>JARBWK010000009.1:85757195-85823934 GCA_030556195.1 Anolis apletophallus
TCCTGCTGCTGCTTGGAGGAGGAGGAGGAGGCCAAGCAGGTGGAGGCGGATCTGGGTCTACCGGGTGAGGCGGGCTCTGAGGCCTTGTGTGTGTGTGTGTGAGAGAGGAGAGGGAGGGCGCCGGGCTGGGGGAGGCTTTTCCGCCTGGCCCCCGTGCCCTTTCGAAGTCGGAAGGACGTGAGAGCCGGGCGAAAAGCTTCCCCTGCGAGCCATGGAGGCCTGCGGGAGGGTTTTCAGCCGGCTCTCACGTCCCTCTGGTCAGAAGGACGCGAGAGCTGGGCGAAAAGCTTCCCCCGCGAGCCATCAAGGCCTGGGGGAGGCTTCTCCACCTGTCCCCCGCGCCCTTCCCAAATTGGGCTGGCGAGGGGGCCAGGAGGAGCGCTTCCCCCAGGCAGCGAGGTCCTCGCTGCCTCAGGGAGGCGTCTCCGCCTGTCCCCCGTGCCCTTCCCAAATTGGGGACGGGCGAGGGGGCCAGGAGGAGCGCTTCCCCCAGGCAGCGAGGTCCTCGCTGCCTCAGGGAGGCATCTCCGCTTGTCCCCCACGCCCTTCCCAAATTGGGGATGGGTGAGGGGGCCAGGAGGAGCGCTTCCCCCAGGCAGCGCGGTCCTTGCTGCCTCAGGGAAGCATCTTCGCTTGTCCCCCGCACCCTTCCCAAATTGGGGACACCAAAATCGGAACACCAAGCTCTCTTTTCATTTTACATTTCTATCTTTAATACCTGAAAACAAAAATCCAACACTTCTTTTAACAGAATGGTTTTTATTTTCTTTTAAAACTAAACACAGTATGTGCTATGTAATTTATTTATTTAAAACTTTTATATTCCGACCTTGTCACCTCAATCTGGGGACTCAGACCAGCATAACGGAAAGATTCAATGCTATATAATTTAAAAACAACTAGAACAACATATTAAAATACATAAAAACCCAGCATAAAACCACATCACTATTAAAACAGTTCCACTCAATCTGTAAATGTGGTCATACATTCATATAATAGCCAATCTCAGCCATTTGCTGGTGTAAAGTAGTAATGAAAGCTTTAAGATATTGTAACAAAACAGCAGTAAGTCGTGGACAAAATTCTATAGGTAACAATGTATAAACTAATGGTATGTCCTCTGTGCTCTATCTGTCTATTCTTTTGTTAATATACTGTATACTGTAATTGAATGATTACCTTTTTCTGTTCCCCTGTTAATTAAATCATTTTTCTGGATGTGTAATGTCCCTTTAGTGCTTAAAATATAGACTTTGAGTAAGCCTATGGTCCAATAGAGAAAAAGAAATCTAGACTGTGCAGGACTTAAAATAAGATGCTTGTAAGCAAGGAATAGGATAACATGATCAAAACAATGGGCAAAACATTTAGTAGGAATCAGAGAACTAAGATCAAGTAATGAAAGCAACAGTCAAGGACAAAACCCAAAGCATAGAGTCAGGTTTTTGAATGTTTCCCTTACAAGATAAATGTGAATACTGAAAAGAAGATTCTGAACTAAAAATAAGCAGTTCTGTCTTTGGCATGTTAAGCTTTTATACCAAAATAACTAAAAGCTGCATGATGTTTGCTGTCAGACGAGAGTTCTGGAAGAAAGTATAGCTGATTCTCATCAGCAAAATGTTGAAAACTATGTGAATGGATATGATTATTTAATTATAATGTATAAACTGTAGAACCTCAAACAAGAAGATGACTTCTGGCTATTGCATAAAATGACTAACCTGAGAGATGAGATAGAATTAATAAATCTTAGGCCACATAACAAATCCAATAAAACACCTTGCCAACTTTGTTAAAGTTTGCAGAGAATTCAAGGAGAATAAGGCCTGAATGTAAGCTTTCTTTGTAGAGTGTAAAAAGTACAAATAGCAAAATTGAGATTGAAAGAGTTCTATTTCAGAAATATGAGAGAGAAAACCATGGCAATGTTTCTAAACATCATGTTTTTAAACTTTCAAGAAGAATGAGGGTCTAATATTCAAACTCTGAAATAAATGAACCATGAGAAAATAGAAATAATGGAAGAGAAAAGATAATAGCAGCAGCGGCTGTAATTAGGAAGTAAAAAAGTAACAAGATCAAGAGAACTTCTCTACTTGGGAACTTTCTTGAATGCACTCTGAGTGCAAGCAGCCACAGCTGTGAAAGTTTCTCTAGCCTGCTGCACTCCTGTATTTGCGATCCGCATGCTGAGTGTGAGTCAAAATCATGTGAAACAGATCAAAATGAGGGGGAACTAATTGTGCCCAGAAATCTCCTTTTAAAATTTGTAGTGGTAAATGGCTCCATGCCTGTTTTTTCATAACACCAGGATAATCAACATCCACAACTCCAGGGATGGTATGAAACCCATGCTTGCTTACTGAAGACCTGGGCAGAACTAGTCCCACATGAACCTGGGAAATAGACTTGCCTATTTGAATGTTGGAAACTATGACTTCCCCAGGAAATTGACTAAAACAATCTTCAATTGCTTCTAAATCAAGACTGGAGCAACATTTAGAATTGTCCCCTTATATGCACCTCCTCCAGTTGGCTTATTTCCTTTTCTGAATGCCCCTTCTAACAGTGTCATGGAGTACTCCTGACTCCCCACACCTGCGCAGGCTTGGATCATATCTGCTAAAGAATATCCAGCCCTATGAATGGTCTCTTGAAGACTCTTTTTACAATCAGAATTTGCATTTTCAAAAGCAAGTTTCAGCAAGAGTTCATTTTGTGCATCAGCGTTGTCAAGTTGTCTACTTATTGCCTCCTTTAGGCGATCAATGAACTGTGCATATGGCTCAGAGTTTTGTTGCTTTATGTTAGAAAATGATTTTGTAGGCTTCCCTACCTCAGGAACCTTCCTGAATGCTCTCTGAACACGAACTGCCACAGTTGTAAGAATTTCTCCAACCTTTATATTTACAACTGCTGAATTTCTTGAGTAATATTGTTCTAGTAAACCTTTTATTCTACTTCCCATTCCAAATTTGTTCATAATCTCGCTTAAAGCCCGCCATTCCACACAATCAAAAGCTTTAAATATATCTAATGATAATATCCCTACTTTTAAATTCTTCTCTTGAACCACACAAATTTTATTTAGTACCTTCCCTATCAAGTTTGACATTTGTCTTCCTTTTACAAACCCACATTGGTCTTTTTATATACTTATACATACATTTGTTCATTCTATTGGCTATTATAGCAGATAGAATCTTCGCATCTTGGTTAACTAGTGATATGGGCCTATATGACCCTGGGTCTGTTAAATCTCTATCGGGTTTTGGTATTAATATTATTAATGACTTCCTCCATGATTCTGGGATATTTTCTCCTTTCATTATTCCATTGTACAGTTCTAATAGTTTTGGAATCAATACATCTCTGAAGCTTTTATAATATTCTGTTCCCAAACCGTCCAGACCTGGAGCCTTCCCAACTTTTAAATTCTTAATAACTTCCTCTATTTCCATCCTCTTAATAGGTTGTTCCAACATTTCTTTGTCATTCTCCTCCAACCTACTCTCCCAATTTTCCTCCACATATTTCCTAATTTTTTCTATGGAGCTGGCTTTTGTTTGGTATAATTCCTTGTAAAACTCTTCAAAAACCTTCAATTTTTCTTTCATAGATCTACATGTTTTACCCGTTTTATCTTTTATCGTGCTTATTATACCTTCCATTTTCTTTTTTTTGTGTGGATTTGGCTAGCATCTTTGAGTTCTTATTACTAAATTCAAAAAATTCTCTCCTTAAATATATTAAATTTTCTTGTACTTCATCTATTTCCATTTTTTCCAATTCCTCTTTTAGCTCTCAGCCTTACATAAATTTGTGTCTCTCTCTTTATTATATACTTTTTTTCCAACTCATCTATTTCTTTTTCTAAATTCTTTTTCCTTTCTTCTTGCCTTTTTTGAGATTAATTGTCTCTTTTATACATAACCCTCTCGCCACCGCTTTCATTGTGTCCCATAATACTCCTTTTGATACTTCCCTTCCATTAAAGTCCCAAGTTTCTTGCCATTCGGACTTCACTCTATCGACAATCTCTCTATGGTTCAAAATTCTTGTATTCAGTCTCCACCTCCTCATTTTATCATAATCACATTTCAAAGCAATCTCAATTGACACCAGAGCATGATCTGAAATCTTAATGCTTCCAATATCAGCATTTAACAATTTACTTAACATGTTTTTAGAAAAAAAATATAATCTATTCTCGTATAAACTTTATGTACAGCCGAGTAGTATGTATATTTTTCCTCTCCCTCTACCATTCTCCACACATCCTTTAAATGCCACTTATTCATCACTCTACTTAAATCCGTTGTTTCACTATTTATAATTTTTGTCATTTGTTTATTTTTATCTTTTTTTTATCCATATAACAGTTACAATCAACTCCAAATATTACATATTGTTGGTGATAATTCTCTATCTGACCTAGTACTTTTTCATAAAATTCTTGCTGTTTTACATTTGGTGCATATACATTTACTAATACATATTTATCCTCCCCTATTTCCCCATACATTATTATATATCTACCTTCATCATCTTTCAACACCTTATTTATTACAAAATTACATTTCTTAGCAATTATTATGGCTACACCTCTTGATTTTGATGACCCAAAGGATTTTTCATAACTTCTTATCCAACTCGATTTTAGTTCGTTCGAACCCGGTTTATTCTGGTGAGTTTCCTGTAGGAAGATAACGTCCGCTGCGTCTTTCTTCAGTAGAGTTTCAATCCTCCTTCTTTTAATTACTGTCCCTAAGCCTCTGGTGTTCAATGTTGAAATTCGTAGTTTATTGGACATCGTTATGGTTTACATTAAAAGACTTTTTTGTGGCTTGAACCCTTGTGAACCCTTGTCCCTTGAAATCCCCTCCTCCCTCCCCCCTTCCCCCATTACCCCTGCTCCCTCGTTTCCCCCTTCCCCACTTCCATCCTTTGGGACATCTTGTCCCTACATGGCCCCGGCCTTCCCAAGTGGGGAGGGGGGGGGCGAAGTCATCCTATGGCCCAGAGTCTCCCTCCCCCCGAGTGCTCATATTTAGAACAAAAAGAATTACATTTTTGGTTGCAGTGATTCTAAATTTCTTCTTACATCTCAATTCCTCCGACAGCGCCGATTAATTCTTCCATTCTCCTTTTTCCTCTGGTATATTTCCTCCCACAGCTCCTTCCTCCTCTTCTTCCTTTCTGTCTCTGTCTCTGTCTTGTTTTGTTGTTATGCCAAGCTCCTTCAATAATTGAAGTCCTTGCTCCAAAGAGTCGACTCTGTACCTTTTGCCTCTCCATTGAAATTTGAGAAAGATTGGGTATCCCCAGGTATACAATATTCCGGCCTTCATTAGCTGAATCGTAATTGGCGTCATTGAATATCTCCAGTTTTTGGTTTCGGAGCAGTAGTCATTAAATATTTCCAACTTTGTTTCTCCCATCTTCAATTTCTCTGGGTTCTTCCTCAGTATTTTCATCAACTCTTCTTTTTTGCAAAATTATGAACCCGAATTATTACATTCCATGGTTTTATTTTATACCTGCCATCCAGAAGACAATGTATTCGTTCTAAGTCCATTTCTGGCCAGGTTAACATTGAGTAACTTTTTGCAACCACTTCAATATTTCAGTTTTCAAATCTTTCTCTTTTTCCCTTCCGGATAGTTTTTAATTACAACATTATTCCTTCTCTGGTTGTCTTGCATGTACACAAACTTTTTTTTCCATATCTGAAAGTTTATTGTCATTTTGCTGAATTTGTTGTTTGAGTGTTTTCTGTTCTTTTTATTCTTTTCAGCTTCTGATTTTATTGTTTGTATCTCTCCATTTATTGTTTGTAAGGTACTTTGTATGGCCTTAAATTTGTCATCTGAGGTTTTCCTTTCTGCATCCAATTGTTCTTTCATTTCTTTGGAGTTGGTTTGAATTTCCAATTTCATCGCTTGAATGTCTCTCTTTTCTCTTGTTCTCTCAGCTCTCTCTTTTTCAAACATCAAGCTAATTTCTTTCTTTGTCTTGTCACTCTCTTCTTTTATTGTTCCTGTTATTTTACTTAACAGCTGATTATTATCCATTTCTTTCTTCCCGCTACTTCCTTCTCCTGTAGGTAGGGACGGGAGCGATGTGGAAGTTGAAGTTGGTGAAAAGGTGGAAGGGGCGTACGTTGTAACTGTCTGCTCTTAGTTTCTGGAGGGCTTCTTCTCATTTTGTCTAAATTGTCTGAATTGTCTGGGGTCACCTTTTGCAGCCTTGCACCTATTTTATCTGAAGGTTTTGTTCGCACCCAGAGAGGCTTCCTATCTGGAGAGCTTTTCTTTTGTTTTGGCTCCTTCCTTCTCATTCAGACAACAGTCAACTCTGCCATCCAGTTAGTTAATTATATAGTTTATAGAGCCTTAGGTAAATAGTTTTATTTCACTCTGCATGGCCAAAAAGAAAGTCTTAATTTTGCATCATGCTTTGCCTGTAATTCTTGCGAACAGACTCTTTGGCTTATAATTGTTGCAAAACAAAACAGGGGAGACCTTGAGCCACTTTCAATTTGCTCTCAGTTTGCAGTTTGCAGCCTCACCCCCTCTGCTTATTTTCTGTTCTCTTCTAAATGGCACTTTCGATTTCAATTCACTGATCGGTCTTCATTAATTATAAGCTTTTATTTACCTTTTGAAGGCTCGTTATTTCATATTAAGTCCTCCACCGGTTTCCCCCTTCTTTCCGATCCAAGAAGAATATATCCAGTTCTCTTTATCGGTTCATTTTAATTGCTTTTCACTGCTTTTTTGTAGATTTGTTCTCGAGCCGGAATGGAGACGTCTTACCCGGCCATGGCTGGCTCCTCCCCCCAGTGGGGTGACAAAAGAAATAAAAGTGACAAGGGGAACAAGACAAGGATGCCCTCTATCACCAATTCTGTTTGCGATGGTGATAGAACTATTTGCAAATGCCATTAGGAATGATAAAAACTTAGAAGGGGTAGGAATAAAGGAAAAGCAGAAGGTGAGCTTATTTGAAGATGATACATTGTTATTTATTGAAAATATAGTAGGTAAAATGGATAAAGTAAAGGAACATCTAGAGAAATTTGGGGAATCAACGGGTCTACAAGTTAATTGGAATAAGTCAGAAATGATGCTATTTAATTATACAAAGAAAGAAGAAAAAGATTTTACAGAACAAAGAAAAATGGGAATTAGATTAAAGAACAAATTAAAATACCTTGGAGTAATAATAACAAAAGATTTAAAAGAAATGGAAGAGGTAAATGTAGTAGCATTGAGAAAAGAGGTTCAAAAAAATTAGCAGAGTGCGACAGTATACATCTATCTTGGTTTGGAAAGATAGCATTAGTAAAAATGAAAATACTCCCAAAGATAAACTTCATATTTAGAATGCTGCCACTTCAAATTACAGAGGAAGAACTAAACAGATGGCAACAAATGATAAATAAATATTGCAATGGTAGTAAAAGAAATAGACTAAACAAACAGTTATGGTATAAATCGCAAAAAGAAGGAGGTTTAGCACTCCCTAACATTAAAAAATATTATGAAGCGAGTAGATTGAGACTGGTTATAGAAGGGATGATTAAAAAAGATGGGGTAGAATGGCTAAGAAATTACTCAGGAAAAGTGGAAGAAGAAATATGGAATATATTTTTTAAACAATTCACGAGGAAAGAAATTAGGGAAATTAGAAATCCAATGTTGAGTAATATATTAGAAGTGTGGAATAAATACAGGAGAATGTTAATAACGGATGGATCAGTAATAACCCCAATTGTAATGGAAAAGAAATTTCCAAAGAATTTAAAACAAATAATGGATAAAAAGTTAAGGGAGAAAAATTTAGATAAAATTGAGGATTGGATAAAAGTAGGAACGAAGAAGGAAATGATTATGGAAGAATTTAGAGAAATAAAATTGACATGGTTCCATTGTATACAATTAGAACAATGGTTTAAAATTGGTTAAAAAACAATAAAAAGGAAGTAAGGTTAACCAATTTGAACAAATAATACAAAATGGGAGGGATGTAGAAGAGCACGAAAACTTGAAAGGAATAACTAGTAAAATATATAAGATAATAATTGAAATAAAGGAAGGAAAAACAAAAAATAACACCCTTAAGGAGATCTGGGAAGAAGACTTAGGGATAAAAATAAAGGAAACAGAGTGGCAACAATTGTGGAGACAAAGACATCTTAAAAATTTATCAATAAGGATTAAAGAAAATTATTATAAATTAATATGGAAATGGTACCTTACACCAGTAAGAATGGCAAATATAAATAAAAACTACTCGAAAAACTGTTGGAGAGGATGCCAAGAAACAGGAACATACATACATATGTGGTGGCAATGTAAATATGTAAGCAAATTTTGGGCAAAAGTATTTAAAGAAATAGAAGATATAATGAATATTAAAATAGAAAGAAGTCCTAGTATAGCTTTATTATCATTATATAATAGTATACAATTGGAAAAAAAAGGATAAAGATGCGATAACAAACCTATTAACAACAGCAAGACTGCTTATAGCAAGGAATTGGAAAAAGAAATAAATATACAAATAGAGGAATGGTACAAGGAAGTGTGGAAACTGGCAATAAATGACAAGTTAACATGTATATTAAAAGTAAAAAGAGGTATATGGAAACAAAGTGATTTTTATGAGGTATGGAGAAAATTTATTGAAATGGATTAGAAAAGGAAGAAGGAAGGTTACCTCCACAAGAAGAAATGAAATTTTGGACGAATGATATGTAAAAGCAATGGCTTGGGGAGGGGGGGGGAGCACAGCGGTGAGGGATACAAAAATGTATAAGAAAAACATAATGGCAGATGCTAAAGATTGAAGTATTGTACCTAGAAATGAATAACATGAATCTGCTGTAAATAGACATTGTATAATATTGTGTTGATAATGATAAAACAATAAAAATATTTTTTAAAAAAAGAATTTCTCCAACCTGCTGTACTTGAACTTCTATGGTCTCAAATTGACCTGACCCATAAATTTGATCTGGAATGACACCTGGCATTTGAATGGTAATGGCTGCATTTTTGTATTCACTATCCCAGACCACATACTGAGCAGGAGTTAAAATAATGCGAAATAAATCTTTCCAATCTTGAGGAATCATGGTATAGCCTGTAGCTATTCCTTCTATCATTCCATTTACAAAACTTGATTTTAACCCAGTCTCAGTTACAGCTTTCCTGAGCTCCCTCATTACTGCAAAAGGCAAAGCTGTCCACTGTGCTATTTGAATAGGTTGTCCTTGCTCATTCTGCCCTGCTGTGTAGGTGACAGGAAACAATGCAGGATTGGCACAACTATCATCCCAAATGTCTTCAGTCCAAAAATTTTCTCCTTCATCTTTAGCTTTCTGAATTCCTCTTCTTACAGCCCCCATGACTGACTGTGATCCTCCTGAAGACTGAAGATCAGCAGAGCAATATGGCGGTGCTGCAGGAAAAGAGGGAGGACATAGAGTAGGATAAGTTTTCTCTTCCTTATCCGTTTCTAAGCCCTGTGTAAGAGAGGCCAGAGGTGCAGTGGGAGATGCTTCTTTTTCCAGCTGCCCTACTGCCTGACTTACTGCTTGCCAGGCAATGAGATGCTGAGCAGAGGCCCTAGGTTCAACCCTTAAATGTTGACCTAATTTGTCCCATGAATTTTTGTCAAGTGTACCCCTTTCCGGATACCATGGACATTGGTATGAAATTTCCTTCAGGAGCTCCTCAATTTCAGTGATGGCAATGATTCTATCTTTGTTTATTCTTTGTACTAACTGATGCAGATAAATTTCCACCCATACTTACGGGATCGCTGTAGCGATGTGCGCGCTGACTATTCCAGTCTTGTAAGTTGAGCTACCCTCGTGGCGTGTCTGCCTTGGATCACGTCGGGGTCACCACATGTAGGGTTGCCAGCAAAATGAAATCACACGGAGCCAGAAGCTGAAGCATCTCAAACCAGGGACTATTTCCCTGCTTCATTTATTGGTATGAATGGTGGGAACAGCATGCAAAGTGCAACATTTATTTGAAACATTTCTACTGAACTAGGCCTTGGAAAACAATGGCTGGCAAGCGTCTTTAACTTGGCACGGTTTTTGCTGAACTCACTGTTTCCCACGTATGCTCTTGTCTATTGCCTAGAACTTTCTATTGTTCCTTGTCATGGTGTGCCTGTGACCAAGGACTACAAAACCCACTATTATGGTTTTCCAGTAATCAGTGGGAAAACCCTACAAGCCACCAGGGTGCAACTGTGTCTGGAATAATCCCTGGGTAAAATGCAAAAGGAAAATGCTGTTTTCTATAACAAAACTATGGGGCAATGCACATGAAACGTCTGGAAGACGGAACACCAGGTTTACCAGTACTTTGAGTCTACAATTATTTTTTTAAAAAAAGAGTTCCAGCAATCATAGTTAGCTATCATAAGGGATTTCTACTCTTCTTTCACAGAAATCATGAGTCTGCTTCACAGATGCCAGTTCACTGTTTGGGCATTCTCTATTTGAATGGCTGCCAAGCTTAAGATTGGCTTAAAGACTAGATTATTAAGGAAGTAGAGCAGAGGGCTTGAAAAGGCACAAGAGCAATTAGCACTTGAACAGCAAATTGAACAGGGCACACGGGTCATTGTGTCATGCCTTCCTCCACTGATAAGATATATTGCTTTTGTCTGGAAATTAAGTAATTACAGTATGACCCCTGAACTTCCTCTGGCAAAGAACAGAGGGCCATCTGTCAGGAATGTTTTGATTGGTTTTTCCTGCATAGCAGAGGGTTTGACTGGATGGCCCTGGTGGTCTGTACTGGCTCTTTGATCATCTCACACAATGTTTCTCATATGTAGAAACAACACTGACAGTATTGGGAGCAAACTGGTTAATTCAACATCCCTTGTTCTGCATAGAGTTTATTTTCAATTTGAGCTATAATAACATTTTTATTTACATTTCAGATAGTGGGAGAGGTATTCATGTATCCAGAAAAATTTTACAAGGTAAATTGTAACTACTGAGAAAGCCATGCAACATTTATCTAAACTTTTTGTTCTGAAAGTGAGCATGCAACAAGCATTTTAAACAGCATAGCCGGAGGCATAGCATATAATCGGCTGAGCTAGCAGCTTCAAGGAACAACTGGAATTGCCTTAGTATCTAATCTAATTGTATTCAAAAGATAATATTCAAGGGGCAGAGCAAGTAAAGATTCAATAAAAGCTCCGTCCTTTTCTTGTACATCAAAAATCCTTGTGCATGTCTGAAATTGATTATTCAATCGAGCAGTCTCTGCAAGACTGAATAGTCTTTCTATAGTGTCAGCCAACCTTGAATCCTTTCTCTTTTTCAATTTGACTATTAAGCAACTCCTGCAAGTTATATTTTAAAATGCTGCATTTCATTTCAGAAAATATGCCCAAATAATTGAGTTAGGTAAGTGTGAGCTATACTATTCTCTGATATGCAGGAATGGCTCTGCCAATAGACAGGTTGAGGTGGACAACTTAGATGGTGGATGTTGCAAGGTAGAAGTACATTGTTGAGACTCTTAGGTCCCATCTACACTGCCATATGATCCAATTTGAACTGCATTATAATGGTCAGTGTAGACTCATATAATGCAGACTGAACTGCATTGAACTGGATTATATGACTCTACGCTGCCATGTAATCCAGTACAACGCAGTTGATCTGCATTCTGAAATTGGGTTATATGGCAATGTAGATCCAGCCACAGAGAAAGAAAGAGAACTGTTGTCATTGGTGGACTGTGTCTCCTGAATACCCTTAAAGTATAGTGAAGAATGCTGTTCTATGGCATAAATAAATAATCAGTTACGACTCCCATAGCTTTCATATATGGATAAGAGTTTCTATTACATTCTTGATCTTAGGCAGCCAATATCTAGCTTGACATTGCATCATTGTCTACTTACATTACTTCCTGAACATGCTATCTGAAATTCTTATTGTTGTGACTCCTACTGATGAATATCAGAATCATAGAATCACTGAGTTGGAAGAGACCTCATGGGCCATCCAGTCCAATCCTCTGCCAATAAACAAAGCATCCCCAACAGATGGGCATTCAGCAACAGCTTTTATGCAACCAGTAATTCACAATTAGTTCACAATTGGTGCATGGCTTTGCTCAATATTTAGCTCATACAGCTGTTACACGGGTAGGGCTACTGACATCCTATAGGCCTTCTCCTTCAGCTCATAGCCATGGGAGAGCTTGGAACTTCTATATTTTGAACAACATCTGTTATTGGTTACTTTTTGGTAATGATGATGCAACAAAGTCACATTTGAAAAATAATACAATGCAGGCACATTTTATTCATTGGTATAATGGGTAATAATTTCTTATCTGGAATCCTCAGGACAAACAGTATTCCATATTTTAGATTTCCCCTCCCACCCCCCGCCACCCCCTGCTTTTAGAGCATTTACTTAGAAAATGGCAGCAACACAGAGGGTGAGATGATAGTCCAGAAGGGCCAGAATGGTCTTGGCTTGGCTAGACCTTTTTGATGCCAACCCTGTGCTGCTGCAGGTTTGGCTGGGTGTGTTTGACCCTGGTTTATCAGCCAGTGTATACTCTCCTTGACCAAACCTCTCTTTCAGCAGCATGAAGTGATGTGATTCAGCCAGCACAAAGAGAGAGGGATAACTGAGACAGAAAGTGGTGGCAAAATCAAAAAGCAAATTTTACAGTATTATCCATTGAAGGCATGTTTCAGACAGCATAACAGTTTAACTATGTTCTGAACTACATATTATTTCAAAAAACATGTAGGCATGTATGCTTAAAATGCAGAACAAACCGAATCCTCAAATCTGTTCTGAGCTCCTTTCACACTATAGAGTTATGTTGTGTGATGTAACAGAGTTTTTCTTCTGTAGCTCTTTGCATAATCCAAAACCTGAATCCAAAGGATTTCCCAGGCCTTCAGAACTCAAGTCATGGGAAGTAGAATCACCATCATTCAGGTTCCAGAGATGGAAGCAATTATGACACTGGCCCCTGAATGTAGCTAGAGGGGCAGATGAAGAATAAGGGTGTTGTCCTCCAATAAGAATTTTGACATGTCAAATGAAATGTTATTTCTCTCTCCTATTTTCTAGCATTGAACAGAGTGCAGCACTAACAATAAGGCACACTCAGAACTCTTGCATTTTCCATGCCTACAGTCCCTGGGTAATTTTATTGATGGTGGAATTTCTTGTTATGGGAAGGTAATGTCCCCATTTTGCACACACTTGCATAGCCGTACCCTAGCCTGTTCCACATAAAAACATGACTGAACAAGCACAGATATTCATTCATTGGAATATTCCATGCGCTATTTAAGTATTTTTTAGGATAATGATTATTATTTCAGAGCAGTTTTATTTGAGCAAGTGAAAAAGCAAACACACAATTAGTCTTCATAAAACTTGGTGCCTTTTGCTATTTATTTACATTCCAAAAAAAGAAAGGAAAGGAAAACCATGAAAAAAGAGTCTAGCCACAGGCCACTGAGAACAAAGAAATGACCAAACTGCCTTAGGACCTTATCCCAACCCCCTCCCCATCCCTGTTTTAAAACACTTCTAAGCCACTGAGGCAATGGAAAGTGACAATGTCCATCCCATGGTGCAGGGGGACTTTCTGTCTGTGCCAATCACAATTCAATAGTTGTTTTATCCCAGAACAGGAACACCTCTGTCCTTAAACACCACACCAATATAGTAAAGTGAGCAAGCGGTTTATTGAAGGATATATGTAAGCAAAGCAGTAAAAATGGTAAAAACAGTAGAGTCCAAAACAGTATAGTCCAAAGATACAAGATAGTCCATGAACTTCAAGGTACAAAGGTAAAAACACAAGATCAAAGGATGCAAAATCCTGAGAACATGACAGCATGGGGATTTAATACATGAAACAGGAACCTGGCAGGAACCTGGCAAACCTTGAAACATGACACTAGACATCCACTTGGAAACAAGTCTGTCATGAAGTTCCAACGGTGACGAGCCTGATCTAAAATGTTTCCTTTGTATCAATATAAAGCTTTTCCTGGCCCAACAACTGAAAGGAAAGCATTCCACTTGCCCTTACAACCAGATAAGGATTTCTTATCTTTCTTTTCCAGCAAATGGATTGACCTTCCCCGATGCTGAGAACTCTGCCTCAGTTTACAAGTCTTGCTTTCTATCTTTACCCTCATTGAATTCTGTAGCTGACAAATCATCCTCAGAAGACAGTTTCTCAGAGAAAGACTGCTGTGGGCCTTTCCCAGGAATTTGACCTTGTGAATCTGCAGGAGAAGTATTCAGTTCATGAGACACCTTGGGCCACTCAGCAAGGTCTTAGGCCCAGAAAACCCTTCATCCTCCTCGACATCAGACACATCAGATACAATCACAGGCTGAATTACAATAGTAGTCAAACAGCATAAACACTTCAGAAAGAGAGAAGGGGGAGAAGACAGATCTTCTCGATCTCCTGGACTCAGGAAATTGAATATTTTATTTCAAAAGTACAAAAACAAATGGGATAAGAGCTGTCAGAATCGCCTGCATTGAATTGAGTCTATGACCTGGCAAATGGGCTGTCCTGTGGACAATCTCCTAACCAGCAGTCAGTCCCTGGTACTCTGTCAAAATGCAACCACACAATCCTATTCAGTATTTTTTTTACATTTAAAACTAAGAAATACCACTATTTTAGTAAATAGCTATGTTCTTTGTCTTTAAAAACGCAAATTTTGATACCACAAGAGTTCGATCTTTCGTGATATTAAAGTAAGACCCTTTTTTCAAAAGAGGGTGCAGGCGGGCGGATAATCTACTTTCTTGGGGGATAGGGGTGAAAATGGTTAGTAATGGAGAAACCAGCAAATTCAGACAACATGTGATATGTAACAAATAACAGAATATAGTGATTTGCAATGCTACAAGACTAAACACCATGATTACATGATGCTAGCATACCCCCCCCACACAGAATAAGGTCCTTAGTTGTTGTTGCTGCTTTTTTTTCATTCCGTCGCTTGCTTCCAACTTTTTGTGACCTCAAAAACCAGCTCCCTGTTGACCATGGTCATCTCCAGCTCCTTCAATGTCAAGCCAGTCACTTCAAGGATACCATCCATCCATCTTGTCCTTGGTCTGCCCCTATTCCTTTTTTCTTCCATTTCCCCCTGCATCATTATTTTCTCCAACCTTTCCTATCTTATCATGTGGCCAGGTCCTTGGTAGGTCTTACTAAATATTTGGATAATACAGTATAATAAATCAGTTATAAAAGTGTCAGCTCTAACTGAACATGCATAGTACAAAGTTGCAGTGTGCAAAAAAATCTGTATTTCTGCCACACTGAATAAGCAATGAAACACAGAATAGAGTATAACATCCACTTTGTTGCTTCCATGTGAGGCTGATTATTACATGGCAATGGTTTAGCCCAGGATTAAACAAGAAATCAAAATGATTGCATATAATTAGAGATAAACAAGCAGTCTTATATAAAACTTTAACCTCATGCTAGCATTGTCTGTTCAGATAAGTGGAGCTCAAACAGAGTATTCCATTTATAAACATAAATTGAATTTGGAAAGCTAAAAATTGCTCCATCTCTTGTCTCTTGGTGATGTGATTCAACATAGTTTATTTTATGTCATTGTGTATTGAAATTGGGGGTACTGAGAACCTATACATGCTATGACAAGGCTATTTTTGCCATATTCTTCTTCCAGTGCAAGGTATGCTCAGTCAGGTGAAATTTACGATAATAGTTGAAGTTTAAAACTTTCATATATACTTACCATAAGGAAAAGCCTCATGGCTTAAAAGTATGACCTTTTTCTTGTTCCAAGTCTAAGAATGTCACTGGGAAATAGGATACCTCAGTGGACAAAGAAAATATAAAATTGCAGGCAATTGACAGCTGATATTCATTCAGTTTTACAGATCAATCAATACTCACAATAAAAGTAACACTGAACTCCCCCCCCCCCTCCAGTTTTTTAGAATTTAGGGACAAAACTGCCTAATTCTGGCTTTGAATACCCACCCAATATATTGCCTATTGGAAAGAGTTTTCTCTTATCATGAAAAGAGGGACAGTTTGATACTCACTTCCTGCTGTGCTACTAAGTTAAAATAATCCAACACTGATTAAAATTGTTTTGATGTGTTCTTAAAATTTCTCTCTCTTGACAACAGTATAATTTCATTTTCAAAAAAGATAATAACGGAGCACAGTTTTAGAGCATAGAACCCAGAGAATCAAAATAACTACCTATAAATAGCTAGAGTATATTAAAGAAGGTCTACCTTCAAGTTGCTTCTCAATATATGCTGATTTCATGAAGATCATCAGGAAAAGAATAAAATGATGTTTTGGCATCACCTTCCTCTGAAATATAGTCTTCAACACTGGTATTTCCTGATGGTCTCTCATCCAGGTTCCCAAGAGTCAACAGGATCTCATACCTTCAGGTATTTAAACCACATTAAATAGTTACTTACATGCAATTAATTTTCATAAATGTAGGTAAAGCTAAATTATTTTTTCCAATAGTAAAGGTTGAAAAAACTTGTAAGTTACTGCACAATTCAAAGACATAGCTATGTTAGTCTGGAATATGCAAAGGGATCTTGTAGTACTTTAGAGATTAACTGAAAGAATGAAGTTGGCAGCATAAATTTTTGTAGAAGTAGTGTACAGCTATACTGTAGAATCAATATAGTTTGATACCATTTTTAACTGTCATGGCTCAATGCTATGGAATTTCTAGTTTGGTGAGGCACCAGTACTCTTTGGCAGAGAAGGCAAAAGACTTTGTAAAATGATGACTCCCATGATTTTAGAGATTGAGCTATGGTGGTTAAAGTGGTGTCAAGTTCCATCAATTCAGCAGTGTAGATGCACCCTCGTTCTATAAAAATATGCTAACAATTGCATTCTTTCACTGTAAATGTAGGGTTCATTTAACTGTTCATAAGCATTCAGTGCTTATGAACAGACATGTCCATGTGTGGAGAGCCATAGAAATGCAAAACTTATGAGTACAATGATGAGGTGGCAAGTTCAGTTTTAACAACAGTCATTGGGAAACAAAGTGTACTGGGAATCAGAGAGGAGATGTGATGAATTGGCAAAAAAGGCCCTCATGGGACCGAGGTGTTAACTGGTGTTATAAGATGTGTAATGTGCAGGAAATCATTGTCTCCATGGATTCCCGGCACACTACACTTAATATGAAATATGTGTAGAGGTGGTGATAATAAAGTATGTGTTTCTTGGACCCAGTCAAAAATGCAGAGCCTTTTTGCAGACAGACAAAACCAACTAGTTTATTTTCTTTTGAGAATTGGGAAAGTAAAAAAAAAAGGTTTTTTTTCTTAAAACACTCTAATTATGTTCAGGATCCTTTGAATTATAACTGCAACTAATTTATACATTTTTATGTTTATCATCATTTTAAAAAGTAATGGTAGTTTAATACGATAGATTTATTGATGTTTTAGTAATCAATTCATTAGCTCTGTAATGTTTCAATTTTACTGAAAGCCATCTTGTCAGAGAAAGAAAGATAGGATAAAAATTAAACTAATGTAAACAAAGTAACAAATACTTATTAATAACTTATAAAGTTCTGATCATGTATTCACCCTACATGTCACTAATTCCTGACAATACTGAACTTAAGTTGCATTGGTCATGCTGCTCTTCAGCAACAAAGGGGACATAAGTAGATTATAGCTGTCCTGTTTAGGAGAAAGTACTGTGAAAATTACTGAATATGATGCTTCATAATGGACTAAAGGTTCCTTCATCACTTGCCATGAATAAGAGGAAGCAGGAAAGTCTAATAGAAAAAGAAGCACAGTAAATCCCTACTGTGCAACAATTGATTACAGATCTTAATGTTTTTAATTCATTGGCAAAGATAGCTCTTAATGCACAAGCAAGTCATCTAGATGGGAGTGTTTAAGAGGAATTCATTTCTGATGCTCAAGCAAGCCATTGATTTTATTGTGTTGTTATGTTGATGGGCTTGGCCTCATGTAAGATGCCCCGAGTCCCCGTTGGGGAGATGGTGGCGGGGTACAAATACATATTATTATTATTATTATTATCTACACTGAATCGTTTAAAGGGAATTCATTCCCAATGCACAAGCAAGCCATCTAGAGTGGAGAGTTTATTAATAGGAATTTTGTTGTGCATAAAAGAGGATAATCACATTTAATTAACACTTTCTCAAGAAGAGAAATACAACTAAAGAAGTGGACAACAGGAAATGTTGCATGAGTCCCAATTCTTTTGAAAATTATATATATATATGTGTGTATATATATATATATATATATATATCCCTTTCCTGAATAGAATAGAAAATTATATATATATATATATATATATATATATATCACCCTTTCCTGAATGAAATATTAATATATCCCACTCAGTTCTTTTAAAGAAGTATGTACATTATATAAACATGAAACTCTCTCTCTCTCTCTCTCTCTCTCTCTCTCTCTCTCTCTCTCTCTAGAGAGAGAGAGAGAGAGAGAGAGAGAGAGAGAGAGAGTCAAATTCATGTTTATATAATGTACATACTTCTTTAAAAGAACTGAGTGGGATATATTAATATTGCATTTCCATTCAGGAAAGGGTCTTTAATCTAAAGGGATTTCAGATAGTTATTTAATATAATGATAGAAAAGTCTGCATGAAAGCATAGCGCTGTGGTTGGGGGCCAATTTCTCCTAACCCATCCATGGTATACACATTGTCCAAACAATCCTCCTCCATTAGCTGAATCCTAGCCAAAATTACTATCAAAAGTGAATAGACATCATTTTCAGTACCTTTGGTCAGGATATTTCCAGAGAAATGTTGGTATGGAGGATCATGACAGGCACATCTTTTGGGATCAATTTTCAATTAAAAACTTTCTGGGAGGAGAGGGGACTTCCCATGGGTCATTTTTGTCCCTTCCCTCATTTAAATACTACACCAGCATCTGCTTTTGTTCAGCTGTAGTGCATTAAACACAGAAAACAATATCCTAAGGAAAACATTTCTCTAGTAGCATGCTTTCTTCACCCATGGCTTTTTCCTCGTGCCATTACTATTTGCACCAATGTAAGTACTATAGTACACCAATAGTGAGTGAGCATGGTGTTTCATGTGTTGAACTAAGGTGTATCCACACTGCACAACAGCAGTTTGGCACCACTTTAACTGCTAAGACTTAATTCTATAGACTTCTGAAATATGTAGTTTTCTGAGATAGTTTTCTCTATCAGAATGTGCTGGTGTCACAATAAAGTATAAATTTCAGAATTCCATAGCATTGAGCCATGGCAGTTAAAATTGTGTTAAACTGTATCAATTCTTTAGTGAAGTTGCACCCTGGGACTCCAGTTCGGCAGTGTTCTGTTCCCACTCAGCTTTGGAATCTAATAGGGCGACATTAGGAAATCCACACTGTCTCAGCCTTAGAGGAAAATAGTGGTCAACATTAATAAGTGTTGCCAGGAAATCCCAGTGAAAATCATAAGTCAAAGGCATATAGAATAGAATAGAATAGAATGCTGTGACGACTTGGCCACTGGTTCTGGAGATTATTAATTAAAATAAATCCTCCCGGTAGTACTGCCACCAACCTAATTATTAACAATCAGGATTTTAAATTAAATAAGATGTTTATATGGTAGTTCTGTTGACCGAGCCACCCAAACACAACCACACTGGGAGGAACTAAAAGATATCGAGATGGAGGCTTTTTAAAGTTAACAATAAAACAGAATTTATTAATTAACAGACGGCTAGCAATGAGGCACTGATCACAACGGTTCTACAAAGAGGCAACAATATCGTATGGTTACTGATGGTAATAATAAGCTGGAGCGTGCGGTTACAGATATTAAAATGCTAAGCGTGTGGTTACAGATAATACTTCAAAAATGCTTAGATCTTAACAATACTTTAGTCAGTACTGAGTCTTGACTAAAATATAAACCTGTCACCCTATTGTCTGAAAATAGGAGTGAACAGCTGGTTCCTAACAGGAGCTTCTAACACCAGAAGTCCCTCTGAGTCTTCCCTGCCTGAGTCAGCTTGCTGCTGACTCTCCAGCCACAGAACCCACCTTTCCCTCTTTACACTGAGGAGACAAGGTGTTTAGTCTGACTCTGCAAAGTCAGCCCTAATGGCTCTAACCTAACTAATAGTGTCACCCCACACCCTGGTTGTGTCACTATAGTATATGACTGGGCAGTTCCTATGGCTGAGGCTTGGAGGATATTGTCACTCCAACCTCAAACCACACCAGCAAGAGCTAAGATCTGTCTCAATCAAAGCTCTGCCCAAGACTGAGAATCTTTCTGCCAAGATCCCTCCTTTAGTCAGCTCTGCTCCACCCCTCTGGCACTCAGCCGATCACAGGGCACTTCTATCTCTGAGCAGGATTGACTCTAAGGCCACGCCCCCTCTCTGGCTATGACCTCCTCCTTCTGGCTGTTAGCTGCAAATCCCTTTGCCAAAATGGATGCCAGCTCTCTTCCAGCAGAAAGGAAAAAACCTCCAAGCAGGCTTTCCACCCACTTAGGACAGGTGAGTCCATACAAATGCTTTATTGTCATTGCACAACAAAATTAAATGCCTGCCCAGCACACACCGCAAAACAACAAACCCATCCCTCCACACCCCAACCACCATCACACAGTCCCTATATAGCAATGACAGGGTATTAAAAGGAATTTCACTGTAATTTAAAAACACAAAACCTTAATTTAAAAAGACAATTATTTTGCTAATGATGTCTATGTGAGTTTTGCAGATAATAACAACAAATAGATACAGTAGATAGTGAAAACAGGGTAATAAGAATTCTATACTGCAACTATATTATGGGTGAGATTTCTGGCTCTTATTTTCCCCACTCCAATGAAAGAAGTCAGAGAATATTAACTTTAACATGTTTTAATATTAACATTAAAACATGATGGGAAGCCTATTTTGCTTCACGTCAATGAACACAAACATAATCTACAAACATATTGTACAGATACACACTCTAATGCAACTGTGTTTATATTTTAAAAACTACACAATCACTTTGGTAATTTGATATGCAACAACACAGAACACATTGCATGAAGAGAGGGCTAACCCATTCCTACACTACCAAATAATGTCATTTGAACTGCACTATATGGCCATTATAGGCCGATATAATGCAGTCTGAACTGCATTGAACTGTATTATATGGGTCTACACTGGCCATAAAATGCAGTTCAGATTGTATTGTTTGGCAGGGTGGATTCAGCCCATATCTTCTAAAGAAATCATGAGTTTTACCTAACTTACTATCACATTTGAAATTTTCACAATATAGGAAACTTACGTTACAAAAGATACAATATCATAATCATTTCTTTACTCACACACATCCTATTATAACATGTATCACTAGGCTGCTGATCTTTTCCCACTGTTTCCACTGAATCTTTCAAGATAATTTTCCATCAGAAAGTTTCATAGCAGGACAAATGGACTAGAATATCCAGTTTCTGAGAGGAGAAAACTTTAAATGCCATAACATCGACTCAAAATGGAAGTGACGTCTCCCCTCAAGTCAGTTGTTGCACTATACCCAACTGAAATATAAGACCACCTTCCTTAAAGCCAGGAAATCAGATATCTCTCAGCATATATCATCACATATTTCATAGAAACAATTTTCAAAGAGTGCTGACTTGCACCTTGTAATGACTTAAATGGTCATGGTGAAAAGGAAGCCCAAGATAACTGTCATTTTCTAAAATGATGCTAAACTCGAACCATTTATCACCAGACACACAACCGATTTTATGCTGAAACCAGCTGCGATGTCAGCAAAACTTGCCACTTATCTAGTCACTCATAATTGCTTCTATTCTTTGTTGAAATAAAACTAACAGATTCTTCTTTTTAATAAAACTCATTTTTTATTTACAAGTGGCTAAATATTAATAGAATCTTCTTCTGGTTGCTTCTCTGAAAAATTAAATACATTATGGAACATCTAGGTACCGGTTTCTTCATTCACATCACCTACTTCATGCATAAAAATAAGACATGCATGAACATTAGGAAGCAGCTAGATTCAATGGTTGAATCACCTCACTGGTACAAACTGAATGCCTGAAGGTAGAATCATTCAGAATTCAGAAACTATATTCAGAAAAGCCTAGTGTACTAGTTAGCTCTTTGTTTCTAAAACAGCATAAGGCATTTTAAAACAAATTTGACTTAATATCTTTTTTTTTTTAGCAAAACACTAAAACACATTGAGCCCTCAGTGGCACAATGAGTTAAACCCTTGTGCTGGCAGGACTGAAGACTGACAGGTCAGAGGTTCAAATCCAGGGAGAGTGCAGATGAGCTCCCTCTGTGAGCTCCAGCTCCCCATGCGGAGACATGAGAGAAGCCCTCCACAAGGATGGTAAAACATCAAAAACTTCTGGGCGTCCCCTGAGCAATGTCCTTGCAGATAGTCAATTCTCTCACACCAGAAGCGACATGCAGATCAAGTTGATTCTTAAATTGGGAAGGAATGCACACATATTTGTCCATTTTACACCACCTCAAGTCACCTTTGGGCTGAGATGAGCAGTATAAAAGAATAGTAAATAAAATAAATAAATAAATTTTATACCTAATATTGATGGGACAGTTTACTAACACATTAACTATATTAGAGAATTTTCATATGAATTTTTATTTATTATTATTGCACCAGGCTGAGCTGATGTAATGCAGTAGCTATTGAAAAAACAGAACCTTAACATTATTTTAAAATATTTATAAAAAGCCAATTTAAAGCAGATTTAAAAAATCAAAATAAGTGTATAGAAAACTAATATTAATAATGGAATGGGATATAAAATATATTTGCAATTGTTGGGAGTAGAGATAGAGGGCTTTTTCTGAGTCTGAATATTGGTTTCCATTATTTGCCACACAGATAGACCAGGCCAATATAGCCAGGAAAATAACAATTAAATTTAACACCTCTGCATTGCTAAATTTGGCTTACCTACATTTAATTTCAAAGACAGCCATTAGTTTAAATGTGATGCAACAGATTCAACAAATGGAAATGCACCAAATGTTCATTGATGGTGCTGGCAGTGTGTCTCTTGCCTCTAGCAATCTTTGTGGCAATGAGGAAATTGAAGGCTAGTTGCAGAACATATTTAACATCTTCATGTAATTCTGCTGCTCTGCTTTAATCAAGATTATGTATTAGTCAAATACCTTTATGGAAATGGGAAGCCTATATTCATTTTTCACTATTATGAATATTTCCTTTTCATTCTCTGTTATGAAGATACTTTTAGCATGGAAAAAAGTAAGAAAAATTCATTCTGTGAAGTTTGGGAAGAGAACTACATAGTTATTTTTGAATTTTTCCAACCCAAGATGCTTTAAGCTATTAAAGCACTACTTCAGATATTCAATGTGATTGTGAACATACAGTTACCCTTCTGGATTTGTGTGTTCTAGATCTGCAATTCCCACTGATTGAATTGTTATGCCTCATATTATTAAATGGTAGTGATGTGGATGTACTGACGTGTGTGCATTCATATCACTGTCATCTAACAATATGATACACGATAATACACATTTTAATGTCCTTGTAGGTTCCTGGAAAAGAATCCCCATGTATAGTGAGCTCACTTAATTTCTAAAATGTTGGGATTGCAATTTTACTGTGTCCTGACTACATTGTGACAAAATGAAAAATAGTGCCAGAAAGTTATTACAGAATATGTAAATATTTATTTAGACTTCTACACTGACTTGATATAATGCAGTAGCTATTGAAAAGCTAAATTAGATATATCATGTCATCCTTGGTTTGAAATTCACATGCATGAAATTGCTAGGTAGAGTCGGTATGCAATGCCACCCCCCCCCCCACCACCCCACCCATTGTGCCAGTCCACTTCTGAGCACAATTCAAAGTGCTGATTTTGGCCTATAAAGCCCTATAGGGTCCTGGCCCAGCTTACCTGCCCAGTTATCTGTTTGAACGTATCTCCCTCTATGTCCCGCCTCAGAATCTAAGATCACCTGGGGAGGCCCTGATCTCGATCCTGTCATCTTTGCAAAGGGCCTTCTTGGTGGTGCCCCCTATGGAATACGCTCCCTTGTGAAATTAGATCAGCACCATACCTCTTCTTTAAGAAGAAGCTCAAAACATGGTTTTGGGACCAGGCTTTTGGGCATCAGGTTTGATAGTAATTACAATGTTTTTGAGATTTGACTATGTACAGGTATTGGTCTGGGCTGCTGGTTGTTGAATCAAACTCGGATTTGGCTATATTATCAATAATAATGTTTTAAAGTGGTATTTAACCTACTGTTTTATCTACAGTGTAATGTTGTATTGTAATGTGTTTTATATGTTGCTGGCATTGAATTGCTGCTGTTGTAAGCCACCCTGAGTCCCTCCTCGGAGGTTGAGAAGGATGGAGTACAATTGTTTGAAATAATAAATAATAAATAATAATTATCTTTGGGCACATCTGCACTGTAGAAGTAACGCCTCTGTGTTGATTTTATTATTTGTTGCTATGCTGTTTTATCTTATTTGTCATTTTTTATATTTTGTTATGATTCTCTTGTATGCTTAATTATGTTGTATTGTTTTTTGGGCTTGGCCTCATGTTAGCCGCCTCGAGTCCTCTCTTGGGGAGATGGAGTCGGGTTATAAATAAAGATTATTATTATTATTATTTGACATCACTTCAACTGTAATGGTTCAATGGTTCGCAACATCTTTAGCTTTTTCTACCTAAATAGTGCTAATGCTGGTTTGGTAGAAACTACAAGTCCTCTGAGTCGATAGCATTGTGTCATGGCAGTTAAAGTGATGCTAAACTGCATTAATTCTACAGTGGCCATGCCCCCTTATACAGTTGATTTAGAGATTATAATTAGACAGATAATTTGGAACTTTCAACAAGGGGAAAACACTATGCAGACATTAAGTATTATTGTTACTTTAAAAAACAATCAATGCATTTGTCTTCCTCCATTCTTTTGGATGAATAAATCTAATAGTTTCAGAACTGGGGCGAAGGAGGGGGAGTCTCTAATTTGGCTTTATGATGGAGTTTGCTGATGTTTCTGACCAAAATAGTCAAACTCTCAAATTTTTGTCACATGTAATAGGTATATCTATTTCAAAAATGGGAAGGGGCATGTTCTACCTCTTTATAGGCAGTTAAAGATGCAGAAAGCATCAAAGAAACAACAACAAAAAGAAGAAAATATGCTGATTCTTTTCAGATATGGAGGCAATAATCCATGCTCGTGGGTGAAAGTTTAAGAAGTTAATAAATTGACAGACCAAGATTACAGATGATAAAATCTCTTAACCAAAGCAAGCACTCAAAGCAACTCACACCTACAATCAACTATAGGGAGCCTATAAAAGCAACAATACAGATCCCATATCTTGATGATGTGCTCAGTGATTTGGTAAAAATTCTGTTCATTAAATTCAGAGCTTTCCTACAGTTTTATAAGAACTCAGTCCTAACTGACAAAGATGACCAAAGGCCATCGGAAACTACTGAAGCCAAATACTTCCCATAGAGGCATTGGAAATTACTTTGGATTATGCAAACCTTGGCCCAACTTTGTGCTGGTATTGTAGACCAGATGAGATTTGAATGTTGTGTAATCTAACTTCAGTCTCTTGCCATCCCTTCACTAAACCTTTCTAGCTATAAGTAATAGTAGAGGGTTCTGCTGAAAGAAATACATTTCATCTAGACAAGAATGACTTGGGCCTAATCTTAACTGACCTGTAGCTGAACCCTTTCAGTTCAGCGTACTCTAGATATGTTAGAAGAGCAGAGATTGACTTTATTCTCTCACATTGAATGGAGCTATTTAATAGCTGATCACCTGTCTGAAACAGCCTCTTGAACAGTAAGCTGTTTTGTACCATTCTAAAGTAAATTATCAACAAAGAATGAAGGAAGAACACTTTAACCCTCCAATCCAATCCCATTCTTCAAGATCATTTTTTCCTCATCTAGCAACTTCCAAAAAGCATCTATTACTGGCATTGAAAGAACCTATGTGTTGCCAATTGCTTGTTCTTGGCACAAATATTTTAAAAGACATTAAGCTATTAGGGGGAAAATGAGACCTGGGTGAAACTTCATTGCTAATAAAATAAAAATGGAAAACGGGAAATGGGAAAGACAGAGGAATCCTAGCCTCATTACCTCTTTACTGTGTGGACCTGTTGTTACCTGGCATCCTTGGCTGCCAAGCTAAAGGCTGACCAGCCGCTTCACAGACTTTCTGCTCATCTAACAGATGGCATGAATGTAGTTAGTCTATTGGCAATGCATGCATTCAACTTCGCTTGTGAGAAGACGAGACTCCCCAGACACCAAATTTTAAATGGTCACACATGCTGAAAATACACAACAGTGAAATCCACATTTTTATGAGCTGCTCTACATTTTTTATGGAAAGGGACAAACAAACAAAAGGCCTACACCTCAGAAAAATGCGTTCAAGATCCTCCATGGAAGTCTTATTTTATACAGGGAAATAGTAAAATTGTGTCTCTTGTGCCAGAGAATACTTAAAGAACTGTGAAATTTATGGTATGCTAAACATCAGTGTAGTGCTAGAATGGGACAACATCAAGGTTAGGTTATTGGATAGTTTACTGTATTTTATTGAGGCATGGTTGATTGAATATGTGGATGCAAAACTTGTTGATATGGAGGGCCAACTGTATGTTAATACATACTTATGTTTAACAAGAATTTTATGAATATAAATCTACAGGAAACATATAATTGCAACTCTATGTTGAGCACTTATTCAAAAACGTCTCCCAACGTTTGTTATGGCAGTGGGTGCACTTTTGACAGAAATTGGAATTCAAAGGACAAACTTATTTGAATTCATATGTGTGGAATATTAGTTATCCAGAATAGATTTAAAGGATTGCAGGTTAACCAAGTCACTCATAAATTGAATGGCTGGGTGATGGCCAATGTTTAAATATCCAAAAGGACTTAATTTAAATGATACCCCACTGAATATAATTTTAGTTTTCAGAGCCAGAGAAAAAGAGAGAGAGTGTGCACACAATGCAGAATTGTAAGCTGATGAAGAGAAAGAAATGGGAATGTACTTGGTAGATATTTTTGTCTTATATATACTAAGGGACCAGGCATAAGGTGTTAAGCTGAAATGTACTACAGCTCAGAGATAAGAGTCCAGTCCAAACTGAATCACACACTATACTAGAAGATATTTATGAAATTTTATTTCTTTGCATCTATGCACCTATTTCTCAAAATAGTTCTTCTGCAGCTAGTCAGAAACAACCTTAGAGTGAATTATTCATTTATACTGGGTAATTTGTCCAGTTGCTACAGAAGAACAAAGTATGTGTTTGTCTGTTCAGTTATTCTAGAACTTGTAAATTGAAAGATATCTGTGATTTTCCATGTGCTATTCTTTTTTCCGGAAGCAACAGTCCCAGAGTTCCCTGTAGAGAAGCAGGATAAAGGAACATATTGTGGGCAGGCAAAAGACTATCATATTAAGTGAATATGACCCCAAGGACACTGAACATCAGTCCTGCTGAAAATTTATAACATCAAAAATGTGAAGGGAAGAGACGTTCTAGCAATAAAAGTAAACAGATCCAAAGACAGATAAGAAATCTTTTCCAAAGCTATGAAGCTTGTACCAGTAGGTTATAAAGTTGGAAAAGCACTTGTGTCCTCCCTGCCCTTTTGAGGCCCTTTGTAGGTTTCCTGGGGTGACTGTTGCCAGAAAACAAGGACCCAAGGGTTGTACTGTCTAATATTCCAGGTGTTGATGAAGATGGTCTAGGAATTAAAGATATGGCTGTGTTGGCAGAAGATTTCAACATGTAATCCCATGTGTCCAAGTGGGGGCCCTTCCAAAGAGACCGTTATCCCAGGAGCATCTGCATTTTAAAAACACGAATGTTCCCAGGGGTCCATCTACACACCCCAGAAAGCACATGCTTTCAGCAAGATGTTCTTTCAGGACTTCTTCGGAGAACACCGCGACCCTGTAACCCCTCCCCAAAAGCCCCCCAAAACAGCATTTTCAAAAACAAAACCCAGCCTCCATGAGATGGCTGCCGCAGGTTAACAGCTATGCAAATAGCCAGCAAAATAAAATATTTAGGAATACAACTAATGGCAAAAATTTCCCAATGATTAAAAAACAATTATGAAGCCAAATAGATGGAGATTTAAAAAATCTTACGAATTGGAACTATCTGAATCTATCAATAATGGGAAGGATTGCTGTTATTAAAATGAATATTTTGCCAAAGATGTTATATCTTTTTCAAAACCTACCAATAATTCAGAACAATAAAATATTTACTATTTGGAATAAAATGCTAATGAAATTTATTTGGAAAGGGAAGAAGCTGAGAATAAAATATAGAAACCTAAAAGACTTGAAAATTAGAGGAGGATTCGGCCTTCCTGATTTAAAATTGTACTATGATGCCAGCTGATTAGCATGGATAAAAGACTGGATCCAACTAAAGAGAGAAAAATTATTAACTCTAGAATGCTTCGGCTTGAGGGTAGTTTGCCATTCGTACCTATGGTACAACCAAATTAAAAAAGAAAATAATTTCAACAACCATTCTATTAGATAAGCACTATTGAAGATTTGGGATAGATACAAAGGCAAATTATATCCAAAGACCCCTCTTTGGATCTCGCCATTGGAAGCTGGACAAAGAAGGTTATTAGGATGGACAGAGTGGCCCACATACAGAGATACCCTAAAGAAGAAAGAAGGCAACTTTGAATTGAAAACAAGAGAGGAAATAACCCAACAATTCAGTACATTTACATAGTTCCAACATATACAATTCAAAGAATACTTTAAGAAAGATAAAGACGGTGGCTTTATGGAACAGGACTACTTCTGGGATCAAATAGTACAAAAAGGTAGGAAAATATAACATTAAAATATAATAAATTAATTGAATGGGCTACAGAGACAGAGGTAGTGAAGGAATGCATGGTCAAATGGGCAAATAATACAGGAAGATCAATACTTATGAAAGAATGGGAACAAACATGGACCAAAAGATTAAATATACATATGCTACTGGTTTGAAAGAGAATTGGCTCAAGATGTTTTATAGATGGCATATGACACCACAAAAAATTGACTTAATGTACAAGAATGCAAATAACAAATGCTGGAAGTGGGAACCACAAGTGGGAACCTTTTACCATGCATGGTGGTCATGCTCAAAAGTTAAAACTTATTGGAAGATGATTCAGGAAGCATGCCAAAGATACTCAAAATAAAGATTCAGATGAAGCTGGAATATTTCATGTTAGGGATAACAGATAAAGATATTGAACTACACCTAAATAATTACATTTTATTTACGTATTTAACAACTGCAGCCAGAATAACACATGCAAAGAAATGGAAACAAAGTTATGTTATGGACATAAGGAATATGGCTACGCTAACATATCTAATAACAAAGAACAAGGGAACCCTGATCAAAGAGACAGATTGGTCAATAGTGACAGACTACACAAAACACAAAAATATAAATATATGGATATGAAAAGAAAACAAAAACAAAAAGAAGAGGAGATATAAAAGAAGGAAAAGATGTGACATAACCAAAGAAAAGGAAAATTCCACAGAAACAAGACTCAGGAAGTCAAGACTTTTCTTTACACTGCACTTTTTTTAATTCTTTACTTTTCTAATTATCTATCTATCCCTTTCTCTTTATTTCTATAATACTTACCTCTATTTATAGACTGGACTGATTTTAGTATCTTATTATCTTTATATCTATCCTCTTTACAGTTTCCCACTTTCTTTTATTACCTTCATCACCACCTACACTATCTTTCTAATACATTTTCTATTTTCTAATTTTATGTATATATGAAAAATCCCTTTAATAAAGATTAATTTTTAAAAAGAAGAAATGGAAACAAAGTGAACTGGAAAAAGAAGAATGGTTGAATAAGGTCAAAAAAATAAGAGACATGGACAAATTGATTTTTTTATTTAAAAGAAACAGAGGGGAAACAGGTCAAGGAAACCAACTGGGAACTATTTGATAAATATCTGACTGAATAAGAAGAAAAGCCAAATTAGAAGAAGGGGAAAAAGAGGAGAAGCCAGAATACAGAATTTATACTGAAATGGGCAATAAAATGAGAGCTTTGAAGAAGGAGATTGGGAATTCAAAACTACCCCCCCACCCCAATTGCCACACCCCCGTCCCTATTTTTGACCCTTTCCCTCCTACCTTAGACTTCTTTTTTTCTTTTCTGTTTTTTTCTCTCTCCCCCCCCTCCCCCTCTATTTCTTTTTCCCTACTAGGAAAATTCCCTTCCCGATAACTTTCCTAATTCATTCCCTTACCTCCTTTACAAACCCTATCTTTTATTTTATAATTGTAGTTGTAGAAAAGCATTTAAATTATGTGCCAGAAAAAGGAGGCCACAGGAGCAATTTCCCTCTTCCTCCTTCCCTTTCTCCTGGCATGACATTTCTATGTGCCAGGAGAACTCCAGCAGCCATCTCATGGAGGCCAGGTAAGTACTTTTGTTTTTTAAAGGGATATTTTGGGGTGGGAGGTTGGTATTCTCACAGTTTTCTGGGCTAATTTAGCCTAGAAAACTGTGAGAATACTGTCTGGACTGCAGTCAATACATCAGAAGTAGTGAGTTTATTCCGCACTTTCCAAAAAGGCATGGAATAAACCCACTATCAAATTAATTTGCCACAAACCAGGTTTTTCTGGTTTGTGGCAGATTCATTTGGGTTTGTCCAGGACGTTGTCTAGACAGCCCCCTTTTTATTGTGAAAGTTTCCACAATAAAGTGGCTGTCTTGATGCACCCTTAGGGTTGTTGGGTGAGATAAGGGACAGGTCTCCTAGTTCTTCAATGGTTGTGAGGCTGGAGAATTGTACCTGATAAAATCCTCTCTTCTGCACAGTCATTAAAGGAATAGGAACATTGTTCCTTATTTTGCCTGACAGCATTAGTTCAAGGACACATTCTCAAGAAAATAAACACAACACAACACTTTGGAACTAGGAAACTTTCAGAAGCCATTTGTGAAGTAATATATTCCACTGGGTAAATGGAAGCCTTTGGTCATGCCTGTAGTAATACATTGGCTTCCACCCAACCTCATTGTATAGGAACAATTTAAATTGGCAAAGCTTTGGAAAACAGTAGATGTGACATTAAGTGCATCTTTATATTCACATAAAAGGGCATTTTAAAAATGCAAACAGCATCAACTCTGGTGAGGACAAGGGTTGTTGACTCCATTGAGGAATTTCCTTCAAATGGAAATTCTGTTTTCAGATAAATAATGGACTTTCCTCAGGACCACTTGAATAGATAAAAGATGCCATGTCGGCTCTGACCTTAATAATTATCCCCTACGTAGCCAATGCTATTTCCATTTTTCAAGTGAAGATTTTCTCAGCTAATATCACATCTATTTAAAGTCACTTTGAAAAAGCATTTTAGGAGCACAAAATATTTTGGGAGAATTAGTTAAATGTTCCATTCCCTTTTAGCTAACTCTACTGGAATGGAACACATACTTATAGCAATTACCTGTGTCTTCTCAGGGGAGCCAGAATCCCTTTTGGAGAATTTAAAAGGTAGGTAAAAAGCTAATTTATTTTCAAGAGCAGGTTCTGGGTTTTTTTTTAAAGAAAAAAAATCATTCCATCTTTAAGTGCTGAGTCAAGGCATGACTATAAAATTTAATGTGCAAGCAATAACACATAGACTTACATTTTTAATGCATAAGCAAGTACATTCATAATTGAGCATCCCCTGATCATGGTGGCAGTCTCAAGTGCCTCAACATTTTGCTTCTATCTTTGTGTATTCCAGCATTTGGCAATGCCCCATTCATGAGATCTCTTTCTAGCAACTACACTTGTGTCACAGAAAACATAAATTAGCATTCTTCCAGCACAGAAAATTTCCATGGTGTTTTATATAATTATTTGTTTGTTCTCCAGTTAGAAATAAATGAAACACACCATAATTTGAAAGTTATTTTAGACTGTGTTTTTAAACATAGAAACATGGAACAAAATGACGAGGATCTAGCCCATTTATATTTTATACTTTGAAGAATTAAATGAGGCATATTCTATCTCCTCAATCTACTCAATGTTCAGTTATAATGTGGTTTCAGAGTCTTCAAAACCTTGGAGAAAGTATGAAGTTGCAGAGCAGGCCAAGCACAAGAAACTTTTTTTTCCTGAGAGAAAGGACAAGATGGCATCCAGTATATATAGCAGAGGATTAGAATGGCAGTTGGATCTTTATTCAACTTTGGTAACATGATAATATCACTCAACATGCACAAGAAAAGCAAAATAATTTCGAGCAGGGTTGCTCATTAGGTAGATCGTGATCTACTGGTAGATCGAATAGGGTGTCCTGGTAGATCGCAGGCAGGGCGGGAGGAAGGCTCAGTCCCACCCCATAGGCTTCCGCAGCCGCTCAAGTGCTGCAGGCCCTGGGTTATCTGAGGTCCTTTCCACAAAGTTGAATAAAATCCCATGTTATCTGCTTTGAATTAGATTATATGGCAGTGTGGACTCAGAAAACCCAGTTCAAAGCAGATATTGTGTTATATGTTTCACATTTTTGTAGTGGGTAGGTAGATCATTTTGACTTAGTTGTTTTATAAGTAGCTCTCATGCTGAAAAAGTGTGAGCACCCCTGATTTAGAGGGTTCAGGGTACAAAGAACAATGTTATATGAAAACAAGATATAGGTATAGGTCTTAGGCTGTGCAGCTGCTGGCTGCCACGGCTTGCCTAATGGGAAGAACAAATCCTAGTGCAAAGTATACTTGTATTCATCTTTTGACATTTTAAGCCACTAAATCCTGGTACATGTATAATCCACATGATTTAAATTCATTTTACATAGATTATTAAATTCAGTCAATAACATACTCCCTTTCCCAAGCAAGCACTTTTCTAGAGTCCCTGCAAACCAATATTGTTCAGCATGTTCTTCTTATACTGTCCAAGAAAAATATATGCCTGTCAAATCTATATTCTAACCTTGGGGTGACTTTGATACTGTTAGATCACCATGGGATACAATCATATTGTCTTCTTCTCTGATATAAGAAGAGTAGAGTTTCTATTAGAACAGCAAGCACCATGGTGCTAAATTAAAGGGAAGGGTGTTTTTACTGGAAACGCTCAAAGCAGAATAGGAGATTTAGCCATCTGTACATTGAAATTGTCTCAGAAATCTCTGGTGATTAGTTCAAGGTAGCAGAAACCATAGCCCACGTGTAAAAATTGTGTTTAAAAACCATTTATTTGAATTTTCTTGTACACAACTGGCCTTTTTAAAACTTCTCCAAACTAAAACCATTATTAAGTACCACACAACAAACTGGTTTGCTACAGAAACTATCAATGCATCACAACAAAGGACAAGAAAGAAATGTGTTGAGTTTGAATTGACATATGAGGGATCACATTTTATTTATTTATTTATTATTCGGGCTTCTATGCCGCCGACTCCCTGAGGCTCGTGGCGGCTTACAGGAGCCGAAGGGCACAGTAAAATACAGGCAATAAGCAGTTAAAAACAATTAAAAACAACAGCAGTACAGTAATTAATAACACAGTTAAAACAATGAACAGCACATCATCCTCAGAAGAACGAATAGATGGCGGGGCATGGGCAGGACTTACTCACCAAAGGCCTGCTTAAACAGGTATGTTTTACAGGCCCATCTAAACGGGAGCAAGTCCTTCATAGCCCGAGTTCCGGCCGGGAGGGCGTTCCACAGCGTAGGTATTTTACACCTCCCAAAACAGACAATGAAATAGTTTCCCTTAGACTTGAAAATCAATATGTTACAAAGGCTTCAAATTCATATTGATTTAAGAAAAAATTGTGTACAGACCCATGCACATATTACAAATATGTGTGCACACCTGAAAATGGATTTATTTGATAAAATGCACACAAAACATGCTTTATTTGGTGGTAACAAAGTTTTAAAATTATGTGCATTGTAAAAATGTGAAATGCATAAAATTTCTATGTTATAAGAAAAAGAAAAATGTCAAAACTAGGAGTGGACAAGAACACCACTGTGATTCTGAGACACATCACATAAATTAAAATGAAATTATCATGATTTCTACTTTCACATTTCCATTCCTACTTTCACTTCCCTGTAGGCTGGTTTGATTTTTAAAAATGGTTCAAAACTCATTTCGGATGTAGCGGGCACTGGTGGTTCAGATCTAAAATCAATTCCAATTTTCACAGAAAAAAAGTTTAAAACTTTTCAAAATTTCTGAGAGTTCCGAATTCTTCATTAATGGTTTCAAAGTGTTATTTCCTGTTTCATTGGGTGGTCTTTACTTTGAAAGTAGTTGTTTTACTCCAGAAGGGGGGAGGAAGCAAAGGGAAGAAATCCATCCACTCTGGTTAAAACCACTGGGAAAGGAAAGGAATCCATTCACACTGGTTTAAACTGACATGGATCCATCCCATCCACACTGGTTTAAACTGACACAGATCCATCCCATCCACACAGGTATAAATTGATGTGGGAGAGAAAGGAAAGGAATCCATCTACTCTGGTTTAAACTGACACGGATTCATCCCATCCATACTGGTTTACACAGATGTGGGAGAGAAAGAAAAGGAATCCATCCACACTGGTTTAAAATGACATTTTTCCTGCTGTTTTTCTCCCTTCCCTTCTCCTCTTTCCTTTTCTCTCTTTCTTTCCCTTTTCCTTTTCTCCTCCAAATCCCAGCCTGTTCAGGAAAACAGGGGTGGGGGGCATTTACTAGGTTCCCCGAGTATGTTGTTCCCTTGCAAAGCAGTGGTGTGGAACCTTTCCCACCCAAGCTGCCTAGTCCCTTCCGGTTCGCGTCCCCGACCCTCCCAAGGTGGTTTCCCCTCATTGGCTGGAGGCAAGCATCCCAGCATGCAAGCTACTGCTTGCCTCCAAACACTGGGTCTTTTCCGAATCACTTCCTGAGTTGGAACAAATATGGCGACAGTGGCTTCGAAAGGGTAAGGATACTTCTGAGTTCCCAAATCACTTCAAAATCGCTTCAAAAAGGAATTTGATCTGAATTTGATCCAAATTACGAAAATTCCGACTGGACCTAACCATGCCTACTTCTCTGTCATAGGAGCGTTTCATAACATACTGTTAATTGGTTGAGAGAGAAAAATATCAATCTGTTAAAGCTTTATTCTCAAGTTCTTTGTTTTCCCACATAATTTGAATGTGTTCTTTAGCAACAATATCAATTGACCTAAGTGATTACAGAAAGCACCTGCTAAAATAGAACCCAAAAGAGAGGTGAAATCCAGCTAGAATTCTGAGTCGCCTCCTGTTTTCTTTAGGCTTGTCTACAGTGATAAGAAAAATTGTGCTCACCTTGTAGCCACTATGAGCTAGATACCACAGAATACTGACACTTCCTTTGAAATATGGTTCCTTTTATGCCTAAGGTCTTAAATCCAATGCAAAAAAACTTGCCATTTACCTTGCAAGTTCCCTGGAGTGTTGGCAATCCACTGGATATGTGGACTGTCCTCTTACGTCAAAGTGAACATCAGAGCAAAATATGTGACCAGATATGTTGAATTTACCAGGAACGGTTTGGCATTAACAAGAGTGTACAGTAGCCCTGCATCACCCAAATACAGCCTGGCAAACTAGATAGAAGATTTCTCATGTGTTTTGTCTGATTTTAAAAATAAATAGCCTGTGCTAGATATTATGGCATTGTGCTTTTGTGAAAAAGAAAACTTTAACTATTTTCTCCCATCCATAATCCAAGCTGGTATTCTCCATGTACCCTAAAGATGATATCCATGTTGGGAGGGAAAGATTTGTATTATTATTAATATTACATTTTCAACAAAATAATTGAATGAATGAATGAGACTTTATTTCTATCCCACCCTATCTCCCCAGTGGGGGTTGAGGGCGACTTACAACATATAGAGGGGCAAATATTCAATGCAGAATAAAAATACAAAATAATGTAACCCAAAAGATAAAACCCAATTTACATTCACACAAGCAACAAAAACAATCAGACAATTAAATACAAACCAACAAATTCACATTATATCCATTTCATATTTAACACATGTTTAAAATTTAGCATTAAAGAATTAAATTAAAAACATTTAAAGCCAAATCCATATTTCTTCTTTCTTTACAGTTATGATTATTTTCCTCCCTGTCTCTCCATTCCACCATCCCCATCCCAATTCATAAAGACACAGATCCTATCATTGGGTGGGAGTGAAGGGACAGTCACTCACTGTATCCGTAATTCCCAAACTCTAGTCCTAGCTGCCTTGGCTAGGATCTGGAATACAAAACACCTAGAAGACCAGAGTTTGGGAAACACTTTATATGAATCTTTTGCATTCATGCCCTTTATATGGACTTCCTATAGGCATCTGAGAGGCAGAAAGGTGAAGTAGTAGGACCTTTGGTCTGACCCAGCATGGCTCTTATGTTCTTATAGAGTACAGTGTGCTTAATTCATCCTAGAAGAATTTAACATCATATGTCCTAGTTGTGCACATCCAGCACAACTTTGAAAGGCTTGAATGTTCCTAAAGCATTCTTAAAATATCTCATATTGCCACAGAATTGCAAGGATGAGGAAAAGCTCACAAAACGTTGTCTCTTGGATCAAGAGATAGAATCTCCCTGTCATCCCATGCAAAGCCTACTCATGTAGGATTTCAGTTGCTACTACAGAAGCACAATGAGGTCTGTTGTCTACACAGATCCAGGCTCACTTATAATCGAGGACAGCAAATAATTAACATCAACTAAATTATAGGAAAATAGTTAATAAAATTCAACACAGAGGGACTGAAAAAAGCCATTGATTTAAACTGGAATGTCAGCATACATGCTGCTACAGAATGTAGCTATTACATTATTAATTAAATGAACCACGGTGCTAAATAGTAAATAGGAAGCATACATTACATCTCCTGATATTCCTTTTCTACAAAATCACTTCTAACTTTTTTAGTCCTATATTGAAATCATGGTGAGGTTCTCCCTGTGTTCAGGTGGTCTTTTCATGTTCTATTCAAGACATCTCAAAGTTCAGTTTCGTCATCTGTCCCAAGAAACTTGACTTATTTCTGTAAAACTTCAGTTATGACTTTCTTTAACAGTGATTTAGACAGAGGGCTCCTGAAGCAACATAGCTGAAGTTTTCTTGAGGCTGATGACTTTTTCAATTCAATCTAAACCAATTGCTTGAAGCAATAAAAGCTTTAAAACAATTCAAAGCTTTGAAGGATTTAATACTAATGCATATTTTGTGGGACAAATCTACCATGAACAAATTCCAGAATAGAATCGGGACACTATACTCATGCTTTACCTAGCTCACAAGCTTATGAACAGTGTAATAGTAAGAAGGAAGCATCAGTCATTTTTGACGGCTCTGCTTGCAATGTAGAACAAATAATAGGATAATTCTGTAAGCAGAACTGCAAAACACTGAACAGTCATCCCCTCTTTTTCTTTTTCTAGCTGAACAAATTTTCCGTAGAAACAAAAAAGATGGCAGTAGTCATAAGAAAACACAAGAGGATTACAAATTGAGGATTGGAATGACTGAATTTTTAAAGTCTCAAGTTCTTTTTAGACCATTTCCTCATTCATCTTTTCCCTCCTTCTGCACACAGAAAAATAAACTGCATCAAATACAAGGCTAAATTCCCCTCCACAGCAATTTTAAATGCAAGTTGGGAAAACTGGAGGATCCTAAATCTTCCCCTCAGATGCTTTCACAGTCCCAACAGAACACTGCATTGAATTGACTGCCAAGAGCAGATTTCCCTTGCTGTTTACTGGTCTCCATCCTTGAAGAATTATATCAACAAAATCTATGACCCTTTGGATGCTCTACCAGGAATTAAATGATTGTGGCCTACATAAATGACTGTATCAGACATATGGATTTGGGACATCATAGTAAGTTGATACTGGGATTCTCAAGTATAAAATGAAACTTCCAGAAGTTTTATTAAAACAGCCTCAGGGAACACCCGCACAAATTGCTTCAGTGTAGCAGCCATAAAGTATGAATGCCATCATAGTAGTTTCAGATTCCCTTGTTCTATGCCTGGACAGGAAGAAAAGCTGACATCTACAGCCAGCCTACAGCTGCTAACTGACACATCAGCTAAGTGCAGGTCTGCTGTGTAACAGACTATCCATCAAACCATATTAGACTGTACATCAGACCATGTGAAATAGTATGCCTTTTCTTGTTTATGTCAGAACACACGTGTACATGTTTTTTAACAAAAGAGGAATCATAAAATACATTCTTTTGCAGAAAAGAGAAATAAATCCCCATGAGAACGACTAATACAAAACAATATTTTAAAGGTTTTAGAAATGTTTGTATGTTCATCCCACCAACTGCCACAGGATGAAAGGATAGATTTGATTTATTGCCTGGTTTGACTGACATCCCAACTCTGTTTCCATCTCTAGGAGAATTTTCAGGCAAGAAGTAACTAACAAGGTAACAAGCAGAGCCTCATTAATGAGATACGTTTTGTCACCAACGTCAGTTACTGCCTATTATAATATTTGAGATGTCTGATCATTTTGACTGTCTTTAATTTAATAACATGCTGTTTGTCAGTTTGATGGGACCCTCAATTACCAAACAGGTCCACTCAATTCCACTGGCTTAAAAATTATGATTTCTTAATTAGAAAGTAACTTTGTCATTTATTAATGTCAAAGAAATTTAAAAGGCTTGGCTCTATCTGGCTCTAAGGGCTCAAATTAACCAGCAAATAGATAATTAAAGTGAAACATCCCTTCCCCCGATCACTCCCTCAAGCTGTCTTAAGATTATAAAACTATTTTTTTCCTTGTCAACTGATGTCAAAGAGCTGTAGAATAGCTTTCAAATTAAAATAAAACACACTATACCTGTGAACTTAGCTACTCTTTGATGGTGACTCAAACCAGGATCCAGTAGGGTACTTCCATGGCAGAACTATCAATAAAAACAAGATAGTGACAGTGAAGCATCAAAATATTACATACTTCCCTAGACTTCCATTTTTATGTCCCTGAATATTACATTGTATTTCTTTCTCATCCTCCTCCTGGTATGGGACCCATTAGTTCCAATAAATAGAAACAATGTATAGATATCTGATACATTAAAAAATTATTAAGTAAAGACTATAAAAACATTCCACTGTTCTATTATCCAGGCAGAGGCCATAAGGGGGCACTAGACAGATAGGGATAATCCATTTTATAGGGGGGGGGTGTTAAACCATTTCCCCAGTTTTCCTCCCCCCCACACACACACACACCACCACCACCACCACCCTACCACCATCACCACCCATATTGCCATTGTCAAAACAAGCATAGTTTATGATGGGGAATAACCAACAAAAATGGGGAAAATTGTTTTCCTCCTTCAACTCTTCCCCCCCCCCTAAAATGGATTAGTCTTCTGTGTCTAGGCCCCCTTTTGGAGTCCACTCAGATAATGGAACAGTACCTAAAACACTAAGTTAAAATAGTTTAAGAACACATTAGAACATAGTAAAAAGTATAAAGGCATAAAATCTATTAGAAGACTCTTCTGCCAAGTAGGTTAACAACCAAAGTCCTCCCTAAACAAAAGGATCTCTGTCTGCCAGCAGAAGAGATTAGTTGGGGAAATCAATCAGCTACATAATCACATCAGGGCTTTAAAATGGGCAGCCCCACATTTCTGCCGCCTGCAGACTTCTGTAAAATGTAGTTTGGGAAGGTGAGGACCACGGTAGCTGAGAATCCAAAGGTCTCACCTGAAACTACATTCCCCAGAGTTCAACAGGTGACAGAAATGTGCTATTGCCCGCTTTAAAGCCCTGGTGTGATAATGTGAGAAGTCTCCTGTGAAATGGAAATCTGCAATCTCTGAGCAGTTTCTCTAGTTAAACCTTTCAAGAGAAAAAATAGTTTTTCAAGTTGAAGACAAGATCAAAATAATGATGAAAATGTTGGAAATGTGGCATCATCACCTATCAGACCAAAATTAGGAGACATTTCCAAACCTCACAGCTTTCCTTGGTTCCATCAACAAAGAGTTGTCTGAGGAAGACAGCACTTATCTCACATTTTTAAAATTTGCAGGATAGTTTCCAAGAATACTTTCCTTTTACTTTTGAAAGCAAAAACTGTTATAGAGAACCATCTTCAATTGATGCTTAGGAATTAGTGGGTTACACACAATGAGTGGGTTGGTATGCAAAACCAGAAAAAACAGTGTATAAAGTACGTATTGGACCAGATGACAAATGTCTAAGTGGTTATGTAAATAAATTGGATCATACAAACGTTTTGTAGTTTTGAAAATCAGTGGATTCTCCGCCTCGATACAGAGTGGCCACGTGGTCTCAATGACCCCATCTGTATCAGCTCTATTCTTCTATAAAATCCATGATTCATGTACTCTAAAGCACCTTTGGATCACCCCTACTCTATCGAGAGTAGGGTTATGTGTGTATCATCACCCGATTCGGTATGTATAGACTCTCCATGGGCTTTGGTTTTTGTGTTTTATTTTAATATGCCTGTATATTTACTATTTGTAAATTAGCTTAGAATTTCAGACGCTTTGTATTGAACTGAGAGCCTTGATAAAGGAACCAGGAAACGGCTTACAATGTGGCAGCGAGATCGGAGCATCCGCCTGCCGTTGGCTCAAATTTCAACATAGCATCCACTTGGAGGAAACGCTTTCACCGCTTCTCCCTCCTTGCGTCTCTGGGAATTTTCCCAACAGACCATTCCGCTCGATCACCAGACCTCGAGTGTTTATGTTATTGGATCTTACCTTCCCCACCGGAGGACCCGACACCCCCACCCGTGAGCTTGTTGTCCCACCTGGATCCACACAAACCTTGGATTACAATATAAACATCCATTACGGAACGGCGCCCGCACTGCCCCACTGCGGCACTTTGGGAATTCAGTCCCGAACACGCCCATACCTTTGCTGTTTGGATTAACTCTTCAATGTGCATTTGTACAAACTAGGGCACCTCAGCACCATTCTGGTCAATTGGACAGGACTTCTGTTGGGTATTCCTTTCCATTTGTGAGGACTGCTCTCTGGGACTACAGCTCATTTCTGCTATATTGTCTACATGTTTGTATACCGGGTTTTCTCTGTGTTTGGAAACTGAAATGAAATAGATATATTTTGAATACTACAAAACGTATGTATGGTCCAATTTATTTACATAGCCACTTTGGAATTAGTGGGCTCATAGCAGCTGAGAAAGACAAGCTTGTAGAAATATCCATAGATCATGCTCTGAAGCTACAGTTCAAGTACTGTAACAGTCCCTTCCAAATTTATGTGCTCACTTTTGGGCTATGAGAGTAGTGATGCCTTTCATAATGTTATACTTCTTTGAAAATCATTATCTGCTTTCACGTATTTTAAAAATAAGTGTCAAAACTGTTTGATATTAGAATTCAGAATGAAGGTTTCATCAATTAAGCGTGATATAACAAGCCTCATAAGTGAACTTTGCCACGCCCACTAGCATTTTAATTAATTGATTAATTATATTGGCCTATACTTTGGTATTCAGGTATTTCTGCTATTGATCTTATTGTTATTATTTTTATTTTAATGATATCAATCCAATAAAACTATTAATAATAGTAGCATGTGCATTTATTTATTTCTCCATTCTCTCCAACATTGAATACCAGTGATGAGTATCTTTAAATAAATATTTGATATAACTACTTGCCTTATACTAGGAAGAAGGAGAATCATTTTTTGGCCTCACTGGAGGAAGATGGGTTATAAATCTAGCCAATATTTTTTTCACTGTGAGCCACTTTGAGTCCCATTATTGTGAGAGGAGTGAGATATAAATCCAATAAATAAATCATTTTCAAAACAAATAAATAATCCCCATGAGATAAAAGAGCTTGTCTAATATCCTCCAGCATCAGGGCCATTGTAAAATCACTGGTGGTTTTTCAACAGTCAGAAACAGAACACTAGAGTTCCACTGATCTCGGTTGTAAATTTTTCCACTGAGAAAATACTGATGACATACATTGCAAGCAGGGCTATATACTTGGAGGGGAGGAGGAATCCCCAGCAGAGACATCAGTCTTGTCCAATGGCACTCAAATCGCACACAGGAGAACAGCTATACCTCCATACCATATAATGAATAGCTTTACTTTCACATTGCAATGCACAGATTTGTGTAATAACTCTAACACTGGGAGGTTGTTGCTGTCTGTGCAAAGAGAAGATAAATAATGGTTACGTGCATTTCCAGCTCTCAGACAGACATTGCAAACGGAGACTAAATTCAACAAATATGACACATTTTCTCACACTTTATATCCTCTACCATCTGATAAAGAAAAATAGACATTTTAGTAATCTGGAGCAATGACTGCTGTGCCTCTGTAATACCATCAGTCATATAAACCAGCAACACAATTGCATCCCATCAGAGTTGCAGGCAGACGGATCTGTACAAGAGTTTAGCATCAGGGTGCAGATAAAATTAAAATGAGAAAGTGCACAAACTAACAGCCAACCAGTTGGAATGCTGAAAAGGTGCCAGCATGACGAAAAAGTAAATTTTTCAGAACTGCAACTGACAGTCAGTGTACAGAATGAAAACACTTGGAAAACATTTCTGATTAAAGCAACAGTTACAGAATATTTCTGGCTGTCCTTTATTTTGCCTTCTATTATGATAATTATTATTATCATTAAACTTTATTTATACCCCACCATCTCCCCAAGGGGACTCGGGGCACCTTACATGAGGCCACGCCCATCTTACATGAGGCCTCTTTAGGCCATCTTACATCCCACACAACTTCTTTGTTCCATCATAAATTAATATTTCAATGGAAGACATTTGCCTCTACTTTTCCCTGAACGTCCAGTCTCCATTCATTTCTTTAATATGGATTTCAGTGCAGCTAAAATCCTATGTTATGGGGTTTTATTTTGAAGCCAGTAATACAATCCCCTCTATCTACAGAATGAATATCTATTGTTTTACTTATCCACACTCTTAAAAATACACACCCCCCCCCAAGTGTGTGTGGATCTCTCTAGATACTCCAACACTATTCTATGGTATGCTTCTGCCCCAAGTATGGTGACAATATAGGGATCATTATTATCCACAGCTTCATAGACCACAGGAGGTCTTGGAACTGATGCCATGTGTACACAGGAGTTATACTCTTCCATCAAAAAAGTTGTACTCTTTCATCAAAAAGGTGTGTGTGTGTAATTACCTTTAAAAGATTGTGCGAAAGTAATACTGGAACCAGACAGAAAGCTAACTTGTTTGAGGGATCCCAATGAACTAAAACAACACTGACTGACAATAACAAGTCCATGGCAGATACAGAAAAATATAATTAGACTTGCTCTTTTTATTTTCCCATGTCCATTATAGTTTGCATCAGAATCATTTTATTGAAGCAGTCAATAATCCCCCCCCCAGGCCACAGTCATAAAGACAGAGCAGCAGCTGATCTGACAATGTTATTAAGGGTGAAGTTGCTTTGGTCCCTTTAAGTAAAATATTGTGACAAGATATAGCCATTAGTGTGTCTAGTAGGCATGCCTTCTAAAGCATTAGTCTGTATTTTAAGTCAACAAGGAATATAGCCATGATTATCTCAGTCGCTGCAAAGCAGAAGTAAATTGGTTCTATTTTGTCTCAGTTACAGTTCAGTCTACTCAAAAGTAAGCCTTATCATTTCAGTGGGGATTACTGATAGGTAAGCAGGACTGGGATTTCAAACATGATCCCAAATTGCTGCCTATTACTAGTAAACAGACAAATTACTAGCTATTACTAGAAAATTGTAAATTGTGTCCAGTTTGCCATAAGTTTTCATGTGTGAAGCAATTCTGATATACAGATTATCTTTTCTTGGTGCCCACTCATCCTTGTAGCTAATTTCAAGTTTATTTCACCATTACAGAAGAGCAGTACATGCAACCAAGAGAGATTATACTATCTATAATATGGGATAAAATGGTTGATTATGGAGCAACCCCCTTTTTCCAAACCAGCATTTCAGAATAGGGCTTGCTTTCTTGGTTATGCCAATACCTAAAACTGCATATTAAGCCTTGCTTCCTCCTGGTACATTTTACTGTGATTAAGGGTAAATCATTAGCCTGCTAGTAAAAAATGCAGTTTGTTTCTTATACTCTACCTGTTTAATCTGCTGTCTTGTTTTTACTCTATCATATGTTATATGTTCTTTTTCATATGCTGTATGTTGTGGCCATTAGAAAGCTTGGAAGCACTTTGTTGTCTTCCTAGAAGTTTGTATAACCATTAGTCATTTCAAATATACACAATGTTTCTAGATCTTAGCTCCAGGGAAGAACAAACAAGGCTAAGAATTAAAAGGGAGAAGAATTCTATCCTGGATAAAAGCATATGAGTGCATCAGCATCAGTGATTCTTCATGTTTAAACATTAGGCCTGCATCAAGAGTAAGAGCCCTATTCACGTATGCAAGAAAGATTTAGTGCAACATTTCTCAAACTTTGATCCTCCAGCTGTTTTGGATTTCATCTCCCAGAAGACACAGCCAGTTTTGCCAACAGCCAGAAATTCTGGGAACTAAAGTCCAAAACATCTGGAAGACAAAAGACTTGAAAGCAGTAGCATAGAATGACATGCAAGGAAAGACATGGTTTAGCCTCAGCCTCCTCAATAATTCCCTCGAATATATATTAAAAATAAAAAGTTTCAAAGAGGAGGCTCTTCTATGAATAAAAAGCCACAGCAGCAGCACTTATAAATCTGGATGAGAAAAAAAGGCAAGATATTCAACATGAACCATAATGTTCAAAAACCTTTTTTTGACCAGGGACCACTTTGGTTATTTTGTTTTTAGCAGGGACCATAAGGTTCAAGAATAATAAACTGCATTAATTGAAAAATAAACTTTAACATATTAATTAAACTTAATAGTAACATGAATTAAGAGTACTCTCTCGGCATTACTTCATGAACGAAGATTCTTAGGAAGGACTCGTCCCACGCTTTTTACAAGTGTGTTGATGACTAAAAAGGCCAATCTGAGATAGGCAAGTTCGGTTGCAGAAAGCACAGCACTAAGTCTCCTTGGATGATGTTGTTTCCAAGTTGTGGTTCTTTCTGCGTTGTTGTTTCTCTTCGAGACCCGTTCAGCATGTCTTCTCGAAAGAGGCTGCAGCATTGTGGATAGTGTATCCCCATGCCTCCCGATGTGAGGCCAAGGTGACCATTTTTGGTGATCAATCTGGCCAAGCCTGAGATATTGTTTCAGGGAGTCCTTATATCTCTTTTTTGGGGCGCCTCTCTTGCTCTGACCCATGGCGAGTTCACCATAGAGTAGTATCTTTGGGAGGTGGTGGTCCTCCATCCTAGAGACGTGCCCTGCCCAGCGCAGCTGTGTTTTCAATTATAATTATAATATAAAATTATATTATTCAATTACTATTATAATATAAAAAGAACATTTTAATAGAAAATGTAATTTGGTTTGCATCAATGTGATTTTTGAGCATGCATCTTCTTTACAAGTTGGGTAAACCTGGGGCTAATGTTATTGCTCAAAGCTATACACACTTACTTTCACTTACTTTCAATCGATTCCTGGAATTGTGTTTAATTACCAGCAAAGCAGAAAACCCTTGTTTACATAACTAAGTTGTGGAGAAGAGCATAAGATAGTGCAAGGCGATTTCTCAAATTTCAGTATAAAAATTGTCCTTTTACACCATAACTCCTCAAGAGAACCAGATTCAAATGCATCCTTGCAGTTTTTATCATTTTGAAATTCAATGAGTTCTTCTTGGATGCAATTGGATGCAGTATAAGCATAACAAAGAGAAGCTATATTGGCTTTTTCATAACAATTGAAATTCATTTCAATAATCATTAAATAAGACAAAATTTGATATAAATATTGAGGACTCACGGTCAGTAAAACTACTGGAGCCGTCAAATTGCTAAACAGCAAAACAGAATCACTGACATAGCCAAGCAAGACAAAAGAATGTTTGTGACTTACTGATGCTGAGTGGTGTGAGTACATGACATGTGACGTAGATTGCTTGCCTTCTCCCTGGCCTCCCATGTTCACCCAATGTCGTACTCACCAGTGCCGCCCACATAACAATAGATTAATTAAAATGAATAAAGGCTTAAAATTTTTAAAGTTTTGCACACCATATTTTAGTTCTTGCAGACCACTGGGTAGTCCATGGACCACAGATTGGGAACCACTGCACTAGAGTAAAGATTCACTTTAAATCCAGTTTCTGCCTCCTGCAGAATTCTGGAGCTTGTCGTTTAGGGAGGGGGCCTTTAAACTGCTGAGCCAGATAGGACCTGAGCCTCACTAAACTACAAACCCCAGAATTGTGCAGGATTTAAAGTGGATCCGAGTGTGAAGAGGCTATAGGTCAAATCTGGGAGTCAGGACCTCTCAACCAAAAAATGCTAGCTCATATTGCAACTTATGTTGCTGAATCAAAGCATTACTGACACAGGGGGCCTTTTTATAGTTCTTTTGATTCCAGAAAGAGTTGGCAGGACCAATCTAAGAAATGGGAATTATTGAGGTGTCTTGGTCAATGCAGCAACATGCAGTTTCATTTGTGCTCACAAGCTGCCAAAGCTTTTGAGCTACAGAAGGTCCCCACATTAATGAGAGGTTGTTTTGCACTTGGTTTTATTAAATGCCCCAAAGAGAGCCCAGCTATATAGCTCTTATGATCCACTGTGCATAATTGTATGTTGGAATGTAGTCTTTTATCCAATGTGTCTTTCAGAATAATTCTTTAACCGTTCTTTCAGACTATCATTTGAATGGATAGTATTTATTATATTCACATAAGCTAATTACAGGATATTATTTCCAATGTAAAAATCAGCATTCTGAACTTTTTTATTTAGATGGCAGAATCTTCTACCAGCGTTCTTCTTTTCCCTATTTAATGTCAACTAAAAAGTGTTGCGCCTTCTGTGTTTTCCAAGCAATTTTTTATACGCTGATGATTTAAGCTCTGTGATTATTCTCTATTAAACTGCTACAGAAATGCCAGCCAGGCATTATGATTTTTTTCACTCCAGCTGTGCTGAAACACAAGTAGATATGAAGTAATTGACCTTGTTGTTCATTGAATTGTATAATGCTTTGCTACCTACTGTTTTGTGCCACTCACGTCTCTTCACACTTCTTCTAAAGCCATGACCTCTATGGTGGATATTACTCTCCAACATAATCCAGAAAAAGAGAAAATGGGGAGGGGGAGATTTCATGAAAAGCAAAATATTTAGTACAAGAAGTCCCTGATGTCTGAAACACCATGTCCAAGTCAACATTGCAAATTGAAAGGCTAGAATGAAAGGATAGAGATGATCATCTGAATAGGAAAAAAATATTTATCATCATAATCATAGGCTGAGCTTGAGTGCCTTTCAAGCATAGAGGTTTAATGCTGGGTCCATAGGTGACTGTAGAGAGCTATCCTGGATCCATATGTTCTTTCACAGTGAGGTCATCGATTTCCAAATGGAAGGTGGTCTCAAGAAGGGTTGGCTTGACACTTCATCCTCTTGACAGGTTTTTCCCTTTCAACCTCCATTCATACCTCTTCGAATTTTACAGCACTGTTGGTAACAGCTAACATCCAGTTAGAATACTCTAGGGCCAGGGCTTCCTACTTTTTTGTGTCTATGCCATAGTTTTTAAGTTTAGCTTTCAGCCCATGTTTAAATCTCTTTGCCTGTCCACCAACATTCCATTTTCCATTATTGAACTGAGCGTAGTGTTGCACCATAGACCTGAAGGCCCCTCAGTAAACCGCTTGACACTGGCAAAGGTTAAATGCTTTATTTAGAATAAATGGTTAAAGGAAAGAGGCTAGGAATTATAGTATATTGATGCTCTCAAAACAGCAATAGATAGCAGCAAATTGTCCATAAGGAAGCCGGAACAAGGCTATAGTCCTTTGGCAAACAGGAACAAAAGTAAAAAGAATCTTCTTGCCCCAAATGGGCTAAAACCAAGGAAAGGGTCTTGGCTAAAAGCTTGGCAAACAGAGTCTTTGGAAGCTGGAAGGCCCAAGGCCCAAGGCCCAGGCACAGTTCCGTGGTAGTTTAAACGTGGAGTTCTGAACGTTGACGAAGAATACCTTCCATCTCTGGGGTCTAACTTAAGTAGGTCTCAGAGGCTTTGATCCATTCGACGCCAAGGTGTGTCGAAAGTCAGTTCTCAAAACAGATCCCAGCTGGGCTTTTCCTATCCCTGCCGCATCGAATTGGTATGTGCTCCCAATTAGCGAGGGCAGCTGGCAATAGGGAGTTAACTCTGCTTGGTTCTCTAGGCACTGTTTATCAGTTGAAGCCTGAGGTGAATCTTGAGTGACTGTGGCCTTGAACAAGGAATGAACCTGCCTCTGCCACTTGGGCCTTTTCAGGCCTAGCAGGCCTCTGTGAAACTTTGGTTCTAACTTGGGATTCATCATGGCATGGGTCTTGCGGAGGGCTAGAGTCGGGTTGGGGCATGACACACAGGGTGTTTGAGGAAATGGTGATTGGGCATTCAGAAATGTGGCCAATCCAGTAAAATTGATGGCGGAGAATCATCGCTTCAATACTGGTGGTCTTTGCTTCTTCCAGAATACTGATATTTTTCTGCAAGCATCCCTATGAATGTCCAGATGCTCAAACACTCTCTGTTCCATTTTAAAAATGCTGCATTCTCAGAGCACATTGTGTTTCAATGTCGATGTTGACCTTTCTGGAGAAGTGACTAGCAGAGTACTGGAAATGGTCAACTTTTTCTAATGTCACACCATAAAGCTGATTTTCTGGAAGTGCAGAAAGATTGGGTGGTGTCTGCTGGTAGAGCACTTTGGTTTTTTCAGTGTTCAGTGAGAACCCAAGTTTTTTGTTTCCTTCTGCAAAAGTGTTGTAAGTGGCTTCATTCTTCTGAATGAACACAGACTACATTACCATAAGCATATTGGAGTTTTAGAACAGACATTGTTGTGACCTTGTCTTTGATTTTCAGCTTGCTGAGGTTAAATAGTATGCTATCTGTCTGATAGGTGATTTTCACACTAGATGGAGGCCACTCATCAACAAGGTGCAGAATCATAACTATGAAGATGGAAAATTAAGTTGGGGCAATAATGCATCCCTGTTTGATACCTGATTTCACCTTAAATGGGTCACTTTGGGAGCCACTGCTGTCCAAGACTGTTGCCATCATGTCATCATGGAGGAGCCACAGGGTGTTCACAAATTTATCAGGGCATCTGATTATCAGAAGCATGGTCCAGGGAGCATTGCGCTTCACAGTGTTGAATGCCTTTGCAAGATCAATGAATGCCATGTGCAGAGGTTGATTTTGTTCCCTGCATATTTCTTGGAGCTATCGTGCACTGAAGATCATAGCCACTATTCCTCTGGAGGAGCAGAAGCCATTCTGGGATTCAGGAAGAACATAAGAACATAAGAAGAGCCATGCTGAATCGAGCCTCAGCCCATCAAGTCCAGCATTCTGTGTCACACAGTGGCCCACCAGTTGTACACAGGGATCTCTAGCAGAAAGGAGGGCAAAACCCTCACCTGCTCCCGACCCCCCACAACCAGTACCCGGGGAAAATCCTGCCTGCCTCCATCAACACAGAGGTGGCACTTGGATGTCCATTTCAGTAACTACTGATTGGTATCCATGAATCTGTCTAATCCTGCCTTGAAGCTGTCCAGGCTGACAGCTGTCACAACCTATCAGAAGGATATCTGATAGGTTCGCAAGATTTCTTGTGGGGATGTTCCCAGCGGAGGTTAAAAGGGAGATACCTCAATAGTTTCCACAGTTTGTTCTTTTCCCTTTTTGAAAAGGTTGATGATAGTGGTGTCCTTGAAGTCTGGGATCTTCTCAGTCACCCACACTTTTTCAATGAGCTGGTGAAGTTGTTGTTTCAGTCCAGGTTCACCTTCTTTAAAAATTTCAACAGGAATCCCATCATGTCCACTGGTTATGTTTTTTAAAAAATTGGCTGATGGATTTCCTGACTTCCACAGGTCAGAATCTTATCCAACTCTTACATTTAAATTACCTAGGAGTCTGATTTTGTCCCCTTTAGGTATCTTTAATGGGATGGTGTCCAGATGACAGTAAAACTTTTCCTTGATTCCTTTGCCAGCATATAGTGTTGGTGCATAGGCACATATGATAGTTGCCTGCTGGTTTTTGGCAATTTGGAGGGTTGAGAGTCATTCATTAATGCTGATGGGTGCCTCAGACAGATGCTTCACCAGGTCGCTTCTGATAGGAAAGCTGACTCAGGCGGGCCCTTTCAGAAGAAGGTGTAGCTTCCTTTTTCTTCCTTCAGCAGTCTCTCCCCTGCTCTCAAGTCTATTGGAATGCTTCTATTCCAGCTTCCATGGAATAATAGTAGTCCTGCATTAAGGATGTTCTTCACAGAGAGAGTTCAGATCCAGTAACATAGTTAACCCAATAACTGGTGGCTTCTTATCTGTTGCAGTCTTCTTCCACCTTCACAGCCATTGTACATAACATGTAACATGTTATCATTCACTTGCAGACAGGCATGTAGCCGGGGGGGGGGGCTAAGGGGGCTTCAGCCCCCCCCCCGAAATTCTCAGGGTGGTCCACGAGAAGGCCTTACTGGTACATTATTTAAACTGTTATGTTTATTCATATCATGATCTGATCACCATGCTCATTATATCCCACCTTCATGGGGTTATTGGGATAACAATACAAAAGGTTTGCTGGGGTAAACCCTCTTCCACCCAGTCTCAGCCCCCCCCCCCCCCCCGAACCAAAATCCTGGCTACGGCCCTGCCTGCAGGATTTCAAATTGTGCTTGTTCTGGTACCTCCCCTGCAACCTTGCTGCCCTATGAGACCCCCTTGGGAGCACATGACTCTGACGACTTCACTGGAACACACAAACTCTCTCGCCACAACAAGGTGGCAATCTATCAAGGGGAAAAGAAATATTCATTGGGTTATGGTAAGACAAATTCAGCATTTTAAATGAAAAATATCATAGTAGAGAGAGTCAGAATGGTGTAGTGCAGGGGTGCTCAGAACGGTGATCGCGATCACCAGGGTGATCTTCAGGCCTCATCCAGGTGATCTTCGGGCCTAGGCAGGTTGATCGCTGGATGGAGCACCAGCCACACAGCGCGATCCACATCCGCTCCTTCCTTTCCTCTGCTGCACTCCTCCTCCCTCCCTCCTTCCGCTGAGTTCCAGAGGCAGCGGAAGGTGTGCTATGTGGATGGAGCAAAGAGGAAGAGGGTCAATGCAGGGAGAGCACATTGGCCCTCTTCCTTTGTGTTCCAACTCTCCCCGGCATTTAGCCAGGGCACAAGGAAAGAGGGCTCCCTTTCCCTGTGCCCTAGCTAAACGCGGAGGAGAGTTGGGGTGAAGAGGGCCAATGCAGGGAGAGAGCGTGCTCTCCCTGCTTTGGCCCTTTTCCTTCCTGTTCCAACTCTCCCCGGCGTTTAGCCAGGGCGCGGGAAAAGAGGGCTCCCTTTCCCCGTGCCCTGGCTAAACGCGGAGGAGAGTTGGGGTGAAGAGGGCCAATGCAGGGAGAAAGCGCTCTCTCCCTGCATTGGCCCCGGATGTGTGCCCCTTCCTTGGACTGGCACCGTGGCGCCCAGGGGCATGGAGAGGGAGTGTGCAGCATGCACCAGCCTCCCCCCCCTCTTTCCAACCTGAGGTGCTGCTTGCCTGGAGGAGCAGCCTCATGGCTCTGATGCCCTGGCTGCACCAGGCGATGGATGCTGCGCTTCTCCTGAGGGCTGTGCCTGCACTCATCTAGGACCCAGGAAGGAGGCCTCTCCCAGAGCTGAAGTGACTGAAGGTATTGCAAATCCCATCATCATTTATAAATCCTCCAATCCCCTCTAGTACTTTCTGTTGGCCTGTATGCCAAGTTTGGTTCAGTTCAATAGTTGGTGGAGCTCAGAATTAAGCAGCTGAGAGGGATGGCCACATTGATCAGCATTGAATGGCCTTGCAGCTGAAAGGTCTGTGTGCTTTCATTTTGCCTGTTTATATCTGTGGAAAGATGTCAGGGTGGTAGAAGGAACTCTTGTCTGGATGCATTTTTGCATGTTCCATTGGCCACATTGATCAGCATTGAATGGCCTTGCAGCTTCAAGGTCTGTCTGCTTTCATTCTGCCTGTTTATATCTGTGGAATGATGTCAGGGTGGGAGAAGGAACTCTGAGAAACAAATGGCTTTGCAGCTACCAGGTCTCTCTGTTTACTTTCTGCCTGATAATATCTGTGTAAATATGCCAGGGAGGGAGGGAGAAAGGGGTGCTTGGATGTATTTTTACATGTCCCATTGTTTACATTTCTGAGAAAGAAAGAAGCCCCGTGAGGATGGAAGGTGGCAGCAGGAGTGTGTGTGCGCACATGCGCGCGCGCACCAGGTGATCTTTTAAACTTGGTTCTTCATATGGTAGCTCCCATGCTGAAAAAGTGTGAGCACCCCTGGTGTAGTGGTTTGAGCATTGGACGATGACTCTAGAGACCTAGGTTAGAATACCCACTTGACTACTGGGTGACCTTTGGCAGTCACACAGTCTCAGTTTCATAAAAATGGAATAATGAACCCAACCGTACAAATCCTGCCAAGAAAATACTGTAATAGTGTTTCCTTAGGGTCGCAATAGATTGGAAATGACTGGAAGACATCCAACAACCACAGTTGTCTTGGGTTCTATTAATTCAGTGACTATGAGCAAGTCACACTTCCCCACATTCAGAGGAAGGCAAAGTCAACCCTTTTCTAAATGAACACTATCAAGGAAATATTGTAATGGGATCACCTTAGAAGTGTTATAAGTCAGAAATGACCTGATGACACTTAAGAACAATCTTAATACAACAGTTTCCCCAAAGCCTGGAAACATTGCTTATTTGGATTACAGCTACAGAATTCCCTAGTTAATATGGCCATGGCCACATTGATTAGAGGATTCCGAAAGCTGCAATTGAAAAATTAACTTTCCCCCTGTTCTTAGCCTCCAGATGCATGGGGCATCATGCTATACTGAGTGGAGTTGAAGTTTCACACATATTGCTCTCCATGGGAAGTAGCCTGTTGCCGGCTAAAGACAATGGCTTTCTAGTTTCACTCCGGGATGCTATTTCGGTTGTGGGGGGTCGGGAGCAGGTCAGGGTTTTGCCCTCCCTTCTGCTCGAGATCCCCGTGTACAACTGGTGGGCCACTGTGTGATACAGAACGCTGGACTAGATGGGCTGAGGTCCGATTCAGCATGGCTCTTCTTATGTTCTTATGTTCTTCTGTTCTTAAGTCACCACTTAGTGGAAGGCTGTGGTAGAGATTACTGAAAAATAAAGCACCAATTTATGGAGAGATGGTGGTACACTGAGGACAAAACATGTAGGGTCTGCGCTGCAAAATAAGTTACAAGTTAGCTGTCACACCTGGATTTCACAACAGCATACACTAATTATTCAGTGCTGATTATGTGAGAAATGGAACATTGAGTAGTTGTCGAAGCAGATGCCTCTTAAAGAGCCAGACCCAGTAAAGAGTTAACAAAAGAGTTTATTGTCCACAAAGTCTCTGTGCTCAAAAACACTCAAAAGAACAAAAGGCACTTGATAGTAAGTAGAAAGTAACTCAAAAGCAGCCTAACCAGCATAAAATAACAGTCTTTGCAAGTAACACACACTTTAACCTAGTAAAATGCACGTTAGCAAGATGCGATGGAAATAACAAACAGGGAAAAGCACAAACGAAGCAGGAACAAAAGCATAGTCAAGAGAAGTCCTGGGTCGTCACTGGTGGGCTGTCCCTAAGGGTTGAGCAGTAAGCATAGTCAGGGAAACCGGATCAAGTAGAGGGAGGAGGCAAACAACAATACGAGAAGGCAATCCAAGGTCCAGGCAGGAGCTAATGCAGGGGGATAATACACAATGTAACCCCTGAAAACATCCAACTCTCCACCCCCCTACATATTGTACCCCACTCTTGCAGGCAGACTGCATCTGGCACTCACAGTAGTCAAAAGGAATTCAAACCACGGCAAATGTGGTATGAGCAGCATCAGCGACTAAACATAAAAGCACAACATTGAAATCCCCAAACTCTTCCCACAAACCCCAACTGGAACAGCAGCGTCCCAGCCCTGAGAAGCAGAGCAGTTTTCCAACTCATTTTACTCTGTACAGGAATCAAGATTCACAGGCTGCAGGATACAGAAATTCAGAGTCACAGGTCCCAAACGCAACACCTTGCCTGTCACACCCTGGCCTGATCCCTACATCAACTGTGGCCCTCCTCCAGACTCATGTCAAGCCACTTGCTTTCAAAGAACCAAAGTTTCCTTTGTTAACAGAGCTGCAGCTTTCCATAGGCCTCTGGGGCCCATTACTCATTTTCATGCTCTTGCAGTTCCCAAGGATAAACAAACCCGGGTTTCACCCTCCCTCCCTGCTTTCCCCGATAACGCTGTGTCAGGGAGAGACTTTCCCAACCGCTATTTGGCTACAGGGAGTGATTCTCTCAGCCGCCTTTTGGCCACAGCTGCAAGATTAATTAGTCCCACATTCCAAAGTGATACTATAACTCCAGGAGGAGGGGTACAGATGTTTCATATCATGGGAAGCGAGCCCACGAGGGCTTGCGTCGTAACTTCAAAGGAACATTGCCTGTATCTAGGGGATTCTTGGGATGGGTCTTTGTTCATCAACGTTGGATAACTACTTTCAGAGCACTGCTCTGGGCCTGTGGCCTCCCGGCCCTGTTTCTAATGGCAAGCTCTTCTGTGGTGGACCCGGCTCGCTGAGATGCTGGAACTGCTCGGCGGCCAGCACCGCTCCGGGCGGCCACTCCCTTTTTGGGGACTTAGCCGGGGGAACTTACCACTATTCCTCCAGGGAACCAGCCGCCTGGAATTACGCCTCCATGCTTCCTGCCTGGATCCTGTGTTCAACCATGCCACGGAGGCCCCGCTGCCTGCGCCTTGACCCCCCTGCCTCCAGCCTGGCTCCGGTATGCATCTAAGCCTCATGGGCCCCAGTCTGGCTGGGTTGAATCCCCATGCTGCTAGCTCACTTCGCATACAAAGATGTTCCTGTGAGAGAGGCCGCTTTCAGGCCTTCCAGAAGCTTGGGCCAGTCAGCCAACACCGGGCTGCCTTGAACCTGCTTACTGCCACGTCTCTGTGATGATCCTGAGCTGTTCCTGCAAAGACTTTATTGCTAATGAACTCTACTGCTACTAAGAAGACCTTCCCTGCCATTATAACCCGGTGGGAACCCTTCAAGAGACTTTTCTTGCATCCGGCTTGTTCCTGATTTCATCCGCTTGGATTCCTGCTGCCATGGGATTACCTAACCACTGTTTTCCTTTGAATATAACCTGCATGGACCTTCAAACCTTCTTGCTACAGTTGCCAAGCCTCACCGGAGTTCCTGTTGACAACTCAAGCCTGGTCGTTAAAGGTAGGCAACTCTTAGGTCTCTAAGTGCTGCCTTAAACCATGCTGCTAATTGCCAATTGTTAGCAGTTAAAGACTTAGAACTGATAGCAAGCTCCTGGGTCATCGCCTCTGGCCATTGAGCCTTTCTGCATTAATCCTACTTTTGCTCCTAAACCAAAGACTCAGGGCGATTTGCCTTTGGATTTGCCCTTTCAAGCCGAGTGCCGCTGGGATTCACTCCGTGATTGCTCTCCATGGGAAGTAGCCTGTTGCCGGCTAAAGACAATGGCTTTCTAGTTTCACTCCGGGATGCTATTTCGGTTCCTGCATTTCCTGCTCCTGCCAAAGACACTATTGCTATTCAGGGCTGCCTGAGAGTGGCCTATAGAATGAACCCTAGCCTCTTTCCTTTCATCATCATTTCTAAATAAAGCTTTGAACCTAGTCCTGTGTCAAGAGGGTTTTTGAGGGACTCCAGAGCCATGGGTACGACATTGCCAGCCGCAAAGTTAAGCACCCAAAAGCCCGCATTTTATTAGTCTCCCAACTCGGACTCACCTGAGCCCGACGACGCCCCGTTGTTAGGGATCTCAGCTGCTGTTGACTCTTGATCACCCCTCCAGGTCCTCCATCTCCTGTCAAGACTTAGTTCCCCCCAACAGACATCAGGATAGCCTGAGGGCCATTCATTGTCGTCAGAGAACCCCCAAAAGGTGTCACTGCTTGGGGGTTCCTCACAAACAGACTGAACTTCCCACATCCTGGCCCAATCCATCTCTGGATCTTCATCTAAAGTATCTCCCTCACTCTGACTCCCATCCTCCCCAGGGAAGCCCTCAAAAGACTCATCATCCGTGGGCTCTGTAAGTATTTGCCTTATCCTTTTACACTGGGAGATATTCACAAGTAAGCCTTTTTGTTCACAAGTAAGCCTTTTGCTCCTCTCTGATGACTATACTGGCTACCAACAGCCTCACCCAACTCCATACTACTGATAGACTCTGAAGAATCAGCCCCACCCAACCCCACCCAACTCATCAAGAGCCTCAGGCTCAACTAGAACAGTAGTAGTCTTGGGTTCTATGTCTATCATTCATGCATTGCTTTCATAAGAGCCAATAGAAGATTTCTTTTTCTTTTGTAAAATTGGCTACATGAATTCACCGAACACATAAGGAAAGAATGGGACACACTATGTAACCGCATCCCCAGCATTAGGGTTACCTACTAAATATGCCTACAATATTAAGTCACTCCATCCAACCTTAGCCATTGATAAGTCTTTTAGAGTACAGTTTCCAACTAGTTATGGATCCATCTAACAGCATTCCCATTTATTCCACATTTAATCAGTTTGCTAATCAAAACATGATAGGGAAGCTTATTAAATGTTTTGCCGAACTCCAGATAAATGACATCCACAACATTCCCACCACCTACTAAATTATTGACCTCAGTGGAAAAAAATATAAGGTTAGTTTGGCAGAATTTGTTCTTAACAAATCCTTGTTTGTTCCATCATCAAGATTTTTGCAGACTGACACCTACGTAATCTGTTATAGTATTTTCATGGTATTGAAGTTAGGTAGAATGGTCTGTAGCTTTCTAGATCTTCTGTTTGTCTTTTATGAAGAGAGAGACAATGTTTGCAATTCTCCCATTCTTTGGCATCTCACCTATTCTCCATTATTTTTGAAAAATATCAAGAGTCAAGAGTTTCAGAGAGTACAACAACAAGTTCCTTCAGTACTTTGGGGTGTGGATCATCTGTCACTGAAAAGTTGGAATCAGGTGATTCTTGACTAAATCCCTATCAAACTTGAATTGCAATGCGTATATTGCAGCTGCATGGAAGTACGCAGCTCTGTTCTGGGGAGAAACTGAAGCAAAATAGATATTGAGTAATTCTACATTTTCCCTAAGATAAACTCTTTTGAATAATAGGGTTATGAAGAGGATCACATTTAGCTTTTGCATTGCAAGAACCTCAATAAATTCCATTTTTATGTTTGGATTTTTAACTTCTTGGAAAACATTATTAGCTTCATTTGTGTTTCCACTTGCTCTCTAATACCAGCAGTTTATCCCAGCAGGCATTTAAGAAGATAATCTGGGATCAAATCCTGGGATATAGGGCAGTGTAGATCCAGCTGAAGAGCTCTTCGGCTGGAACTACAGGCCGAAAACACAGGACCTGTTTCAGTTTGACTTGATCCAGAGAAAACTGGGATTTCCAGTTTGCTCTGGATTAATTAAACACCTTGGAAAAATCCAGACCTTAAACGAAGATCCGGATTTTTCCAGGTGAGGGCCCTGTGGGGATTGACTCCTGGGATAGCATTCATAATCCCACAGATCAATACCCACAGTGATCCCAGTTCTTCAGACTCTAGGATCTTGAGGAGTGGGATGGGGTCCCCTTTCCCAGCCCCCCCCCATTCCTCCCAAAAAACTTACTTGAGGGGCCTGGCTGCCGCCTCAGGCCCCTCCAGAGAGAACGTCAGATGTGTGAAAATGATGTGTCAGGAGTTGAGGGGGAGGAGAGAAATCCCTCCCCCCACCTCCTGATATATCATTTTCGCACACTAGGAGCTCACTCCAGCAGAGTCTGCAGCTGCAGCCAGGCCCCTCAAGTAAGTTGGAGGGGGATGAGGGACTGAGGGTGGCTGAACGCCCTCCTAGGTCAACCTCTGGTTGAACTGGGAGGGCATGCAGCCATCCCCCAAGGGAAAGCCCAGGGTTGGGAGGGGTGGCTTTAATCGCAGTTCATCCCAGAATTAATGCCTGTCTGAAAGGGCCCTAAGTGGCATGTTCCATAGCTTTTCCACTGAATCCAGGTTTTTGGATGCACTTTTTATACAGCAAGAAAGATGATCTCAAGAGGACCTGAAAAGCATATTTACACTAGAGCATGCACAAGAAATCTCTACTGATAAAGAATAATGGCAAAGCTGAAGTAAATATTAGTCCCCTTGTTGTAGTTGAGCCTGTGGCTCCAGTTACTCATAGGAGTAATGGCTTGGGTGGGGTTGCTTCTTCAGCAGCTGACGTCAGTTTAGATTCAGCAACTGATGTCAGTTTAGATTCAGCTGAAACTGAATCCTCAGCTTCTGGCAGCTGTGTGGAGTTAGGAGGGGCTGTGGGTGATAACACTTTAAACAGGAAAAGAGCTCTTCATGGATCAAGTGAGGAAGACATACAGCAATGTATACAGCAATGTAAAAAGATCCGTCAAAGGCTTACAGAGGCCACTGACAAGGAATCCAGTGAGGGGTTTTGTGGAAATGATGGGAGTCAGAGTGAGGGGGATTCATCAGATGAAGAAATAGACTGGGATCAAGTAAAAGAGGTGCAAGCTGTTTGTGAAGCACCCACTAGCTCTGACCCCTGCCTGGGTTTTTCGGGTGATTCTGACTGGCCTGAGGGGAAAACTGGATGGGGCACTTTAAGTTTTGATAAACGATGGAATTCATGGCAACAGAGGCAAGATGCTGCAGCTGTAGAAGATTACAGGCAAGATGCTGCAGCTGTAGAAGATGACAGTGGGGAGTCATCTGATTAAGGGTGGGTCCTAATTAAGGGCATAATATAAGGTAGGCATTTGGGACCTGGACTTTGTGGCGGGCAAGGTGTTGTTGGGATTTTGTGTTCTTGTATCCAGATCTTGATTTCTGATTTAGATATCCTGACCTTTGAAAATCCCGTTATCTGCTGAACCTGCTGCCGCCACGTTCCTTTTGGCACGGCTTGAATTCCTGTGGACTGACATTGACTGGATTTTTGACCCTGGACTGTTTCTATTGATGACTTCTCCTCCCTTGCTTTGAATCTGGTTTTCTGGCTCCTGTTTCCTGTTCCTCCACTGACTGACTTAACGTGACAACATATGGACCAGCCTGAACTACTCTTCTGTCTCCTGCGGCATTTGTGTTTACCTCCAGCATTTTGGGGTCCTTAATTGGAGATAGTGGGTTTTACAGAGATAAAACCCACTCCTTTCTTGACAAGGCTTCTTTGTTTTCCCAGTTTGGGATATTTTTTGAGATTCTTTTTTAGAGCTGGCTGTAAGCACTTTTTGTTTCCCTTCTGTGCCTGAAGCACAGAAGTTTTGTGCTAATAAACTTTCTTTATCAAACCTTCTACTGGCCTGGCTCTCTGAGTGGCGTCTGTTCACGACACCCCTTCTTGATAAACTGATGCACACCCAATCTAGAATAGAAAAAAATCATTAATGTGGGGCTCCATGTGGGAATAGTGCCCTGCAGAAGTTTGAACCAAGTATAAAATATTGTTCTACTTTATTTTCTCTTGTCATAGGAAATAATGCAAATATTATGTTGAGTTCACATTTTTTCACAATTTGCATTTTCCATTTGCACTTCAAAAGACAAGGAAGGAAGCCAGACAGTTAGGTCTAATCAGCTACATGGTTTAAATGTAAGCAAAAGATGCAATGATTTCTAATTTACACATTGCAACAGTATGAGAGCGATTTTCCTAACTTCTTAAGAGTAAAACTGTAAGCACCATTTGAAGGATGGCTAACTGTATTTTAAAATAATTATTCTCCACCCAGAAATTCAAACCAGCAAAGATAACTTGATGGCTGAAGGAAGAGGATGAGCATTTGAAGGGAGGGGTGAAAGCAGGGTTGTAGAGTATGCTTTTACTTCCAGCAATTTACTGAGAGAGACATGAAATATGATAGAGATATAAATGATGGATAGAATATAGATGATAGCTAGATAAAGGTAGGTAGGTGGTTTTTGAATGGGTTTGTATGCCAGCTCATTTCTCAATATGCATGCAACTATATATTCAGGGATCCATTCAGGAGAATTCAGAAACTGGACTATGTGTTCATTCAATCCAATATTAATAGCATTTTGAAGCATCCTTTTGGAAAAAAAATATCATGAGTAATATATAGAATTTCCTTTCCTCAAAAATTGTGATTAATATTAGATACAACAGGAAAAAAACAAGTAAGAAATTAAAAATGCAGAGAGAATTTATGAAAGTTAGAGCACTTATTCCCAGACTTAGGTAGTGAATAGTTTAAGGACAAACCATCAGCTCAGCCGGCTTTATTGGGGATCTCAGGATTTCATTTGAATTCTAAAGGCAGTGGCTCATTTGTAGCTTTTCTCATTTACATTTAAGGGTATTATGAGAATACTTTGTCTTGTACTGTGTATTATAAAAAGAGATTTTGAAATATGTCATTTCCCAGAAGGCTGCCTAGAGACAAAAGGCATAGAAAGACTAGCTCAGCTTTATCTTGCAGTTCCTCAAGGATGATTCAAGAACAACTCTGTTAAAGGGGAGAATGTCAATGTTGTTGTGTTGGTAATAAATTGAGAAGTTTTGAGCTCAGCAAATAATATGTGTTCAGCTAATCCCATGTGACTATGAAGGTTAAAACGAAGAGTTGGGGTAGGATATAATGACGCAAAATAATAATTAGAGTCTTATTTATCATAAATCCTTGATTTTCATTTCCTTTAAAGAGAATAAGTAATAAATCATAAGGCATGAAGAACCTAATGCATGTTGATCCTGCTCATTTAATGCTGCAGAAGGAATTTACTAGTAAGGATAAAATGAATAGAGAAGCTGCTACATTATTATTTACTTATCTTTCAGAGCCACTCATTTCATACATGTTGCCTTCCAGGGACATGTTTAGAGAAAACCAACTGTATGAATCATGAGAAAGGCTCATAGGGGCAAAACAGCAGAGAGTATCTTCATGCCATTGAGAGCTTTGTATACTACACCACTATGATTCCACTTTCACTGCCATATATACATCTTATGAAATGTTTGGGTTTGTAGTTTAGTGAGGTACTGAAGTGGGTATTTTAAATATCCCTCTGTAAAACTGCAAATTCCAGGATTATAATAGATAGAAACATGGCAGTTATAGTAGAATCATAGTGGTATGATTGCATAGTGTGAAAGTACTCCTTGTTTCCATTATCTACAACAAATACATTGTTGTTTAATAGATTATTTTAATTTACATTTTGTTTATTCCTTCTGAGTTAGTGTGCTGCAAAGGTAGACATGAGTTTGGAAGCAATCAAGTACAGGTTTTAGTCTTTATGCTGAAATATATTTAGATTCAATGGTGATTTTGAGCCTCCTCTATCCATTTATTTATTTATTTATTTCTTGGGCTTCTATGCCGCCACTCCCGGGTGGCTCGGGGCGGCTCACAAGCGCCAGGTAAAACACAGTAAAATACAGCAAACAATTTAAAAACACGGCAATTAAAATAACACATAGCACAATAACAGTTTAAAATCAAGTGTGTGGAATACAACACTAGAATAACAAAGCGGGCTGTGTACGAGCAAGACCTACAGGCCAAAAGCCAGCTGAAAGAGGTACGTCTTGCATGCCCGCCTAAAGGGAAGCAAGTCCTGAATGGCGCGCGTTTCTGTGGGGAGGGCGTTCCACAAGGTGGGCGCAATAACGTAGAACGCCCTCCTGCGGGTTGCCGTCAACCTAGCGAACTTCACAGAAGGGACATCCAAGAGGTTGGTATCCTCCGACCGCAGTGATCTCATGGGACAATATGGGGAGAGACGGTCCCTCAGATACGCTGGCCCCAGGCCGTGTAAGGCCTTGAAGGTAAGAACCAACACTTTGAAGGTGATCCGGTGCTCGATTGGCAGCCAGTGCAGATCCCGCAGGGTAGGTGTTATATGACTACCAGTTGGTGTCCCAGACAGGAGTCGGGCAGCAGAGTTCTGCACAGAGTTCTGCACCATGAAAACAAACAAACAAACAGTAGAATGTCACACATTTATGGCACATAATTTGGGCCTCTCTCTTTCTTCATGATGGACTTGATTTGCATTCTGTTGTGCTTTTCTTGTACAGACACATGAATGGCTTCATTCCTTGTGTGTTCATTTGTGCATTGAATGACATTGTTTGGTTTTCCTGCACCTTCAATATTGTCACGATGCAGGGTCTCGGCCCAGCCCCTTAATCACACACACAGAGACGGTAATCAGCTAACTATTTATTGAATAATGAAAAACAGGTGAAAAGGATAATTGTCCATAAAAGTATCAAAAAGTTCAATCAAAAAGGTAAAGAGTCCGTAAGTAAATCCAAAGGCAAAACTTGGCAAAGGCTCCGCAAAACACTGTGGATCAAGGACTTGGTCCGTGGCAAAGGAACAAGGCAAAGTTCATTACAAGGCCCAAGAAACTTCTTGGCAAGGCACGAGCCGACAACCTGGCTCCGTGGATCTTCACTCGCTTCACTCCCTTCAGATCAGAAGTGGCCGAGCTACTGAGGATCCGTTCCCACGGATCCTATACTTAATTCCCCTGGTGAGACCCCCCGACGCTCTAGGCTACGGCGCCAATCTGTGCTACGGGATCTAGCGCTCCTCTGACACTCTAGGCTCCGGTGCCATTCCCTCCTGCTGGACTCGATGCTCTGTCTCCTATCAAAGCTCTGTCCTTGCCTCCCAGCACCTGGGTCGCTATCTTCATGAGAGCCAGACTCCCTTTCAGCTTCCATGGACTCATCCTCCGCTATCTCCCTGACCCTTTCCTGTGACCCGTAACCACCTGGTTTCTCATACAGATTATCTGAATCAGCACTTTCAGTGTCGGCCTGACTTTCCCAGCTATCATAGCCGTCCGGCCAGCCATCATCCCATGCTAAGCTTTCTGTAGGAGAAGAAGGCCCAGCTGTCTCATCGTCCCCTTCCTCCATGTCCTCATCAGCTGCAATTGGCCCTAATGCAAGTGGGACCCCCCGGGGCTGCCCCCTGCCCCCCAGGCACGAAAGGGAACTGGGTTGCTACACATATATTAAAAACCAATGTAAAAAAGTAACAAAAGACAAATAAATATAAAAAATATCCATGGTCTCTTTCTAGGAAAAAGGGAAGTTCTAATTTCTTTTCAAATAAGTTTTGTCTCAATCTACTTTGAAAAATCATTTGGATGATTATATACTTCTAACATAATTATATCACCTGCAAGAACCTTCTTTTTTTAAAAAAAATAATCAGTGTGGCTTGTCAAACCTGCCCATCTAGGTTGACTAACTTGAGCAATCGTTCCGACCCATCACTTTTTATCTCATCCAATCCCCCAGGCTGATGGCACTACTACTGTGTGCTTTCCACACTCCCTAATAGTGGGTTCAAGGGGCAATACAAGTGATGTTTATCTTCCTTTAGAAGAAGGGGCAACTTGTGGTATATTCTGGAGCATTTGATTTAGAAATATTAGAGATTAAAGAAGATGATTTCAAGTGTGGACTTGGCTTCACTTTTGTTGTTCTTGTTGGATTCTCCCAGAAGATTCTGCACTCTTGCTTAAACATTTCATTTCTGCTATCCTATACTTCCTTGACTCTAATAAGTCCCCTGCTGTCTAAACAGCTTATCTAACAAGCTTTATCTTATCACTAAATATATTTTCTTGTCTATCTCTCTTTGTAATATGAGAAGACAGAACACATTTATTCTTGCTGTAACTGATTGAATCTTTCGGCCCTTAGTCTCAGCACTTTTTCTCTGTCAAATCAATATTTTAAACTCACAAACCAAATGAGACCTTTGCCTAGACACATATCCTATTGATAAATGCAGGATAAAAAATAACATATAGTTCAGATAAAGGGTTCAGGGGTTAGATAATGCTGTTAGCATTTTCCATTTATGACACACAAAAAACATCACATGAAATGTTTGGGGAAATGAATAGAAGGGTGGAGGGAGGGGCTCTTGTGTAACTCAGTTCTGCTAGTGAAGGTATGAGAGAAAGCCCTGGATTTTTCTTTTTCTTTTTTTTTGTAAATACTTTATTGATTTTGCAGTTAAAAAGAAAAACAACAGAAACACCATAGATACAGTCTCTGGCGGTTGACACACATGTATGACACCCCCCCCACCCGCCCCTCCCCCACCCTTTAAAAAAAACAAAACGTAACATAAAACAGCTGGATGTGAGGGCGATCTGGCTGCGACATCTGTCACCCCATTGATCGCCAGGGTTGATTCGGCTGATCTGGCTGGCTAGGCGGGTGTCCCCTTCCTCCCTCACCGCTCCATGTGCGTCCCTCCCGAAGCTGCGCGCTCAGTGGAAGAGGACGACGTCCCAGGTATAGAAGGAGTGTACCGAGGTCTCCAGTCTTCGGTCCCGGGTTTACGATAGCTGCGCTCCCCTGCTAGAACCTCCAAACAAGCTCTCAAAGCCCTGGATTTTTCATAGTGGTTACCTGGCCAACAAGATGTACTAGTACTGATGTGTTCATACTCTGCCCACTTCACATTATTCATTAAAACAATCATTGAAGAGTTGCTAAATCAAAACTGGGAGTAATGGAGAACCAGAACTTTCAGCTTCTTCATCTTTGGCTATGCCACCAACAGCTGCTGAGACTTGCAAACCCACAACATCTGTATGGTTGCATGAATTTAACTCATGTTCACCAAATCACTTCAATCTTATGAAGAAAGTTCAAATCTGGTCTACACAAGATAATGGAATGCAAAAGATACATTAGGATGGTTACATTTCTGTTCAAATCTTCAATTTATTTTCCACTAATCTTGTCACAATCTGCACAACATACTTATAATGAATTGTTTCTGTTGTCTATTTTAATTATATTTTAACAAAATTGATTTAATAATTGCAGCATGTTTAGTAGGGCTGGGCAATCAATAAAATGGTTCAGAAATCATTTATTTATTTATTCAAACTTTTATACTGCCACTCCCCGAGGGCTCGTAGCGGTTTACATAGTTTGAGCAAACAAAAAATAACAACATATTGCAGAAATTACGTAAATAGGGAAGGGGGTGGGGACTAAGACATTAAATAGGACAAGATCAGAAGGACTTAGTGTGTTGTGGTTGAGCAACCTGAGCCTGTAGTTGCTACAGGTAGTAACTGGGAAGAGGAGAGTTTGTCAGACATGTCCTTGGAAGAGGGAGGTTTGGGCGGGCCTCCTGCAGCTGGGAGAAAGAGGGCTGCAAGTGATGAGCATTTGGAAGAGGCAGAACATAGGAGGAAGGTCCGACAAATACTTAGGGAGCCTACCAGTGATGAGACTTTTGAGGGGTTTGACGTGGAGTTACCCTCAGAAGACAGTGATACTGAGCTGGATTCAGCATTGGTGCAGGATGTCAGGAATGTGTTAAATGCTGAGTCCAGCGAAAGTTCATTTTTTGGTTTTTCCAGTGATCTTGGTTGGCCTAGTGGGAATGTGGAATTGGACTGGGGTCCTTTAACTGCAGAGCAAAGGTGGGAAAATTGGAGGAACACACCCAGGGCTGCAGCTGAGGGCACTAGGGCGGATTTGGGTGGGGAGTCTGATGACTCTGATTTGTAAGGGTATAACAGTAAGGCTTGGGGATTTGGGAATCTGCGGTCGGCCAAGGTGTTGCTGTGGGTTGCTGGTTCCTGTATCTTGTGATTTTGTGGGTTCGTGTCTTGGTTCTTGATTCCCAGCAAGCTGTGAGTATTTGGGCTGTGTTCATGCTGGGTTCTGGGGGAGCTGCTATGGCAGCTCTAGCTGACATTGTTGCATGTTGGGGGGGTTGGGACTTTAATGTGTGCTTTTATGTTTAGTGTCTACCGCGTCCTGTTTGACCATTTCCTGTGTTGCTGTGAGTGTCTGGTATGGTATAAAGGGTGAAGGGGAGTTTGCTGTGGGTTGCGGGGGTTTTCATGTGGCATCGCGCTTTTCTAATATAACTGAAGAGCCTGATTTTTCAGAGCATTCTGATCCTATACCCTATATCCAGAAGCCTTTCAAGTCGATCTTTTTCTTGTCTTTTACATATTTTACCATCGGATGCCAAGTGTCCTTGAATTGATTGATTGTTCCCGACCTTAAAAGGCAGGTCAGTTTGTCCATTTCGGCTAGTTCAAGTAGTTTTTGCAATAATTCTTCCTCATCGGGCATTTCTGTTTTGTTCCATTCATTTA
>JARBWK010000009.1:85824034-85898880 GCA_030556195.1 Anolis apletophallus
TGGGATTTTTTAAATTTTTTACCAAAAATACCTTTTTAAAAAACAGACTACAAGAGCCATGTCCTGGGCTTTCTCTACAATTACACAACATAACCAGGCCATCATTCCCCCCACAGTTTCAGAAAGATTAGCACATCTCCTGATTTGAAGGGAGAATTTTAATATTTTGTCAAGAAAAATCTTTTTAGGTGCTATGGCTGGCTAGAATATGATGTGGAGGGGTGGTGTCACAGAGATCACACTAACTCTAGAAAAAACAGCTAAGAAAGCTTGTGCCAAAGTTAAACAACAGGATACATGCTTTCTGCTGGATTATGCACACAGAGATCACACTAGTGGTACAAAATGCTGCCAAGGCAGTAAAAAATGGTTGTGTGCTTTTTTGGTTCTATGCATACACTATCATACAAAGAGAAATATAGCCCAGGCAGTAACCCTAAAAGATTCCCTAAAATGCAGCAAAAATAGAAAACACTCATAAGTCAAAAGATGCTCACCCACACAAAAAAAGAATAAGAAAGCCCCTGTCTGCTAGTGCCTGTCTCAGTGTCTCTACAGTGTGTAAAGCTTCTCTCACCTTCTCTTTTCCCAGTGCAAAGAGTCAGCCTCAGCTAAAGTAAGCTATAATTTAAGCAGCAGCTAATGGAGTCCCTTTCTTCCTCTTCTCCAGTGCAACAATGTTCCCTATGTCTGCCAGCCTGTCTGGAGCTCCTCTCTCTTTCCCTTCCCAAGCACAAGTGGAGGGTGTGGCTTGGAAATTCAAAGAGCAATGGCTGCGACTCTACCTTCACCTTCTCTTCCTAACCCTCCCTTAGCCCTGATCGGCTGAGAGGCATGGCAACAAGTTTGTCTTTGCCTCCCGTTAGTTTTAATTCACAGGGTAACCAAACACTGTGTCACAGAGAGTTACAACGTTTACGCAACTTATACAAAAATATTAAGGGCAAGTTTTGATTCTTAATTTTTTGGGCAGACAATGGCCCTGTGTTGGATATTGTGTTGTAAGTATGATTTGACCTATGATTAGTTACAAATATTTTTCACACCCCTAATGTTTAGTTCTGTTTTAATATTTGCCTTTTATATTTGCTCATTGTATAAGGTTTTTAAAAGTTTTGAGCTGCTTTGTATCTCTAGCCAAAAAAAGTGGGATACAAACAAATAGAAGAAGGAAGTGAAAAGTAGGAATAAGGGGAGGAGAAAAGAGGAGGGGAAGGAGGAGGGAGGCGGAGGAATGGGGGAGAAGACTTTCTGGTGTTGTTTCTTGTATTAACAAATCGAATTATTAGTCAAAGCAAAAGCAGACCTACTCAGATAATGATACTTGCTTGCATCAGTGTTGATTGACCATTCATCAGTTGGTTCAATGGGTCTATTCTATCTGATTGTCGGTTGAATTTAGACCATAATTATCACTTTAGGGATGATGAAAGTTATATTATTTTTTGAAAACACCATCTTGCTTGAAAGCATTCCTTAGGGCCCCTCCACATAACCATATAACTCAGAATATCAAGGCAGAAAATCCCACAATATCTGCATTCAACGGGGTTATCTGAGTCCACACTGCCATGTATCCCAGTTCAAAGCAGATAATGTGGGATTTTATTCAGCTGTGTGGAAGGGGCCCTAGTCAGCTTCTATCATGTGTTCCATGCAAAGAGTGCCAACACACTCTAAGGCCCCTTAACACTATGTACTGTAAGTCCATTTTATCAGCAATGCCAAAATCCTATGGAATGCAATAGTTTAGAATTTAGTTAGGCACTACACCTTTTCAGCAGAGGATTCTAACTTCTTTGTAAATGTCAAATGACCAATGCAATCAAAACAAGAGATCAAGTTCATCTTCCAAAACCTGTTTTGATATGTTATATAATGCTCAACGTATTCTTAAATTGTATTCTATATCCCTTGTTGTCAGAACACAGCTTTTTCAACAGAAAGATTAGAGAAACGGTGACATATTATATTATGTTTCTCTGTAATCTCTTTCTGTAAACACGGTCTCCTTATCTCAGCAGCAATCTCATTCAGGTTCCCAGAAAAAAAATCCAAGTTTAGAGTTGACTAAATTTTTAGCATCAGAAGAATAAAGAAGCTGCTTCATCCATATACAACTTTTTCCCCCTTGGGAATTGAAGAAAGCCTTGGAACTTCATTTTAAATCTGCTATTGGTGCATGAAATCATTGGAAGTGGGAGAGAGGAAAGCAATAAAGAATGTTTGCCTGCTCTGAATGTCTGGCTGATGGACAAAATGTGTCTGTAGGGGGAAAGTAAGAAGACACATATTTCTTTAAAGAGGTGATGTGTGGAGCAGGAGAATATATTTGTATATTTATCTCACCCTCCTCTTTTCATCATGTGCATCCATATATCCTCAAGTTCTTCAGTGTAGTTTTTGCTTCAGGGCTAGATAGGAATTAGCCTTCCTCAAATTTTGTGCAAGAAGCCTCATCTACACTAGCAAAAACAATCCATTTCTACTTCTGTTCCATTGCTGTAGGAATACACAATATGACAATTTTATTGTAAAACTGCTTTTTTAGCCATCAATGTGATTTTTAAAAACTCACTTCTTTTTCCATAGTTTACAAAGAAAACAATTTTATCTGCATGTGTCCTATCTGAAACAGGGTGATATTGGGGACTGGGTAAGTTGGGGGAATGGGACAGATTGGTGAGTAGTATACCACATCCAAAAGTAGCTTGGGGTAGAATGCTACATATTGGGATGGATCATTTTGCTGGTTCGCATTCAACATTATATTATTATTGATTGCTAATACTATATGAAGTGGATCTGTCGCGAACAGACGCCACTTAGAGAGCCAGGCCAGTAGAAGGTTTGATAAAGAGAGTTTATTAGTACGAAACTTCTGTGCTTCAGACACAGAAGGGAAACAAAAAGCACTTACAGTCAGCTCTAAAAAGGAATCTCAAAAAATATCCCAAACTGGGAAAACAAAGAAGCCTTGCCAAAAAAGGAGTGGGTTTTATCTCTGTAAAACCCACTATCTCCAATTAAGGACCCCAAAATGCTGGAGGTAAACACAAATGCCGCAGGAGACAGAAGAGTAGTTCAGGCCGGTCCATGTGTTGTCACGTGAAGTCAGTCAGTGGAGAAACAGGAAACAGGAGCCAGAAAACCAGATTCAAAGCGAGGGAGGAGAAGTCATCAATAGAAACAGTCCAGGGTCAAAAAGCCAGTCAATCTAATGCATGGAGAGAACAGGCAAAGTAATCCCCACAAAAAGCCCAAACTCCCCACCTCCTTTGAAATACAATACCCCATCTTCTGGCAAACAGCGTCTTCACACTCACTTCAGTCCACAGGAATTCAAGTCGTGCCAAAAGGAACGTGGCGGCAGCAGCTAATTTATAGAAAGACATAGCAGTGAAACCCCATTCCCATCCTCCCACTTTCTCTACTGATAGCAATGAATCCAACCAGGAAAACAAAACACATTCCCCAACTCACGTTCAGCAGATAACAGGATTTTCAAAGGTCAGGATATCTAAATCAGGAATCAAGATCTAGATACAAGAACACAAAATCCCAACAACACCTTGCCCGCCACAAAGTGCAGGTCCCAAATGCCCACCTTATATTATGCCCTTAATTAGGACCCACCCTTAATCAGACGACTCCCCACTGTCATCTTCTACAGCTGCAGCATCTTGCCTGTCATCTTCTACAGCTGCAGCATCTTGCCTCTGTTGCCATGAATTCCATCTGTTACCAAAACTTAAAGTGCCCCATCCAGTTTCCCCCTCAGGCCAATCGGAATCATCCGAAAAACCTATGAAGGTGTCAGAGCTAGTGGGTGCTTCACAAACAGCTTGCACCTCTTTTACTTGATCCCAGTCTATTTCTTCGTCTGATGAATCCCCCTCACTCTGACTCCCATCATTTCCACAAAACCCTTCACTGGATTCCTTGTCAGTGGCCTCTGTAAGTCTTTGACAAATCTTTTTACATTGCTGTATGTCTTCCTCACTTGATCCATGAAGAGCTCTTTTCCTGTTTAAAGTGTTATCACTCACAGCCCCTCCTAACTCCACACAGCTGCCAGAAGCTGAGGATTCAGTTTCAGCTGAATCTAAACTGACGTCAGCTGCTGAAGAAGCAACCCCACCCAAGCCATTACTCCTATGAGTAACTGGAGCCACAGGCTCAACTACAACAGGATTTTAGATTATATCCTTACATTATTGCTAATCTATTATATAAAGGAAGAGTTGTCATGTGAAGACAACCTCAAACAGAGAAACCTTACAACGCAGAAACACAAAACTTGCCAACAGAAATAGGCCTCAAGCAAGGTACATTTGTAGCAAAGAAACTTTCCCTCCCAAAACCTAAAAGGCCCCCAAAACCACAAGTAAAAACAAAACTACATTTCCCAGCATCCTCTGCGGCAGCCAGCGAAACCCATTGGCCAACATCAGTTACCATAGTAATGGTGGGCAAAGCCACTTAGAATGCTGAGACATTTCATTTGAGGGTTAAACTGCCACGGTCAAGATCTAGGAGGGAGACAAATAGGGCACAAGGGACACAGGCACCACTGACAAACACATACCCCCAGAATAACACAAAAGTAATACCTACACACAACACAATACGCACATAACACAACCTTGCTTCTACTGCTCAACCCATTTGTATGCCATTCCTTCCTTCCACACAGGCATAAGCTGACCCAAAAGACAAGCCATGCCTCCTAAAAAGAACAGCATCGGACGACACACTCGCAACGCTACATACATCACACAAAAAAGGGCAGAACAAATGCCAGAACAGAAAGACACTGCACTACACTAGCTTTTGCCATCACCATAAACAAGGCTCAAAGACAAACACTACAAATCTGTGGCACAGACCTTGACACAGAATGCTTCTCCCACGGACAACTCTACGTAGCGTGCTCCAGAGTTGGGAAACCACAGAACCTCTACATCAACACAGCAGACGGAAAGACAAAAAACATTGTATATCCACACGCTCTGCAGAACGCCAGGAACACCACACACCGACAACTCCACAGGACTTCAATTCCCCACCCACCAGAACAACCCACAACGACACAGCATGACCCCACAAAGAACATAAGTAACATCAATTCCAACCCTTACATACTCAGACTTTCTCGCATCTCCTAAATAGGGCACAGCAACGCGTGCCAGGTACAGCTAGTTGTGAATATTGGGAATTGTGGCCAGAGTAGACGCATTTGAGACCTTACCCATTTGGAGATAGCAGAGGATGCATGCAGCCTGAATTTATTGATGGATGCCGTTTAAAGGTCTTTATTAAGAACACACACACATGCACAAATACAATCAAATGAAGCCTTTGCATCCCCATAATTTTACATGCTTAATCTATGGAATCATCTTTTTTGTATTAATAACTTCCCATACATTCAAAATCAGGCTTTAAGGCAGGTTCAGTGGTTTAAACTAAGCACATTAGTACTACAATGGAATTATCTCCTTAAAATTTTCCTCTTACTATAAACCCATTAGCTACAGACATGTTTTTGGTCAATTTTGGGGGGAAATTCTAGAGAAGGTACAAATTAAAATGATTCAAACGTTGCCATATAAAAGCATATTTTACTCTGAATATTTTACCATGCAATACATAAATCATTAGACTAAAGTCCATATTGCAAGACAACTCAGAGACTGGTAGAAAGGTTAATGCTTTGATAAGTAATGAACGAGAGGAAGAAATTCCAATTTGCTTTGAGGAGAGATACTGCATCAAAGTAGAGATTTGTCACATAACAGATTTATTAGTGCCTCTGAGCTATTTTTTTCCCTAAGAATCTAAGTCACTAAATGAGAAAAAACAGTCCTGGTGTTGGTTCAATTTCTTCTTCAATATGAATCACCATGCATGCACCCAATTGGTCAAGCCTAAATTTCATATCCCTCTTTGATGATAGTAAAATTACCCAGAAGGGCTATATTTGATTGTTGTTCATGCCTAGATGAGGCCCATTCCATCACAAGGAACTCAGTAAATCCACACCTAGTTAAGTTATCCTAATTCAATGGCTCTGCTCAAGTTGAGGCCAATAACTGGATTTAGGCCTAAGTTATTTTTAGCACCTGGCTTCCATTATTTCCTTGTTGTAGCCATTTCTTCTGAATTTGTTTGTCCCAGATCAATTCCATGATGGAGAAATGTAGTCCTGAACATTATTCGTTACTCCCAACTAAAAGATACCTATATAATCAAGGATTCAAAGGCAAAAAAGAACTAAATCAAAGAAGAATGAATATTGGCTCTCGTGTTTCTTTATTATTGCTTCTCATGGTAAATATCTACATGTCTACTGCATATTCAAACATTCATCTGCTTCCACAAATATGTTATTTTTCATTTGCGAAGAAAAATATTATCTATTAATATGGTGTTCACATTATCCAAGAGCTCAGCAAATGAATAAGGAGCTCATAGAAGAAAAAGTCATATACCTAGAATCCTGGAAACATTTTTACCACATTGCTTTACTAACTGCTAACTTCTTGAAATAGTGTCCATGATTCTATTATTATTCTAAAGGATTCCAAGCTGGGTGGACAACTTCTTAATATTTCCTTACAGAGGTCCCAATTTGTTTTTGGTGGATGGTAAAAACAGTAGCCTACACCAAGAATGCACAAGACCTACAATTTTATCACTGTGGAAATGTGAAATTTCCCCATCTCATAACCAGCAGAAAGTCCTGAATGGCCTCACATTTCCTTCCTTTTTTGGATTTGGGGGGGGGGGGGGGTTCATATCCTTTTGATGATGCAATCCTGCCAACAGATGTGCATTGCAGCAACATGAGAAGTAGGTGCATTCGTTTTGAATGAGAATCTTTCAGTGTATAGCAGAATAGAATTCCTGTTGAGAACATTTCTGTGCTGGCAGACATTTACACAGTGAAGTAGATTACACGGCTTAATTTGACAGAACTGGCTTTGCTATTAGGCAGAATTAAGTAACCAACTCAGACACCAGGTACTGAAACGGGGAAGCAAAGTATTGGAAGGGAGCTGGGTGCTGCAGCCTGATATATGCCCCTCAGGTCAGCTTAGTCCTGTGAATATAAGATATAAGATATATATATGCATATATAGTTGATGTAACAAATTAAGTGTGAAATACAAAAGTATGGAATTTATTGATGTACTGTATGTATGCAACTTAAGAGAATCAATGCATTTAAGAAAAATGTATGAAAAATTATTAATTAAAAAAAACAACAAAGGGTATATGACCATTTAACTAACAACACTACAAACCAGAAGGGTATTACATCAATATCTAAATAGTCCAAATATTTCAAAGGTAAATGATATATATATATATATATATATATATATATATATATATATATATATAATGGAACTTCAAAGGTTATAGATTAATAAGGGGTAATTCTCATATCAATATCAATTGTTACAAGGTGCATCATATTACATATATTCAAAAATAAGTGTACAAAAGCACACTGCTACATAAGAGCACCCAAGGTTCTATACCTTACTTAACATTTCTATTCGAAGTAGATATCCAGAAAGTAAGGAATAATCCGCAATGGGCAAAACAAGGTCCGTTTGTCGCAACAAATGAATCCAATGGTGTAGAAAGTCAAACCTCTACTGAGGGTGGATGGAGATATCAAATAGATTCAATGCGGTATATATCCAAAGCACTGAAATGCTAAAGCTGCAGGAACTCCTGATCAGGCAGTGTCCATAGGCACCACCATAACAGGACTCCACGAAGGGAGGCTGCCGACGGCAAAAGCACATTCTGGAGCCGGCTTATCTAGACCGTTTCATTTCGTTCCCGAAACTTCCTCAGGGTGAATGTGCTGTGTGCTGGTGTCCCCGTAAATACACAATCATTAGTAAATCTTTCTTAGGCATGGAGGACAGCCATTCAAATCCAGATGGAAAAGGGTCACCTTATTAATGTATAACTTTTGAAGTTCCATTTACCTTTGGAATATTTGGACTATTTAGATATCCTCTCTTTCTCCCAGCACAGCTTCCAAGCATGCAATGCTTTAAAAACTTGGTACAATTATTAAATTAAAAACCCTTGATACAAAAGTTAAAATGCAATGAAACTGAATTTCTTTTTATAAAGCAAAAATGAAAAACACATTTATAAAGATGCCTAAAATATCATAAAATGAATAACACTACACTCCCCATTAAACATGCTAACTGCCACAACATACTAAAAACTAGGGCCTCGTAAAATAAAAAAGGTATTTACCTGCCAGCAGAAATGAAGCAAGAAGGCTAACATTGATCTTTCAGAAAAGGAGTCACAGTGATGGTAGTGGTGGGATCAAGATAGTCTATTCCAAGCTATGTAGGGCTTTAAAGGTCATAGTCCATACTTTGAATTCTTTCTGGAAAAGACTGGCATCCAATAAAGTTGTTTCAGCCATGGGGTTATAAACACTCTATAATCTGCTTCACTCAACATCTTAGCTGCAGCATTTTACTTTTCTTTAATAAATTTTTATTAAAGTTTTGAATAACATAATACAAAGGAAAAGAAAAAACAAGAAAACATATAATTCCAACTTCGCGTCATCACAAAACCCCCCCCCAACAACCTCCTTTCACACTCCATTAAAAAAAACCACCATCAAAAGACAAAAAAAATTGAAAAGATAAAAAAGGGAAAAAATTAAAATTTAAAAAATAAGAATAAAAAGTATTTGAACTTCTGCTCTTTCTTCTTAAGCTAATATTTTTAATTGTATTACCAAATTCATAATTTTTCTCTCCTTTATAAGTCAAAAAGAAATAAAAGAAGATATATTTTGATATCTTCCCTTTTCTCTACTTCTATTATTGTCTATCATTGTCTTACACTTACTTTTCATTTTTCAAATAGTCCTCAAAAACCTTCCAATCCGTTCCTTTCATACCCATGCCATTATTTTGTCTTAACCAAAAGGTCAATTCGTGCATATCTTTGATTTACAATATTTTGTCCATCCATTGTGTCCTTGGTGGTATCTTATCTTGCTTCCGGAGTTTTGCAAAACTAATTCTAACCACCGTCGTGAAGTATGTGAATAATTTTTCAATATTGACATCTTCAAACATTCTTAAGTTGGAGATTGAAGGAACCTCTATCAATTAACATTTTATTGACCTAATTAGATTTAATTTGGGTGTGTCTGCAACTGCTTTTCATCTGCTGATTTCATGAGCATTTAGAAGGTATCTGTGCTCTTTATCTTTTATCCTTGAGTCAACTATGTCTTCTGACATTATGCTACTGGTGATACAGATATGGGATGTAATATGCAATATTGATGATTAGCCTGTGTGTCTGTTTGGCTTTTAGAATTTGTTTGTGTACTTTATGCTATTTTTACTTTACATGTTAGAGCCCTATTTGGTTTGTGGCTGCTGAAGACTGGGTGTTCCGTCCATACTGCCTTTGATAAAGCCGTACCAATGACGAAACGGTTGAGGCCTATATTTCATACCTTCAGGTTGGTTCCTGCAACACCAGCTATATTTTGGCACCTTTTTGCTTAAACACCGGCCACTGGGCAGGCCGTTTTTCGACAACATGGCGTCTTTTATGACAACACCAGCCACTTCTTGGCACCTTTACCTCAGTATTTTGCAATGATACCAACTGCTTTGTGGCACTGCTGCCCTACGATTTTGCAGCAGTCCTAGCCACTTTGTGGCACCTTGTGAAATAGTGAGTTGGGAATTTTACGACGCGTTACCAACAGTGGTTTATATTTACACAAGCCATGTTTTGGCTCCTTCCCCCTTCTCCGCGGGGACTTGGATTTTTTCCTCTGTGCATTTGCATATATACATGTGGATTTAAAAGGTGTTCTTCCTTCCGGATCTTTTTCTGTGCCAATGGTGGACTTTACAGATGTATTTTGGAACTTTTGAACTCTCTATAGTAGCCTTTCCAGATGGGAGAAGCCTCATGATTGGTATGCAATACGGACAATTTTTTCTACACAGAGGTTTGGATACATTATTGTTATATGGACTATGTTTATCTGTATAATTGTGTGCCCATTTCTTGATATTGCATTTGTCATATTGTGTAGAATTTAACTGTGTATTGATAGAGGTTTAATAGTGCCAGTATCTATAGTGGCTGGCTGCTATTAGCCATTATTTTGAGTGCCTATTTGCTTATTGAATTGACTTTATAGATACTGTGTACTTTTGCTGTGGCTGGGTACATATAGCCATTCATTCCTGTGCCCCTGAATGTATATTATTGCTATCCCGCCTTTTTACTATGTATGCCTTTTGATGCTAACTATCACCACTCATTCAGGTCCTTTTTCTATATGCTAGGCCTTTGTGCCACTTACTACCTGTCTCCAGGTGATTATGATTGTTAAATACTATTCATTTAGGTTATTTACTTGGATTATGTTACATTAGAGGCTTTATTGGTGTTTTCCAACCCAATTGTCTTGTGTAGTTTTCCAGTTCTGTAGCCTTTGCTCTTGTGTTTTGGTAAACCACTGAAACCTAAACATTCAGGCTCAGATCTGAGTTCAGGGGCCTGCCTTATCTGAGGGCCTGATATTTCAGGGAGAGTAAAAGCCCATCCAACACAGTTTGAATCCCTATTCCCTTTCTGAATTGAGGTCTTCACTACTCCCTTTACCCACTCAGCCAGATCCCCTCTGGCTACTTTTATAGGATTCCAGCACCAATGCCAAAACTAGCTCAGCCATTTCAGGAAGGCAGACTGTTGAGCAGCAGACTCTCTCCTCTGTTACATAATGAGAGCATCAGTATTTATTTATTTCTAGCATTTCTACTTCGTATCTAGTCGATGCAATGCTAGGACATTCTAGGAGATGCCAGAGACTAATCATTTTTCATTTTAAGTCACCACTCTATATCCTAATAGCATTTCCAGTTTTCATATGTTTCTTCTTAGCAAAAATATGTATGAAGATTGTAGTGTTTGCTTTGTAGAAGTGAATATAAATGAGTTAGTCGGAGATGGATGAAAAGCCCTTAAAAGTAGCATTCAAATTGATCCCTGAGTAATAAATAAATAATTCATTTCTGAAGAAGCATTCTGATGAACAGCTAACAGTCCTACTTTATGTCTCCTTAATAGTCTGCTTGATGAAGAAAAAGGCTTAATTAAAACTCATCCATATATGCATATACAATGCCAATTCAGCATTTTCATTTAATGCTTTTGTAATGCAGATACATTGTAGCCCTTTCTAAGCATTCTGTAAGCATGTGTACTTCACATGGGAGAAGCGGTCTTTGTTGGGGAGAGTGTGGTGCGGCATGGAAGTTCCCCATGCAGACATAACACTGATGTGGGTTTTTATGATCTAGATTTAAGCCAGGCTAAGTAAATACATTTTGTCAGATTCAATCTTTGACATCTCTAGTTTTTTTTTAAAAAAATGTAACAAACAAAGGAAAGATGTGAAAGATGGAAAGCCTGAAATCTAGCTGTTGCATAATTGGCCTTAGCACTACATAGTATCAACCATCTCAAGCAGCCAATGCTAGAAGAGAACAGCTGCCAGGTATTACATTGTGACTAATAATATAACTTGTGGACCATATAATCCATCTGCACTAGAGATGGAAACCTTTGAAAAATTATTTTTTCAGGAAAAGGCATTTAATTTTACAATGTTTCTCTTCAATGACAGAAGGTTTGAAAACCACATATTTTGGTGTTCTGTTCAGTTGCCTAGGCATCTTCTTAGTACTTTTCTGTGAAAAAATATTGATTTCTCTGAAAGGAACTTATTCTTTCCAAAAAGAAAATCACATTTTCTGTAGAAATTAACATGTATGCATGTTTTGCTCAGAAAACCCCCTGAACCATGAAGATTCTAAACTGTCTGTGATGCTCTTTGTCAAGAGTTTGCTGAAACTTGACAAACTGGTTTTGGCCATATTTTTAAAAAATATTTTCACTTTTTATTTGTATTTTACATCCTATTGAAACACATTTTGCTTTAGTTTTGATTGGTGTAGTATCTTTAATCAACTGCCAGTCCAGTTTGTTGGAGGAGGCATCTTGCTTCAGGCAGGTATACATCTCTAGCCATACATTTCTAGCAATACTAAGTTAGCTAATTTGAGTTCCACCTCTATGATAGCTCCAGCACTTTTGATAGTTTCCCAAAAATATAGATTCTCCATCCCACTGACATGGAAACCATTGGTCATTAATGGCAAGGTCTCTATATGTAAAGGGTAAGCTCCATGAGCACTGATCAAGGGAAAGTCAGCAACTATGACTTCATTTCTTTTTCATTTTGGACATAGACTGATAGATTGCCATATAGTTGTTAGATTATAATCAAAAAATCCCTTCTATGGAATGACTCCTTTTGTTACAGAAATACTCCAAACACAGAATGGAAAAAAACCTAGGTCACCCAATCTCTACTATGCAGAGTGCAATAGCAACCTCAAGTTGCTAAATGCATTGGGATGCAGTTTTGTATTCAAGATCCACCACCATCTCAAACACAGAAAATCAGAATTGCATTGTGGGTAATGTGGGGGAATGTAAAAATCAGCTACATCTGAAACATTTTCAGAAAAGTGTAATTATCCTGGAAGTTAGAATCATTTTACTCTTTGTTTTTTCCTGATGAACACCTTTAAATTTCATCAAAGCAGCTTTATGACCAAAAATGGAGATTTTTCTAGATGCAAAGATCAAGCATAAAAGTAAAGAACAAGATGCTGACATTTTTCATGCATTAAAATTTAGAATGTTTATACATCCTCTTCAGCATTAATATAGATTTTGCCGGCTTCAACTCTGAGATCCGGTAGCATATTCATTAATAATGGCAAGATGCTGGCAAGCTGGCAAGTGTACATTAAATGGATGAGGCTGCCATAAAATAAATTAGTCACAAAAGATAGGTAAAGCTTGGTTCTGCCCCTGAAGTCTGATTTCCTGCGGCATAAAAATTGTACATAACAAATTTAGAGCATCCTCAAAGAGAGAAATATATAAGCCAGGAACTAATAGCAATGAATGTGAGCTGTTTCTTTGAGCAAATACATCCAGTAAATGCTGCAGTGTTGTTTTTGTTGTAAAAGCAATGTAAACCAAATTATTCAAGATAAAATGTAGCATATTACTCTTTTAATAAATAGTCTCAAGCAAATGTTTACTGTGAGTGCCTCCCTATGGTACAGTTGGGGCAGGACATCAGGGCCAAGGGCCCAGGGAGTCCCCCTTAAATCCAACCAGGGCGGAGCTAATGAGGAAGACAAAAGCAAAAATATCTAGTCACACTTTATTCTTATATCTGTAGTCATAATTGTGCAAGTCAAATGTTAACTATGCCCCACATGTGGGATGAAGGCATGACCCAGTATATTATGTAAGCCCCCCCCCCCCCCATTTGGGCAAGTGCACTCTCAAGGCCCTTCTGAAACAAACAAAGATCTTTATTTGCCTGCTGAAAGATCATAAAGGAAGATACAGTATTTAAACAACCTGGACACAAACCAAATAGAGCTTTGTCGGTCATCACTAATACTTTGAATTATGCCTAGAAATGGTCCAGCAGTCAGTTGAGCTGTTGCAATAAGGGAATTGTATGCTCCCTGTAGCCAGCCCCAGTTAGAGGTCTGGCTGCAACTCTTTATGACTAGCTGATGTTTCCCGGTAGTCTCCAGTGTACAGCCATTATAGGAATCCAAATGGAATTATACTAAGGCACATGTCACCATGACCAGATCTGGTGACAAAATCCAGATCAAGTAAGGTATACTATATGTATGTTTTATTATGAACTGGGGGCTAGAAAATATTTACTGATCTACTCTCACACACACTCATTTTTCCTCAGTATGTTACTGCTGATCATTATAACCTGAAAAACAGAGTAAAGATGGCTTCAAGCCTTATCTACATCAGTGGCAGATGGTAGCTCCCACATCATTGGGACAGTGAATCCACTCTGGGATTCAGTCTGAAAACTAGTTTAAATCCCACAGTGGATTTGCTGCCTTGCAATGCAAGAGCCGTTTAAAGGAACTCTCCAAGGTGTTGAACCTTACTCCTTTGAAGATAGCAAAAACTTGAAAAGCATTCACTGACTCACCATTCCTGGTTGAAGAAGGTTAATGTGAAAGTGGAAGGTTTGAGCTCAATAAGAGACACATGCTGGCTCAACTACTCTTCAGATTAATGCCATGCCTGAACTGTGCAACTGTTAAAAGTACAGAAGCTTCTTTGATATGCAAGATTCAAAGAGGGTATTAAGAAAACACAGCTGAAATAGTTCTGATTGTAAGTGATGTTCTGAACAGGTGTGAAATACAATCTAATGGCTTCCCAGCTGAATTTCATTAATATTGCAATGAAACTGCTTGTGACATTTAGTGTAACATGTATAATGCAGAATTTGAAAAGATGCTCATCTCTCTTAGGAATGCAACTTTCTAATGTAATCTTGAAACCTAGTGGGAGGGAGCTGAAATAATTATAGCTCATTTCCATAACAAATGCTGCCTCAAAGATAATTAAAAGCAAAAACATTTAGACCACAGCCTACAAAATTAATTGCTGTGACTCAAACAGACATAAGAAAGAAATGGTCAATAATATCTCACTTTCCTTTCACCCCATTAACACAGCTTTACAGGGAAAAGAACAAGTAGATAAATTGAATATCAGCATTCACAATTATATGGAGTTACATTAATGGAAACAGCTGATATTATAAAGAAGTAAATAATATTAAACTGTCAATGAAAATATCTGAATTATACTGGTCTGAGACTTGGGCAATCCAGATCCAAGTCAGTTACAAAATTCACTGGGTGGCCTTGGGCTCATTATTCTCTCTCAGTCTGACTTACACCATAGTCATTGTGTTCACAAAGAGATGGAAAGAGAACTATATGGATCATCTTCAGCTCATCAGAGGAAAGGTAGGTGTAGCAGAGGAGCTCTACCCCATAAGGAGTTACACATCAAAAGACTGTGGTCCTCAGAAAGTGAAAGTTGATATATGAGCAGGCCCTAGATCAGACTGGATCAGGCTTTTGGCAGAATCCATTCAGTAATAAGTAATGTTGGAACAAGACCTCCATTTTGGTTGTTATTGTTGTGTGCCTTCAGGTCATTTTTCATTTATGATTACTCTAAGGCAAGCCAGTCACAAGGTTTTATTTGGGGGCAGGGTCATTGCCTTCCTTTGAGGATATTAAGCTGTGGTTTGCCCAAGAGCATCATGTTTGGAGTGTTGTTTCCAGGCTGTATGGCCATGTTCTAGCAGCATTTTATCCTGGCGTTTCACCTGCATCTGAGGTTGACATCTCCTGCTTCCTCCCTGGCTTCTTCTGTGAGGAGCCGGGTGTACACCTAACTCCTCTGGGCACTGTTTCTCTGTGCTGCCTGCACACTGCGAACACAGAGCCCAACAGAGTCCCAACGAAAGTAGCCCTGCATCATCTGATGAGCTCAGGAGACTCCATGCCAGCAGCATGCCAGCAGCACACAGAAGCACAGAGAAGATGCTTCTCGACCTCAATGTCATAAGGTCCATAATCCAAGCTATTCTGTTATAACATTTAGGAAATGCTGTACGAACACCAAGCACAAAGTAGCTGCATGCAATAACATCCTGTGGAAACTTACTGATAGTGCATGGCATGCAGACCCAACATTAATAAAAACATCAGCTCTAGCCTTGTCTTACTCAACGGCTGAGTATGCTGCTTCATCTGGCATAAATCTGCCCACACAAAGCAGGTGAATATAAAACTGAATGAAACATGTAGAATAATCACAAGATGTCTTACATCTACACCTGCTGATAGACTTTATAAGCTAGCTGGTATCCCCCCTCCTCCAGTTTGTGATGGGAGGTTGCTGCCAATTGCAAGAGAAATAAGGTTGAACACTGTAAAGCCACCCACTCTATGGCTATCAGCCTCCTCCCAGTAGACTTGAATCAAGGAAAAGTTTCATAAGAACCACTCTCCTCCTAATGTTCTTTCAGCAACAGCAAGAATATCCATATGGGCAGAAAAATCAGGCAATTGCAACTGGATGGCTCCCCATGAGGTTCTCCCTCCAGGGTCAAGCCAAGAATGGACAACTTGGAAGTCCCTGAACAAACTCAGAAGTGGAGTTGACAGATCAAAAGACAACCTAGCAATATGGTACTACCTAGAAGACTCCCCCACCTTGTGTGATTGTGGAACAGAACAAGCAACTCAGCATCTGAATGCTTGCATACAATTCCCTGCCTCATGCATAGAGGTAGAACTGTTTAAAGTTATAGACAATTTGGTTGCTGTTGCCCATTTTTGGTCTAAAATTATTTAGCTGCTTGTGGTCGCTATATTTTATCAGTTTTATACTTATTTATTTATGCAATGCTTTTGACACAAAATAAACAAGAAGTTATTTAATTTGTCTTCTGCCATAAATGAAGCTTCCTTCCTAGGATCTGAAGGCCACTGCAGAACTAATTTATGCTTCATGGGGAGCAGCCAGGATTGCAGAAGTGATAGCATTGGTACAAGATTAAGATCATTTTGTATCCTCTAAAAGTGTACCATGCATGAGTGGGAGCTTCTGCCAAAATCCTCTGAGGTGAAATTTGAGGGGCTGAATTTGTTTAGATCAACAAGAAAGCAGCATTCCTTCAGTTTCATCATGTAGTTTGTTTATTTTTATTTCTGGTTTTATATGATACAACACTTTTATCCAAGAAAGAGTAACAGATCCTCTCCCTGATAGCAACCACCCAGAGAACTAAAAAGTGTATCTACTTTACATGCTGATAACAGTTTGATAATTCTTCAACTGTCATAGTATCATCCAGGAGCCCCTGGTGGCTCGATAGACTGCTGACTGAAAGGTCGGTGGTTTGAATCCGGACAGTGGGGTAAGCTCCTGTCTCTCAGCTCCAGCTTCCCATGTGGGGACATGAGAGAAGCCTCCCATAAGGATAGTAAAACATCTGGGTGTCCCCTGGGAAATGTCCTTGCAGACAACCAATTCTCTCACACCAGAAGCAACTTTCAAGTTGCACCAGACATGAAAAATGTATCAACTTATGGATCTTGAGATATGTAATGTGATGAGAAACTTGAGGTTTCTGCACTCCTTTGAATTAAATCTCTAGTGATCTCCATCAGATAATTTCAGGTACCTTACCAACCTACAAATCTCAAGATTTCTTTAAAATGAGCTATGACAATTAATATGTTATCCAGCTAATATAACTGTGTACTGCAAACACATACTGCTTGTCATTTTCTCATAATAAAAGGGAGAGGTAATGCCTGTTGCAGTTGACTTTTCAGGAGGGCTGATAATAGCTTTGCTTCTACTTCTTCTTTACGCTTCTACAACATGTCCTGGTTGACAGCTGAGAAAAAGGCAAAGTCTGAGAGATCTGACTTGTGGGAGTCATTAATACAATATTCACCTTACCTATCCTTGCACCTCACCATGTTTTTAGTGTTTTCCAATCACTGATTTTTTTTAATTTTAAAAAACAGTAATAACATTGAGCCCAGACTCTTCAAACTAAGTCCCTTCATGAAACTACAAGCACGTTAGATACAGTTCTGCTTTACTAACAAGATAATCTACCTGTGGATGATTTTGCTCAAACAATCAGCTTGATACTGTCCATTGCTCCATAATAACACAACCAGTTATAGCTGGATATTTGTCAGCCTGAAAGTTAACAGTAGTCCAGGTAGTAATTCAAACTAAAGTACTTTGGTATCTTGCTGTGTGGAGGTTAAATAAAGGATAGGCATCCACAACATGACTGGATAGTGGCAGCAGAAGTTGGGGGGGGGGGGCTACTGCATGTCATTTATTCATACAAAAGCTTTGTCTATTAATAGGTAAGACCTCAAATGCATCAAGGAGAGGAACGGAATCTGGGATTATTATGGATTTCCATTGCAAGAAAATAAAAGGTGTGCTGGAGGAGCAGTAAAAGTTGCTCCTGCTCAGAGCCAGCATAAAACACTTTGTTAACTGTAACAAAGGACAAAAATATGTCTCACTACCTTTTGCATTCTGGTAGCTGAATCTCACTTCAGCAGAGAAGATTCAGTAGACCTAAAGTACCTGGCTAAGTTAGGAAGTGTCAAACAGGCTGCATGATTAACATAACATTTTCTTTTATTATCATCATGTACTCATTTTCCATTTGTCTGCTGCTCCCAAGAACTGCATCTACACCAGGTGAAATAACCAGGAATAGTCTGTTCTAGAGCTCCCCCTCATATACCACAGACATTCCCAAAAAGCCACTTTCAGTTCAGACAGTTGGCCAAGCAGATAGCACATCAGCAGGGGCGGTCCTACAAGGTAGGCCAAGTAGGCGGCCGCCTAGGGCGCCATCTGGGAAGGGGGCGCCATCCTGGCTGCATGGGGCACCATCCTGGCCCTGCCGATGTTCCTCAGGCAGCGCCGCAGCTGCCTGCTTTGGGGCCCCGCCCTTGCATGTTCCGACGCCGCTTCTGGGCATGCACGGAGGTTTTCGCGCAGGGGCAGTTGCTCCAGAGCTGAAGTTGAGCGCAGGAGCAACTGCACATCCGCGAAAACCTCCGTGCATGCCCAGTAGCTCCCTTGCGCAGAAGCCTGTAAGCAAAGCACTCCCTATCGGGCAGGAAGGGAGTGCTTACCCTCCCCTTTTGTCTTCGCCGCACGCGCGTTTGAGGGGAAGGAGAAAAGAATCAGTGAAGGAAGTGTAAGTGAAGGAATGAATGAAGGGCTTTCCTCCTCCTCCTCTGTGACCTCTTCTCTCCCTCCTTCCTTTCTTCGGCTCTATTTCTGTCTAGACCTGAGGGGCCTGAGGCTATGAGGAGTTGTGGGAGTTGGAGTCCAAAACACCTAGAGGGAGGGATGGCCCAAGTTTGCCCAGGCCACGTTGCCTGTATACGACCTCATTTGAACATTTTGGCTGTTTTTCTATTTACATTTACATTGGGATCCTAATTTTGGACTTATGGGAGACTCCTATGAATTATGAGACGGGTGGTAGGTAATATATTCTGATTTTGATGCATTTACATTGCATTTCTTGTTGATTATTATACTGTTCTGCTTAATATTGTCATACAATATAATAAAAATACAATATAACAATAGAATAACGACATATTTTATATTACATGTAATATTACAAACAATATTGCAGTATAGTGGTATTGTACAAAATAGTAATATACAATATTTTATTTTACTTTATTTTGGGTTATTTGAGTTTTATAGGAGTCATGAAAATATTTAGTAGAGGATAATTTTATTGAAATAAATAATTGTATTTATTATTTTATAATAATAATATAATATAATGTTATATTGTATTATAATGTCAATATATTATAATATAATTATATTGTAATGTAGTATAATATAATTATGATATAATATAGTATGAGTATGGTATAATATATTGTATATACATTGATACAATATAATACTACTAATGGTATTGTGATATTATAATTGTATATTTGTTTTACATGGGGGGGGGCAAAATAATGTTTTTTGGGGGGCACCAAAATAATGTTCGCCTACCATTTAAAATTACCTTACACCGCCCCTGCACATCAGCACCAATGCTCTGTCCTGCCATCACTTCTGTTTTACCAGCCAGAAGTAGCTCCCCAACAGAGCTTTGATGGTGACATCAGAGCAGGGCACTCATCCTGTGATCGCCAGAAGTGACATCATCAGCAAGGATTTGCTGGGGACCTGAATTAGACTGGCAAAACAGTGGTGGGTATTTTTGGCGTGTGCACATTAGCTTGTCCCAGATGCAGCTATTCACAATTCAAAACATTTGTAGTGATTGCAGAGTTTCCTGGAAACTTGGGAGTAAATCTGTGGTTCTTCTTGTGATTAATTAAAGGCTTGTTTAGTTTGTATCATAAAGGCTGGAAGCATTGCTTCTGCTGCAGAGCTAGCTATACATCATGTGGACTGCTCACAGCAGGTTCAAGGTGAGTACGTTTTATTTGGCCCATGTACAAACAGGGAGAGGTAGTGGTTTCACTCTGTGTATGGGTAAGGCTGTCCCTGTTCCAGATTCTTTACTTTGTATCCTAATTAAGTGAGTACTTAATGAGTTCTAAATACTGCATGATGACAACAGAATACAGTGGTATATTTTTCACACTTCAGAAAGTTGGTGGCAGTACCTAGGACGGAAGAGCGCTAACAAGGGGTAGGCTATGGGAAACAAACAACACACAAAGAGCAGTGATCTATGGTGCAAATAAACAACAAGAAGGATCAGAAAAAATTATAGGTATCCAAAATATAATACTATATTGAGTGGAAATATACGTAGTGCATTCATGTGACACTACCAGAGAGGTACGGAGGAAAGACTCTCCTCCGAAAGGATAAATACAACTAAATACATAACAGTTCACATAAACATATCACCGATCAAGGGGTTGCTTGAAAAAAGCCTATATTGTATGACTCTTTGCAGTTGAAAGTGTTACATCTCTGTGAACCTTCAGTAGCAGCAGAGTGTAGATGGACTGTAGAGTGAGGTTATCGGATTGAAAAATCCAAAGTACCTAGGAAGGAAGCAGATGCAGTTGAAGGTACCTGCTTGCCTTTAAAAAGTCCCAAAGTATCAACTTAAGGCTACAAATGAGATATCATTCCTCACATCTTCAGTTGAGATCAGATATACCCGAAGGAAACATCTTGTTTCTGTGTGAATTTTCTATTCATGGAAATTTTATAAAAAGCAGCAAAGCCTCAGCTTGCCCATACATACTCTAGTAGATGCAGAAAACATGGCAACGAGAAGGAAACACTACGATACTGTAAACATACATCAATATCTAAATTTAATATTACAATTAAAAGCTCCAAACTACCATATATTTCTTAAGTTTAAGTAAAAAAAATAACAAACCTGAAATAAATAAGTTGTTAAGACACTCTAATGAATACGATACCACTGTAGGATAAGAAAGCACTAGTTAGGAGATCTTTATTACTTTTTGCTACTTTTCTGTCATGCTATAGAACATCTATAGGAGAATTGCCCTTATCCATATCAATGAGGGCATAGTTATTCTGGAGCAGCTCCAACCCCATTAAAAACTACTGGAGCTGCACTAGGTTTAACAAGGTCAATGGAAAAGTTCATCCTAACTCCAAAGTACTTTGGAACTAAGCTAGATTTGTATCTAATTTGAATTAATTCATTTCAGGATTCAATACTTGTGAACATATAATGGCAGAAGTGCGTGAAGTCCAGATCTTAACCAGTGGCTTGATCTTAACTGTCTAAGACCTGATATTTTAAAAAATGCATAGTTTGTTCTGCATGATATTTTCTTTCTTTTCTGTCACCTGTTTTTCTTTTCTTGAATTAGGTTCTGCTTTAATGCTGAATACATTTAATCTTGAAAAAAATAAAGATACTCTGGCTAAAAACAGATTAGTATAAGCTCTGCACACTGCTTCAGCGCTTCTGCAAATGAGCTACAAGGGTGGTGATTAATCTGGCGCACTTTAACTTTCAAATTTCTTTTTAAAATTCAGCACCTCTAACAGAAAGTTTTTTCCTCTGACACTTTAGGCACTTGAGAAAAGTTTTTTAAAAAACAAATTAATTAAACAGAGATTACCTGTTCCTCAGAATTGTTAAGATAGCAGCATCTCTGTTTCTTTATTCATAGCTTTTATGCCTTGGCACTGCCAGACTGATGCATCTATTAGGTGTGACCTAGAAATCAGAATAGCTCAATTATAATGGTCTAATTCTGGACTTACCTCAGTCACATTTATCCCAGCACACTGCCAGACCTCATTTTTTCTCATTTGGCTGCAGAAGATATCAGTATTGTTATATTGCTTTGTAAGTGACCCAGAACCCCAACAGCCACTAACAAGCTCTCTTTACACACACACACACACACACACACACACACACACACACACACACACATGTTGTAATAAAGAGGGACATGAGATATTGCTAGGACTGATACACCTAACAAGTCTTAGCTTTTTTCCCCCTCAGCCGTATGAGGTTAAACAGGAAAAAATTGTTCTGCACAAACAATTTGACATTTAGGGTCAAACTCTAAAGAGCGACCATTCTTTCATTTTCTCTTTCCTCTGAATTCTTAAAAATATCACAATGTTCCTATCTTGAAATGTCAGAAAAGGAAAGTTGTCATCGAAGCAAAACTAAAATGAACTTTGTTTCCCATGTTTACTCATCAAATTCATTAGCTAAAGGTGTTTCCACCATAAAAGCCTCAATATTGCTCCTGTCTGCCATGTAGCTACCTAATAAAGATGATAAAGCTCAAGCCAAAAAGAAAAAAAAGAGAAAGGTAGTAACCCTCATTAAGCACTGCTGTAAACATTGCCATTTAAAGCCAGACTCATAAGCTAAGTACTCCAAGCCCTGCACCAGTCGGACAGTATTGTTTTCTTTTACAATTTATAAATTCACATGCTTTTTGTTCTAAATACTAGGCATTGTTAGGTTGGGTCGGAATCTTCGTAATTTGGAATAAATTTGGAAAGATTTCCTTTCTGAAGCAATTTTGAAGTTTTTAACGAAACCAGAATTCTCTTTGCCCTTCCGAAGCTTTTTCCGCCATTTCTCTTACAAATCAGTAAGTGAGTCAGAAATGATTCAGCTTCCCCCACTTCTGTTCAAGCCAAAGAAGCCTTCTAAACCAGTGTGGATTGATTCCTTTTTTTTTTCTTTCCCTCCCACGTCAGCGAGAGAAGCGGTTTTAACCAGTGTGGATAGGATGGATCCACGTCAGTTTAAACCAGTGTGGATGGATTCCTTTCCTTTCCCTCCCCCCTCCCAAGTCAGTCTTAAGCGAAAGAAGCGGCTTTAACCAGTGTGGATGGAATGGATCAATGTCAGTTTAAACCAGTGTGGATGGATTTCTTTCCTTTCTCTCCTGCGTTGGTTTAAACCAGTGTGGATGGGATGGATCCGTGTCACTTTAAACCAGTGTGGATGGATTCCCTTCCTTCCTTTCTCTCCCACGTTAGTTTAAACCAGTGTGGATAGAATGGATCCGTGTCACTTTAAACCAGTGTGGATGGATTCCTTTCCTTTCCCTCCTACTTAAGTCTTAAGCGAGAGAAGCGGTTTTAACCAGAGTGGATGGATTTCTTCCCTTTGCTTCCCCCCCCCCTCTTTCTGGAGTAAAACAACTACTTTCAAAGTAAACAACATCCAATGAAACAGGAAATAACACTTTGAAACCATTAACAAAGGATTCCGAAATCTCTGAAGTTTTGAAAAGTTTTGAACCTTTTTCTGTGAAAATCGGAATTGACTTTAGATCCGAACCACCAGCTCCCCCTATATCTGAAATGAGTTTTGAACCATTTTTGTTTTTGGATCAAACAAGCCTAATACCTAAATCCCCAAGCTTTAGTACAGATCCAGGTAGCTCTTGTTCTTGAGGACCCTCTTTCAGTTCCCTGGGTGTTTTGCTGCTAGAATCTAGTGCAGGGGTGGACAATTACCGGCCCTCCAGGTGTTTTGGACTTCAACTCCCAGAAATCCTAAGAGCTGGTAAACTGGCTAGGATTTCTGGGAGTTGAAGTCCAAAACACCTGGAGGGCGGGTAATTGCCCACCCCTGATCTAGTGGGTAGGAACTGCAGCGCATTTTCTAGAGAGGGGGCAGAGGCCACAATGGTGACTAGTCTGTAGTTGGTGTTCTGTTCCAAGGTTGTGGGGCAGAGAAGAACAAGGTAAATCCAATATTCAGGAGAGAGAAAAGCCAGCAATTTCATTGGAGTCCAAGTCAAAAACTATTGGGAAAAGAAGCAACAAAGCAAGGTACAGACAGATGTGAGGTTCCTAGCCGCAGTCAGTGGCAGAAAAAAGGAGCTGAGTCTCAGCCCCAGTGGCCGGAGCTACCAGCAAAATGTTTCATTATAGAGATCTGGAAGTTTCCAAACATTACTGCACATGCACGGACAACCTATACATGCAATTTCACAGGCACCACAAAGAAGAATCTGGGGAAATCCTCCTATCTACAAAAACTTGGTGGTTGGCTCTTGAATACTAGCTCAAGGTCAGTGTTTTTAGTTTGGGTCTAGGTCTCATTTACCATCTATCCCTGGTCAAGTTCATGGGTACCTGGTCTAGATTTGATGTGTTGTCAAAGGCTTTCATGGCCAGAATCACTGATGCCACAGATGCAGATGAAGCATCAGGAGAGAAGGCTACTGGAACATGGTGATACAGCCTGAAAAGCTCACAGCAACCTTGGTCTAGGATTATTTTTAAAGCCTCCTCTGTTGGCCTTTCTGCATCCCTTTTAACTCACATGAATTTGACTTGTCACTTAAATCTATCAAATAAAGACTGTGGGATGCTGCCTTCTGTGAGATGCACTACTGCTTATAGGTTTCTTATACCCCTAGCAAATTCTATATAAACTACACTAGGCTACTCTATGGAGCCAGTTAGCTAAAGAATTTGACAACTGTCAAATACCACTGCTTGTTTTCCAAGGCAATATGTGATGTGTCCCCCTCAGAAATGCTTTCAGCAGATTTGCGGGTGTTCCATATAATGCAAGACTTTGCCCATGCAGTAACCTGGACATGAACTGAATAAAACACAATTTTCTTGTCCTACAGCTTTTACAAGCTGTCATATTATTAACCCACTATTAAGCAACTACCTGGCAGATCATCTAAATTTTATGTCACATTTTTACTGGAAGATAACCTTCCCCAGGTGGCTTTAGCCATTGCTAAGTTTGACTCAGAGGTAGCCAGGATAAGAAACCTTCATGCTCTAGACCAGTGTTTTTCAACCTTTTTTGAGCCGCGGCACATTTTTTACATTTACAAAATCCTGGGGCACATCACCAACCAAAATGACACAAAATGACACTCTAACACAGTAATACATATAGTTAATATGTTTTTAAACGTATTTATACACTCAGTGTGAAACCTGGACTTGTTTCGATGAACACAACATAGATATCATGCGGGACCGCCTTGTCCCATATCACCCTGCTAGATCGTTGTGCTCTGAAGAGCAAAATCTCCTGGTCAACCCAAATGTGAAGACTTGTTATCTGTCTACAACCCGCCGGCGGGCTTTCTCTGTTACGGCTCCAACACTGTGGAACGCACTGCCCGTCGGCATCCGCGCCACCCAGAGCCTTCTCCCGTTTAGGAAAGCAGTTAAGACTCTGCTGTTTCAGCAGGCCTTTGGGGTTGGCTAGATTACAGTTTCCCTTTTGCGCTGCCTAGCATGCAGTCCACTGTGATTTTATCTGCTGTTTTAATTGTAGTTCTATTTTAATGGTGTTTTACAGTGGTTTTATGATATGTCTGCTAACTGTGTTTTATGAATTGCTGTGAGCCGCCCCGAGCCGTCGGGGGGGGGGGGGGGCAGACAAGTATGAAGTAATAAATAAATCAATAAATATCCTGGCAGGAATGGCAGAAAGACACAAACTTCCCACACAGAATTCCCATAACCAAGAGAAAATACTATAAGAGTTTGGTGGGCATTGACCTTGAGTTTTGGAGTTGTAGTTTACCTGTATCCAGAGAGCACTGTGGACTGAAACAATGTTGGATCAGGACCAAACTTGGTATGAATACTTAATATGCCCAAATGTGAACACAGATGGAGTTTGGGGAAAATAGACCTTGACATTTGGGAGTTACAGTTTCTGGGATTTATAGTTAACACACAATCAAAGAGCATCCTGAACTCTTGCAACAATGGAATTGAACCAAACTTGGCATATTTAACTCTCATTACCAACAGAAAGTACTGAAAGGATTTGCTTGGGAATTGATTATGTTTTCTGCAAGGAAAATCATATTTCTGGAGAGTAGTATTATTTCCTGCATGAAAAATGCAATTTTCTGTTTAGAAAACATTGTTGTCTTGAAAAAAAGACCATGTGCAAATTTTGTACAGAGTAAGTTTGAATTGTGGATAAACTTTGAAAATTATATTCCTATTTCACACAATAGGAAATAGGAATAAGCCCCCGGTGGCACAATGGGTTAAACCATTGTGCTGATCAATAGGTCAGTGGTTCGAATCCGGGGAGAGCAGGTTGAGCTCCCTCTGTCAGCTCCAGCTCCTCATGCAGGGACATGAAAGAAGCCTCCCACAAGGATGGCAAAACATCAAACATCCAGGTGTCCCCTGGGCAATGTACTTGCAGACGGCCAATTCTCTCATACCAGAAGTGACTTGCAGTTTCTCAAGTCTCCCCTGACACACAAAAAATGCAATAGAAAGAAAACTGCTAAAATTACTTATTCCTTCCTTTAAGAATAAAGTTAGTAAAAATGTACATCTCTAAATAAAACAGGTTCCCTGTCACTTGGAAAACCCTGTTGAGAAGATTTAGAGACCAGGAAGAACTTTGTACAATCTTCTTCTGTTACTAAGATGTTGTGAAATGTTGCAGAGGAATTATATTAGGCAGGAAAAAGACTTCTGCAAATGTACTATCTTCTGCACAGAAAACATTATTTTTTCCCATAAAATAAACCACCTTTGTCCATTAAAAAAAACACCAACAGAATAATTATGCCATAATACCTCTGGACATTGAGATAGAGGAATAGTTGTTTTCTCCTCCCATGGGACAAATTGCTGCCAATATTCATCTTTGTAAACAAAGTTGAAATAGTCAAGTATTTACATCCTTAACATAGGAGCACATGGTTGACTATTTTACTTATTGAAATAGGTTTGCATTGACAGTCTCACAATGTAATTACAGCACTCTGGTAGCACTGTAGCTAGCTATTAGGCATGAGAAAAAAGTTATGAAAATGAAAAGAAATCGGAAGGGATTCGTATGTATGGGACTTTCAAGTTTATACGCATCGCAGGGCCAATCCCGGAAGTGGACTTTCTTTTCCGCACCCCCTGGGCCCAAATTTTCGTTAGATTAGTAACTATTTCGGATGCCCACCCAACAGGAAAATTTCCCCCTCCAAAATAGCTTTGCAGACATAACTCACAGTCAAATCGCGGCCTTTCCATGCTTGGAGCCTAATTAGAGTGAAAGGCCTCCTCCAGGAAGTGAAAAAGGAGCCGGAAACGATAGAGAGATCCAGATCGGGACTCCTGGAGGGGCTGGAGGACTGACGGAAAAAGTGATTTAAACACCCAGGAAGGGGTTTAAATAGAAGGACAGAGTAGAAGGACATAAGAACTGCTGAGAGAAGGGCAGCAGGAGTGAAAAGAGCACGGAGAGGAGAAGGAAGAGTTCAGAATCAAGAAAAGCCATAGAGTTCAAACGGAGGTCCTAGACTGCTATGGTAAAACTGAATGGGAAAAATCTGGAGTGAGGAGAACTCTACAGATTAGCAAGGCCTGCACCAGAGGTGGGCATTGGCAACTATTTTATTTAATAATATTAATAATAATATATTAATGCATTATATGTCCCTGCAAAGAAACCCTGTCCTTTTATAATATTAATAATAATAATAAATTAATGCATTATATGTCCCTGCAAAGAAACCCTGTCCTTTAATAATATTAATAATAATATTAATAATAATATATTAATGCATTATATCTACCTCCAAGGAAACCAAGGGAAATGTTGCCCCTTGATTTGCCTGTGCTTAAAACAGTGTCAGTCCTGTTTCCCTGCTTTGCCTACTTTAGAACTACTAACGAATTTCGTTAGTAATTACGTTACATTTTAGAAATTTTTGGAATTTTTTTGTAAGTCTTTCTATTACTAATCAAAAAAAATCCCCCCCAAAATTAGATTTTCGATTCCCTATTTTTGGGTTCTAAACCATGCCTGCTAGCTATGTTGACTCAGTACTACTGAAGTATTGGATAGAAAGTCTCAATAGTGCTGTAGTTCAGGGGAATGTTATTGAACTGTCTTTCAGAATATTATGAATACCTTACCAAATTACAAATCCCAAATTACAAAAGATATAAAATGTATACTAAGAAATGCAAACCAATAATCCCCTTGAATGTACTTTAGTAATACAAATTTGTAACTCTAGTAGTTTGCCAGTACATTCACCATTTCGTACAATAGAACCTGTTTTCTCATATGAGTCAATATGATGAGGATTTCATTGCAGTTAGGAATGTATTCCATTGCTTTGGGTTTTCTATTTGTTTTTATGCCTGGGTCAAGGTGAAATTTTCTGTATAGGTTTGATTTAATGCAGAGGGAGAATTCAAATTTGAGCATAGGCTAGGAAAATAAATCAAGTAAAGATTTCTTTGTTCTTTTTATAAAGCAAAAATAAATCTACAGAGAAACAAAGTATTTTCTTTAAAGGTGAATTACAGTGGCAGAAATGGATTTTGCATTAAATTGTGCCTACATACACTATGCAATATCTCAGTTGTGATCACTGCAAAACCTATTATACCAGCCATTACACAGCACCAATTTATTTTATAGGATCTATTTCTGAATATAAGATAATCTTTCTTGCTCATAAAGAACAAACACTCCAGTGTGGAGAACAGTGCCCTAAAATAAATGTCTGTAACGCAGAAAGACTACAGCGTCATTCTCAGATCTTCTTTCCAAGTCTCTATAACACACAATGAATTATGGTAATCCCTCATTATCATTGATTGCTGTCAACAGGAACACAAAACCTTAAAAGTTCACACTGGTATTACCATTTCCACTTGATACTCCGTTTGTTTACTTTAAAAAAAGAAAAAGAACACCACTTACCAGGCTATTGTATTATGCTATTTGCCACAAGAAATTTGAAATTAAAACATGTCTTCACATGGGGAAGTTTCTCAGGCAAGTAAAAAAAAACAGATCCATGAACATACTCACTGAACATGTAAGATAAGCCACACCCACAAAGAAGACATTCATGATGACCACTTCCCAATGCCAGGATCCCATATCTAGAATGAGGTATTTTAGGGTAGTTTAAGGTATTTCCAATCAGATATTTTGAATGATTTTAAGTTTCAAGATAGATCATGAATGTTGGTGGCCTTCCCAATGATACTCACAGCAGATACAGACCAGAATCCAGATTCTGGGGCAGCACATCCAGTGTGTCTTCAGCTGACCACCCATCTTTAAGTGTTTTGTCTGCTCTACTTTGTATTATATGGATCCCTGAGTAGCAGTGTTTGAGTAGTCATCATGCTCTTCCCATTTCTCTTGTGCTTATTAAAGTTTTCATTCATGAACAGCCTTACCTCATGGTCAGTATCTCCTCACCATTTAGGTACCAGGTAAGCCTGTGGAGTGAGGACAAAGAACATCCACCACCCTTATGGCTGCTTCTGAGCACAAGAAGAAGAAAAATCCAGAGGCAAAAAGAGCAATGTCAGTACCTGGTGGCCAAGTGGTAGCAGGCACAGGAGCATAAACTGGAGTTTTACTATAATATCTGTAACCTGGAAAAGCACAGTATATTAAATGTCAATATTGGATCTAAAGATATAAGGTAAGATGATTTTGCCATCAAATTGCTTATGGTTATCAACATGTCATACAGATTAGAGCATCCCTTATCCAAAATTTCAATACTCAAAATAATACATAATCCAAAAATTACCTGCATGGCCACCTGAGACATCTTTGCTTTTTGATGGTTCAATAAACACAAACTTTGCTTCATGCACAAAATTATTTAAGAACATTGCATACAAGTACTTTCAGACTATATTCACAAGGTGGATATGAAACATACATGCATTTAACATATAGACTAGGATTTTATCTATAAGACATCTCATTGTGTATATATGCACAAAGAAATATAGGCATTCCAAAACCAAAAAATAATAAAAATCAAAAACGCCCCTAGCTAGTCCTATGCATTTCAAATCCATTCAACATGTATTTTGGTTATATGACCGGTTTCAATGGAACTGAATGCATAACTAAGTAGAATCTTTTAATTTTGCCCCTCATCTGCCTCTATAGTTGGAACATAAACGTAGATTACAATTTTGTGTGTGTAATCAGTAGAGACAGTGTATATTCATACAGGGGCGGCCCAAGCTCTCCGGGGGGAGTAAGCGAACTTTATTTTTGCGCCCCCGGCGGCTCCCCGCTGCGCCCACGCATGCGCAGACTCCCGAGCGCACTGGCGCGGAGGAACGGGGGGGGAGAGGGGACTCACGGGGCGGGCTCGCTGCTCACGGACCCGAGGAGGAGCAGGAGGGGGGGAGGCCACGAGGGCAGCCCCCACGGAACGCAGCCGCAGCGCCCCCGGAAGGGCCCGAAGCCAGAGGCGCATCTTCGTGATGTCACTTCGTCACGCCTCTGCCAAGGAGGAAGGGGAGGAAGGCCTCGCCGGCCGCGCACTATAAGGATGCCCGGAAGGAGAGACGCCGGAGGGAGGGAGCCCTGCGGAGGCACGGCGGCCTCTTCCTCCTTCCCTCGTTCCCTCCGGTGTCTCTCCTTCCGGGCGTCCTTACAGTGCGCGGCCGGCGAGGCCTTCCTCCCCTTCCTCCTCGGCAGAGGCACGACGAAGTGACAGCATGAAGATGCACCTCTGGCTTTGGACCCTTCCGGGGGCGCTGCTGCTGCTGCTGCCGCTGCGTCTCCATGGGGGCTGCCCTCGTGGCCTCCCCCCTCCTCCTGCTCCTCCTCAGGTCCGTGAGCGGCGAGCCCGCTCTGTGAGTCCCCTCTTCCCCCCCCCCGTTCCTCTGCGCCGCCGGCTGGCTGCGGCGACACAGCGGCGGGGCGGAGGGGCGCCCCTCCCAGGTGGCCACGCCCCCTCCGGGAACGTCGCCCTACGCGACCGCGTAGGTCGCTTAATGGGGAAGGCCGGCCCTGTATTCATACTTGCCCTGTGCTGTCACGATGCACGGACTTGACCGGCCCCTTAATCACACACACAGAGACGGACTGAAGGCTAACTACTTTATTGAATATAAAAACAGTTCAAAAGCAATGTCCAATAGAATGTAAAAGCAATCCAAGAAGCTTGAAGTAACAATGTCCAAGATAACGTGGCAAATAGGCCAAAAGCTTAGCAAGGCTCTGCAAAACTATGCGGATCAGGAACAAGGGCAAGGCTCCGCTCAACCAGGCGGATCAGGAACAAAGGCAAGGCTCCGCTCAACCAGGCGGATCAGGAACAAGGCAAGGCAAGGCAAGGCTTGATGACCACTGGCTAGCTTAGCTTCGTGGTCCCACTCCGCTTCACGCCTATTCAGATGAGACGTGGCCGGAGCACTGAGGATTCGTTCCCACGGATCCTATACTTAATCCTTCGGCCGAGGTCCCCGACGCTCTAGGCTTCTTCGTCTCCAATCCCTGCTGACGGACCTCGGCCGATCTAGGGCCCTGGACCACCCCCTCCTACTAGACTCGATGTTCTGTCTCCTATCAAAGGTTCGACCTTGTCTCTCAGCAGCTGTGTTGCTATCTCCCTGAGAGCTTTCCTCCCTGGAAACTTCACAGCCGCTTTCTTCCATGTTTTCACTCTCGGGCTCCTGGGAATCTCTTCCACCCGGGTGCTCATAGCTTCCAGAATCGCTATCTTCCATCTGCACCTGGTTATCTATGTCTTCGCTAGGGCCAAACAACATTTCTTCCCATGCCAAGCTCTCTGTGGGCGAAAGAGGCCCATCAGGGGAAAGCTGCCCTTCGCCCCAGTCATCTAGCTCATCCTCTGAATCTGGTTCTGGTACTGCTGGCCCTAATGCTAATGGAACCCCGGGTCCTGACCCCTGCCCTCCAGGCACAACCGAGAACTGCTGTGCTACACTATCCCCCCCCCTCAGGGCCCCTCCGAGGCCGCCCTCGAGGTTTGGGTTTGTCAGGGTACTTGCGGTGAAACCGGGCCACAAGGTCCGGGGCATGGACATCGCGAGCCCGCGTCCAGGAGCGCTCTTCCGGCCCGAAACCTTTCCAGTCAATCAAATACTCCAGCTTCCGGTATCTGATGCGTGCATCCAGGATGTCCTGCACCTCCAACTCCTCCTCGCCGTCACGCATCACAGGGGGAGGAGGCGGCTGCGTCACATCAGGCCGCACCCCCTTCGCCGGGCGGAGCAAAAAACGGTGAAACACAGGGTGGATCTTCATGTCGGCAGGGAGTTGTAGTTTGAAGGAAACAGGCCCCACCTTCTCCAACACTTTGTAAGGACCCAGAAATCTGGCATCCAACTTGCGGCTAGGTCTCTGCGTGGGCAAATTCTTGGTGGACAGCCAAACTTTATCCCCCACCAGGATCGCTGGGCCCTCCTGGCGCCGCCGGTCAGCCATCCGCTTGTAGTCGGCCTTAGCCTGGTCCAATTGAGTGCGTAGCAAGTCTTGGAGCGCAGTGAGCTCTCGAAGCCAATCCTTTGCCTCCGAGACGTCCCCAGACAAGTCTACCGGAGGGTAGAAGCGAGGGTGGTGTCCATAGTTAGCAAAGAAAGGAGTCTCTTTGATGGATTCCTGCGTCGCATTGTTGTAGGCAAACTCTGCCAAAGACAACAAGGACGCCCAGTTGGTCTGCTGATAGTTGACATAACACCGCAGGTACTGCTCCAAAGTGGCATTCACCCTTTCGGTTTGCCCATCGGACTGCGGGTGATGAGCCGTGGACATCCGCACATCAATCCCCAGCATCTTCTGGACCGCCTTCCAGAACTAGGAAGTGAATTGGGTGCCCCGGTCCGTCACCAAACTCTGCAGGAGTCCATGCAGCCGAAACACATGTTGCACAAACATATCAGTGGTCTCCTTGGCAGTAGGCACCCCCACACAGGGGATGAAGTGTCCCATCTTGGTGAAACAGTCCACCACGACCAGTATCGTGGAGAAACCCTTGGACTTGGGGAGGTCGGTGATGAAATCAGCCGAAATCATCTTCCAGGGAGCGGAAGGGGTCGGGAGCGGCTGGAGCAAACCGGCCGGCTTGCCCCCCTGGTTTTTTGCCCTCTGACACACAGGGCAGGAGCCCACATAGTCCTCCACATCCCGCCGCACTTTCAGCCACCAAAAGTCCCGTAGGACCAGTTGCAGAGTCTTGAAAAGCCCAAAATGGCTTGCGGCCCGGCTATCATGGCAAAGTTTGAGAATGTCCTCCCGCTCGGGCCCAGGGGAAACATAGACAGAGTCCTGGTGGTAGAGCACCCCGTTCTTTACCTGGAAAGGGGCTTGGGGCCCCTTGGTCAGCTGCTCTTGCACCCACGGGTCGGTCCGCTGGCGAGCCCGGACACGGTCACTCAGAGGTCTCTTGTCCCCAGGGGCCGGCGGGGCCACTGGAGGGTTCACAGGGACCGCCCGAGCAGCCGCAAAGTTCTCCGCTTTGAGCAACCTGGCCTCGGACGGCCCGTCGCCGTCACGAACGTACTCCGGCTTCTGGGACAACGCATCAGCTTGCTTGGTCTGATTGGGGGTCACATAGTGGATGCGGAAATTGAATCGCTCAAAGAACAGGGACCATCTCTGTTGCCTCTGGTTCAATTTGCGCTGGGTCTTCAGGTGTTCCAAATTCCGGTGGTCGGTGTGAACCTCCACCCGGAATTTGGCCCCTTCGAGCAGATGTCTCCAGACTTCAAAAGCCACCTTGATGGCCAAAAGTTCCTTCTCCCAAATGGTATAGTTCTTTTCCGGAGCCGTCAGCTGCCGGGAATAGTAGGCACAGGGCAACAAGTCCATCCCCTGAGGTTGTAGCAGGATCGCTCCCACCGCCACATCCGAAGCATCGGCCTGCACGATGAAAGGGGTGCGGGGGTTAGGGTGCTGCAGAAGCGGCTGAGTGGTGAACAGCTGCTTCAACTTGCGGAACCCCACATCCGCCTCTGGTGTCCACCGAACGGCACCTTTCCCCGCAGACACTGGGTGATGGGATCAGCCCACTTGGCAAAATCAGGAATGAACTTTCTGTAGTAGTTGGCAAAGCCCAGGAATCGTTGAATGTCTTTTTTGCTGGCCGGGGCCGCCCAGTCAGCCACCGCTTGGACCTTGGTGTCATCCATGGCAATGCCCGTACCATGCGGTAGCCCAGAAAGTCTACCTCCCTCAGATCAAAAGCACATTTCTCCAGCTTTGCATAGAGCCCGTGGGCTCTCAGTCTCTGGAGCACTTCCTTGACATGGCGGTCATGGGTCGCTTGATCCGGAGAAAAAATCAACAGGTCGTCCAGGTAGACCGCCAGATATCGATCCAGCAGGTCCCGGAAAATGTCATTCATGAAATGTTGGAAACAGGCGGGAGCGTTGCACAAACCGAATCCCATCACCAGGTATTCAAAACTGCCCCACTTGGTCTGGAAGGCCGTCTTCCATTCGTCGCCCTGGCGAATCTGGACCAGGTTGTAAGCCCCCCTCAAGTCCAGTTTAGTGAACACTTTGGCTCCCCGCATCCGCTCCAAGAGCTCGGGGATCAGGGGTAGGGGGTAGCGGTTCCGAATCGTGATCTTGTTTAGTTCTCGATAGTCATTGCAGAGCCGCAACTCCCGATTTCTTTTTGTGAAAAGAATCGGCGCCCCGGCCGGGGACTGAGAAGGCCGAATGAAGCCCTTCCGCAGATTCTCATCCAGGAAATCTCGGAGAGCCTGTTGCTCTGGTTCCGAGAGAGGGTAGAGTCTCTCCCGCGGAATGGTTGCAATTCGATGGCGCAGTCATAGGGTCGGTGCGGGGGCAAACGTTCCGCCTCCTTCTCACTGAACACATCCCAAAATCCGGCGTATTTCTTGGGCAGGGTGGCCACGTTTTCCACCTCTTGAGCCTGGCAAGCCTGGGCCGTCATGCAGTGGCCCTGGCAGTGGTCGGAAGAAAAAATTAGCTGTCTTTTGGCCCAGGAGATCTGGGGATCATGGAGCGCGAGCCACACAATACCCAGGACAATGGGAAAATCTGGGAGCTTGGTCACAAGAAAAGAAATGTCCTCTTTATGGGAGCTGGTCCACATCTTAGTAGGGGCCGTATACTGAGTCACAGCCCCCGTTTTCAGGGTTCTCCCATCAATCGTCTGGACACCCTTGGGCTCTTGGAGATCAAGAAATTGTAATCCAGCAGACTTGGCGTAGTCTGCATCGATGAAGTTGTTGGTGGCCCCCGAGTCGATCATGGCATGGACCATCATTGGCCCCTTCTCAGGCGACCACATGGTGACCATTACAAGGAACAATTGCCCAGTCTTGGGTTCAGGGGGGAGGTTAGCAACGTCGGCCGAGTGAGCGAACCCTCTTACACTCGGCCGGCCCCTTCCCCCGTCGCCTGGATGGCTTCCTCGGCCTCTGGGGCCCCTCCAAGGGCAGCAGAGGCCCGAGGAGTCTTTCCACGTGGCTTCTGGGGGCACTCTTTGGAAAAATGTCCAGCCCCCCCGCAGTACCAACACAAATTGAGACGCTGACGACGTGCCTTTTCCGCCTGATCCACTTTGGGCCGCACGGTTCCCAACTGCATGGGCTCCGGCTCATCCGAGCCTGCTGGTGTCGGGGCCAAGTGTCGGGGCAGGAACTGTCCAGTTCCCCCCTCCTTCCTCGCCGCCGGTTTTTCCACCACACCTTTGTCCCATCGCCTTTGGGTCTGCAGCCCTGCTTCCACCCGTAAGCTCAGGGTGATTGCGTCCTCGAGATCCGCGGGACGGGGATGTTTCAACATCTCCTGCTGCAACTCCGTTGTCAGCCCCGCGATGTATTGGTAACGCAAAGCCGGAAGATTCCACTGGACCTGGGCGGCCAGCACTCGAAAACGGGAAATGTATTGAGACAGGGATAGGTCCTTCATCATCAGCCGGTCCAAGTCTCTCTCGGCCAGCTCTTCGTTTACTGGTGCGCCCCAAGTCGCCCTGATCGCATCTAGAAAAGCCCGCAGCGTGTTCACATGGGGGGACTGGGCCCGGATCAACGAAGTGGCCCACGTTGCTGCCGTCCCTTCCAACAGGGTATAAACAAACCCCACCTTGGCTCAATCGTTGGCGAACTCGTTGGGCCGCAGCTCCAAATACAGGTCCACTTGGCAGATGAACACGTCGACTTGCGCGGGGTTGCCCCCAAAGCGGGCAGGCGCGGTCACCCCCGGGTGTCGTCCAGCCCTGGTCCGCAGCTCTCCCAACTCCTGTTGCATCGCCGCCACTTGCGCATCCGACAGGTTTGCCATGGCGGCCACAGCCGTGGGGCGCTTCTTGCGGCGTCCCATGGTGTGATAAGGGGTTCTTTGGAGTGCTCCTGACCCCTGCCCTCCAGGCACAAACGAGAACTGCTGTGCTACATGTGCTTTTCCCCAGTAACTGGAAAAAAGTGAAAGAGACCTTTTCCATCTCTGTTATGAAATAATAGTAATCCTAATACTGATACTAATACTAACACTTACATTAATATATTGTTACATCTGTCCACAACCTTGCAGCTTTGGAAGATGAGGTGACTAAGGGCATAGCAGTATCTATATCCAGACTTTTTAAAAAGCAAACCCATGAATCAGCACTTGATGTTTAGGCAATTATTTTACAACTCCTTTGGTTGTCTCATTCTGTAGCTTGTGCACTATTCCAGGACCCCTGGAGATCTCTGAAATAGAAACTATAATAAAATTTTGGTTTCCTTAAAAGACATTTTTCATTCCTTTATCTCATTTGAAGATATGAAATCCTTCACTTATTTTTTTCATAAAGAACTGGAAACATTGTGCTAGCAAATCAATACTTTCCTTTGAGCATCTTGCGAATAGTGCATGCCACCTTTTTATGAAACAAGTGAACGAATATGAACCTGCAACTGATACAAAATTCAAGAAGCCATCTTGAAGATTTCTTTCAGGTATTAAGTTCAGTCTTCTAATAGTCAACACTGCCAGTTGCAGTACATTTTTAAATCAAAGAATTCTAAGAAGCCATGGTGAGACTACTTTAATTTGCTCTTCTCTTCCAACACTTTCAGATAATGGATAATGGCAATTAAAAAGATGAAGGGCTAAGAAAATTGAGGATGAGCTTTGTAAAACTTTAATGGATTAAAACACAATGGATTAAATAAATGTATGCTTTTCACCATCACAAAGAGCTTACACAATACATTGTTCTTGACTGTTGACAGGTAGACTTTTTTCAAAAATGACTGATATTTTAATTATGGTACATAACAACAAATAGGTAGACTTTAAATATGTTTTATTAGTATGCTTTCCCTTGTTAAAATGCGGTGGCATGCTACTTTAGGACATCACATATACTTTTTTCAAAGTTTAGAAAGCTTAGGATTTTTTTGGATAGCTGACCCCAGCTACTGATGTTGTTATCTTTATTTTATTCCCCGTCTTTTCCACAAGATTGTAATTTAACATGATTTACAAATTGAAATTATGACAGTTTAGTTGAAATGTACAAAATTCAACAGTTATTTATTTATTTGAAACATTTATATTCTGCCCTTCTCACCCTGAAGGGGACTTATGGCAGAGCACAACATACAAACAGCAAACATTCCATGTCAGGACATAAAATAACTATAAATACAAACAAACATTAAATCAGTCATATCTACTTTAAAATCAGCTGTTTAAAACCATCTCAATACACCATTTATTTATTTATTTATTTATTTTATTATTCAATTTTATATTCCGCTCCTCCCTGCAGGCTCGGGGCGGATCACAACGAGCAATAAAACATGCGATAAAACATCAGATAAAAACACAATACATGACAGAACATCAGCAGATTACACTTCTCAGCACAGATGGAAACACGTCGTCCGCGCTCGGGTTTACCCAAACCCCAGCCTAAAAAGGGCCGTCTTACAGGCCCTTCGAAAAGGGACAAGCTCTTGGATCACCCGAACGTGGCTAGGCAGTGAGTTCCAAATCACGGGAGCCGCGGCCGAGAAGGCCCGTTGTCTCGTGCTGGACAGATGGCAGGAGCGGGGTGATGGTACAACCAACAAATTCTGCTCTTCCGAGCGCAGTGATCTCGGGGGAACATACGGGGTAAGGCGGTCCCTTAGGTACACAGGCCCTAGACCGTGCAAGGCCTTAAAGGTTAAAACCAGCACTTTGAAGGCAATCCGGTACTCGATGGGGAGCCAGTGCAGTTGCCAGAGGATGGGAGTGATGTGCTCCCTCACTGGTGCTCCCACCAGCAAGCGAGCGGCGGCATTCTGCACCAGCTTGAGTTTCCGGATCGTCGGCAAGGGAAGGCCTACGTAGAGAGCGTTACAGTAGTCCAGTCTCGAGATGACCGTCGCTTGGATCACCGTGGCCAGGTCGTCCCTGGACAGGTAGGGTGCCAGTCGCCTAGCCTGTCGCAGATGGTAAAATGACGTTTTGCTAACCATGGAGACCTGGGCCTCCATGGATAGCAAAGGGTCCAATTGGACACCCAAGCTCTTAACAAGGGATGACGGGCTAAGTTGCTCGCCATCCAGGGTAGGCAACCGGCACTCATCCAGCCTAGGGCGACCGGGCCACAAGATCTCCGTCTTCGACGGATTCACCTTCAGCCGGCTGGCACGCAGCCAACCAGTCACGGCTTCGATGCATTGATGGAAACAATCGGGTACGGTGTCCGGCCTGCTGTCCATTCTCAGCAGAAGCTGGGTGTCATCCATGCTGGCTCCAGTCAGCAGAGTAGGTTTTCTATTATTGTATCATTACACTGCCCCAAAGGCTTGGTCTTTACCATCTTTCTGAAGGACAGGAGGGAGGGGGCTGATCTAATCTCTCCAAGAAGAGAATTCCATAGCTGGAGGGCAATCACTGAGAAGACCCTCTCTCTTGTCCTCACCAAATGTGTCTGTGCCGGTGGTGGGACTGAGAGCAGGGCCTCCCCAGAAGATCTTAGTCTTCACAGTGGTTTGTAAATGCAGGTGCATTCGGACAGGTAAACATGAAAATAAAATGAAACTATGAACAATATTTAATTTAAAACATGAACTAGGAAAGGATAAAAAGTTGTTAAAATGCTACAGTTTAAATAGTGTTTGCCTCATGATAGAAGCGCAGCAAGGAGCATTCAAACCTTTCTGGCAGTGAGCTCCAATGTCCAGCAACAGACAACATGGAGGTGGTAGGTCATGTTCCTACAAACTGTGCAAGATATTTCAAAAATATGGATCCAGTTTGAAATCTGCAGCCATTAATCACATGTGAATGAATCTCTTAGCACTTGAAAGGGTGGGCCATAGCAATGCAAATTATTACCCCTTCTCCCAGTGCACAAACAGACCCTTGCCTAAGTCATTTGCAGGGTAGCGACCCCGCAACATAAGGTGCTCTGTGTTCAACTATCATTGTGAAGCTGTCTGTACAGCAGGTGAAGGTCAAATAGAACATGTTTTAAATAGTAAAAACTTGATAACTTGATAACACATTAACCAATTTGTAACCTTTTATGTAATTGCAGCATGTTTCCATCATGAAATATACTGCGTTGAATTTGGGTCCATCATTTTGAAACACCCTGCAGTTTGGAAAATGGTGAGACTGAAAGAAGACCGTCTTCTGCAGATTTCAGGACTTGACCAGACTCTTAAAAATATTTGGTGTGTCAAATTACCAGATCTAAACCAAGTTCCACATAATTTTTCCAATCTCTGTCTCCAACACAGAAGATCTCAACAGATAATTAATTGGGATGGTGAGTTATTTCAGTGTAGTGTTTCAGAGTAGATTCCTTCCCTCTGTATTTCTAAAGCATTCATAAGACTATGTACTGCTAAAGGCTTTCATGGCCAGAATCACTGGGTTGTTGTGAGTTTTTGTTAATTTTCATGGTTGCTTCCTTTCTGCTATGACTGACTTCTCTGGTTGAAGTAGTCTGCAGTTTCTTTCACCAGCTCCTTTCACCAGCTCAATAGATACCTTGAGCAATGATTAATCGATTCGCCCCAGGGAAATGGGAAATTATTGTTTCCATTTGATGTTTGATATTTTGTCTTATGTCTGTTATAACAGGCTATGCTTTTTATTTAATTTTAGTTTCATAAGTTATAATTCATGTTTACATGTTGGGTTGTATAAATTTTGTTAGTATGGAGGTATTGTTGTTTTATTTGGGCATTGAATGTTTGCCTTTTATGTTTGGAATCTGCCCTGACTCCCTTTGCAGAGATAGAGCAGAATATGAATAAAAGGTTTTTTTAAATTATTATTATTATTTCATGTTCCTTGATTTGTTTTTGGGCACCATACCAGAGCATTTGATGAACCAACCTGGACATAGCATATTATTGTAAAACACAGAAATGCTGGACTACCAAGTCAGACTAAACAGAGAAGCCATTGAACTTCACAAGCATGTGGGCAATTTCAACAGAAAGGAAGAAAACATGAAAATGAATAAAATCTGGCTACCAGTATTTAAAAATTATTATTATTATTATTATACAACTTTATTTATACCCCGCCACTATCTCCCCATGGGGACTCGAGGCAGCTTACATGAGGCCAATTCCAATAACACATAATAACAACATAACAGCAAATAATGCAACAATACAATCAATATACTTATACACAAGCAATAACAGACAGTTTAAAACCATTCTGGGTGGGCCAAATGTGAAATATTAAAATTTTAAAATAAATAACACTGGAAGCGAACAAAGGTAGAATGTGTATAACAGGAAAGGTTTTAAAGGATAATATGGGCACAGGTAATTAAAGTGCTTATGAGGACATTTGCAAGGAATTGATCACAGCAGGGCATTATTTGCTTTATTCAGGGAAGGCACTTTGGAACAGCCACATTTTCAGGCTCCTCCTACACACTGCCAAAAAAACCTCTGAAATCATAACAGTAAATAAAGACCAACACTCAAAAACAGGGGAATTCTAGACAAGAAACAATTAGGGCCAGCTAATCATCTCCCAACAAAGGATTCCCCCAGTCAGTAAGAAGCCAGTCCTTGAAACTGCTGGGCCATGAATGCTAATCAAGGTGGCCAATTGAAACATTCATACCTACCTCAAACAGACGAACGTTCTTTTTCCCACCCTGGACATTCCACAGATATATAAGCCATAATTTTCCTAGTTTCCAACAGGCTTCACAACCTCTGAGGATGCCTGCCATAGATGAAAGCTAAAGATCAGGAGATAATGCTTCTGGAACATTCTGGGCCATACAGCCCAGAAAGCTCACAACAACCCATTCAAAAGACTGTCCATATAAACTGCCAGATCATATGGACTTTTTGCACAAAATAACCACGTAAGAATTTTGCCCAGAATTAGTCCATCAATTGAGAATAAGCTTTAAAAATGCTTTTTAAAGGCTTTCTCACAGTGGGAAGAAAATTGCTAAAATTGCTTGTTAGTTTTCTCAAGAAGAAAATTAGTGAAGAATTACATCCCCACTCTGTTCAATTGCACCACCAACATCACCCCGACATGATGAGGAAGTATTTAAAAAATGGGCTGAGAGTGGCATTTTGTTTTAAATTGGTCTGTTTTTAAAAACCTTTGTCTTTTTAAAATTGCATGCTGTTCTTTTAACTGGAGGTCTGAATTTTGTATTACTGTGGCTATTTTAATTCTATTTTAATGTTCTCTTTTCTATGTTTTTGTATCATTTTTTAAATTGTAAGCCCTTCTGAGTCTCAATTTTGATAGAAAAGCAGGATACCGATCACAACAACAATGACTATTATCACTACAATATCAACATGATTCAAATGCAAGGGAAAACATATATTGATGAAAGAAGGGTATGTAGGTATTACAGTTCTTTCTTTCTTTCCCCTTTCTTTCTTGAGGAGAGGTAACTGTTAATATGCACTAGGCTGTCTCACTAGTTTCAAACATATTTTAATGAAGACAAATAATTAGATTTCCCAAATTTGCTACAGCCACCCATGAAAATTCTAGGGAAACATGGAATGCACCTTACTTGTGTCATGTCAGACATGTTCATAGACACCCTTAATTGAAGAAATTGTATGTTTATAGTTTGTTGCACCCTTCGTAACTGAAAGAAGACTCGTGTCAACAATCCCTTTTTAAGTTATTGTAGCATGGGTGTTGTAAATTAAAAGCTCTCTACAAGCCCCAGAGTTCAGATGCAAAATGGGTCAGATCCCCTGGAATAGAATTAAGTGTCTGTAATCCTTAGGTTCAGTTCAATCCATTGAGATAAACCTCATTAGTACTAATCCCTTTTACTAATTACAAAAGTTCCTTTAAGCTGTAAGATTGCATTACAGATAGGAGGACATATTAATTATACCCGTGTGTCCCAGCTTGCCCACATGAGAACCACAAAATTACTATTTGGATTAAAGCAAAAGAAAAATGGGCAAAATTTAATATGTGTCAAAAGCCAATTAATCCGGGTAATTTTAAATTAATTTTGCAGTTGTACTAGCGTTGTCTTCAGTACAAATTGAGAGTAAGATTGTTCTTAGAATCTCACAGTCTTCTGAATTTATCAGACTGGATCCAAACGTAATTAAGCTTAAATACAAGTTTGTTATGTTTCACATTTTGTCAATGAGTCATATTTCTCAAATTTAACTGATTTTAGAGTTTAGATTTTACAGATGCCTTCAGGATCATCTAAATTAGGCTTTAAATCTTCCCTAGAGCAGCCCTGGATGATAATCAACAGAGATGACTGCGGTGTCCAGGCACTCAGACAGCTCTGTAGCCAGCTAGTGCTAGCAGTGGTGGAAGATATGCAATGGGCCTGATCCCTGCCCTTTTTCTATTTGATAAGCACAGATAAAGGGTGGTACTGACTGTGTCCAATCTAGATAGAGATTAGTCAAAACCAGAACCAATCCCATTGTCCAGACTATCCCAAAGCCCCAGAATGCTCCAGTGTTTTCAACAAACTATGTAGTATCTGGCTTGGCTAAAATAGAGAAAAGTTGTTTAAAACAATAACACCAGAAGCCTTTGTGATTCATAGGGACAGCCAGTGGTTCATTTGCAGTGACTATGGTGTTTGGGCGCATACAGGCAAGACCTTAGACTAGATCCAATAGTAAATCTACTGGAGGTGAATTAATAATTTTTGAAAGCAAGGCCAGTCCTAGGGAAAGAGGTGAGTTTCGGTGTTACTTTCTATTTTAGGATGAAGATGTTGCTTGATAGTCTTTGTTAGTTATATTATTTACAGTAAACAAGAGGAATACAAGTGTTGTTAACTATTTTTCTCCTCAGTTCTAGGAGTTATTTGGGAACTAACTATAAAACAACATTTTTGACCCTTCATTCCTCTGCGTGACAGCAGAAGCCTGATAGTGGAGACTTTTACATGGCCTTTTCAGCTTCGCAAGTGTAAGCCAGCTAGATTAGGGGTGAAGTTTGAGGGTTTATTCTCTCTTATATCTGGTTATATAAAAACTGCATTCAGCTTTGCCATATACTGTCCCCTTGGTCTTTGAAATGAATAAGGAAGATCATATAACATGAAAATGGACAGAAGTTAGATATGGAATTACTGACAGATTTCTGGTCAGTTTGAAGTAGTTTTGAAAAAGATACTGATTTCAATGTCTTAAACAATAAAGAGAACAAAATCACTCCAATATAAAATGCTGGATTGTTATTATAGTAGACTATCTTAGGTACCCAGCGATTCTCTGGTTAGATATTTTTGTATTGATAAACATTATAAAAAGTCTTCATTTGTTTTTGGATTTTAGGAATGATTATATTAGAAAATACATAATGATATGGGTAAACTACAACTTCCAACATCGTCTGCCATTGCCCCCTCCCCCAAGCTCTGCCAGTATGCAAAGTTGGTCCTGATGGGCATGTGTGCCAAGTTTTGTCAAGTTCCATTATAGGTGAAGTTCACAGTGGTTTTGGTTAATGAATAATTTCTCCCCAAATACACCAATATTGACAGTTGGTCGTGTTGGGTATCTCTGCTATGTTTGGTCCAGACCTATCATCAGCTGGGTTCACAGTGATCTCTGGATGTGGGTGAACTAAAATTCCCAACATCTCTGGATGTGGGTGAACTAAAATTCCCAACAATTCCTGCCAAACTCCACCACTTCTTAAAGTTTGTCATGACGGGTCTGTGTGCCACATTTGGTCAAGATCCATCATTGGTGGGGCTTACAGTGCTCTCTGGATGTGAGGTGAACTATAACTCCCATAATTCAGGGTCAATCATCCACTGCACTCCTCCAGTATTTTCCACTGGTCATGGGGATCTATGTGCCAAGTCTGATCCAGAGTAATTAATCCTGGGAATAAGAGTGTTCTCTGAAAGTGGAAGCTGTCTTGCAAATCGCCCATATACATACATACATATTTTCACTTTTATTATATATTAGCTTAGGTACCCAATGATGCCTGGGTTAGAGACTTTGTAAGGATAAGAACAAGAGTTATTCATTGTTGGGTTTTGGATTTTAAGAATGGGCCTGTTAGAAAATTTATTAGGATGTGGGTAAACTACAACTTCCAACATTCTGGGTCAATCTCCCTATCTAACACCTCCAGTCTTTAAAGTTAGTCATGTTGGGTATTTGTGCCAAGTGTGATCCAGATGAAGTACTTTTGCCACATCATGAGAAGAAAGGAAAGCTTAGAGAAGACAATTATGCTGGGGAAAATTGAAGGAAAAAGGAAGAGGGGCCGACCAAGGGCAAGATGGATGGATGATATCCTTGAAGTGACTGGCTTGACTCTGAAGGAAGTCTGGAGGAAGTGACTGCCAACAGGGAGCTCAGGCGTGGGATGGTCCATGAGGTCATGAAGAGTCAGTCGGAAGTGACTGAACAAATGAACAACAACAACGTGATCCAGATACATTTTTGTTGGGGTTCACATGATTCTTTGGATGTTGGTGACAGCAATTCCCGTCATTCTCTGTCATTGCCCTCCAAAATGCCAACAGTATTTAAAGTTGGCCATGGTGGGTCTGATGCCGTGACGGACGGGATTCAGCTGCAGGGAGTTCCACAGTTCCTTTTTCCTCCATCTTGGGCCGGGTGGCACAAGAACAAAAAGCCCACAAAATGGCCCCTTCTTCCTCTCTCTTTACCTCTGCCTGAGCTCCATTTTCTCCTGACACAATAATAGCCACGGCAGCAACAGTAAGCACCCATTTCCTGTAAGCAACATCAGTTTTCCCCTGAGGGCATTACCTGCCCTCTGCCACATTGTTCAAAACAAAAACTCACACAGCTGCTCCAAAGGTGGGGGGCACGAGTGACCTTTTACCCAGTCACCATGAGGAGGATTTTCCCCACAGTTACCAGTTTGAGAGATCTAGTTTCCCCAAGTACACTGGCACATTTTGCCCTTTTCTTCCTGCTACCTAACCCGGACTATCCCTGGACTGCTCTCCCCAGCTGATTCCAGCATAAGCCCTTGCCACATCTTATAGATTATGGACCCAAAGGGACTCTCTTTCTGGACAAACCATGTCCGATGCTTTTCCGGAGGGGTTTTGCCCAGATTGCAAGGGGATTGAAAGGGAACCCAGGTCTTTTGGGCTTTGGGAGAAGCAGTTCGCCAAGGACACTTCCCAGTTGAATATTCCCAGCCTTTTCCCCTCTTGCCACATGGACTTTGTGACTCTCTGCCACTCTATTGCACCCCAGAAGCAATTCTGCCCCTCAGGACTCTATAGTTTCCAAGGACATCTAAGGAAACTATAACTCCCAGAAGGAAAGCAGCATTTTGTTGGTTGTTTTAAGATCATTATCTCTGGGAAGGAGGACGGCATGGGAATGTTATTGGGATGGTTGCTGGGGATCTCTGTCTTGTCTGATTGAACCCTTATGTGTTCCCCTTTTGTGTCCCTGTAACGTTAAAGTAATGCCCTCAGCAGAGAGTTCCAGAGTTTAACAGAGCACAATAACCCACTTTTCCCATCCATTTTGCCTTGCACAAATAATAACTTTGGGAGGGACACTGGATTTCTTCGTGGGGCAAGGCCCACACTCTTTTCCCAGGACTCCCCACATATGTCCCTGTCATTTTCGGAGCTTGGCCACTGATAGGGAATATGTACGGTCATGCAATCATAACCCAAAACATGGTTGTTTCATTGTGGAATTCGGAACTCCACAGCCAGCCCCAATAGCTAACTTTCAGGACCATTTTAAACTGAGAAACCATGCTTCCCGCTCAGCCAGAAACTCCCAAACAAAGGAGTTTCGGCCAGGACAAAAGACTGCCATTAAGGTATTCAAATCAAACAATAGACAGGAAGGCTCGAGCCCCACATTGGAAGCTCGCCGGCCGCAAGGCATTTTAGCCACAGGTTACTTCCTTTACCCAGCCGTTTTTCCTTTGCGTCCTTTCCCGCCTTGCATAGCCAGCCAGGATAGGCCCGTTCAAATCTTGGCGCGTCTTTTCCTATTGGTTAAAGCGTGCCGGCCGCCTCCTGGCCCAGCTGACTTTGACAGCTCGGCCAATCAGCTGGAGCTACACGTGGGAGGGGAGGGCGCCCGATTCAAATGTAAATGACTGCTTTTCTATATATTTGCCTGCATTCCCATTAAAGACTATGTTTTGTCTTTGGAACCTTGGCGTGGCATCTCATCCTTATCAGCTGATTAAGATTCTTCTCTCGGTATTGGCGTTCTTCCAAATCTGGGTGAGCATTGATCTGGGTTACCTTGGGATTTGTAGTTCTGGGAAGATCATCCAGATTTGGGCCTTGATCCTCGCATTTTAGGGGTGGCCTGGGCCAGTCCCCCTATGGGAAGGGTCCCTTAAATTCAGCCGTTCGACAACAGGTCTGCATGCCAAATTTGGTCCAGATCTGTCATTGGTGGAGTTCACAGGGCACTTTTGATGTGGGCATACTGCAACTCCCATAATCTTGGGTCCATCCCTCTGAAAACCTACCAGTATTTTCTGCTGCTCGTAGCAGGTTTGTATCCCCAGTCTGTTCAGATCTGTAATGGGTGAGGGTATCTGGAAGTGGGTGGCCTGCAACTCCCATCATCTCAGGTCTATCCTCCCAAATCCCACCAGTATTTTCTGCTGGCAACGAAGCGTCTGTGTATCAAGTTTAGTCCAGATCTGTCATTGGTGAGGTTCACAGTGATCTCTAGATATGGGACTGCAGTTCCTACCATGCTGGGTCAATCACCCCAAACCCCTCCACTATTTCTATTGGTCATGGTGGGTCTGTGTGCCAGATTTGATCCATATCTGTTGTTGGTGGGGGTCACAGAGTGATCTCTGGAATTGGGAGCCATCTTGGAAATTGCCCACAAACATAGAAATCCACAAACATACATTCATACAAACTTTATTATATAGATATAGAAAATACACAGAAGTGGTTTCTTGACTGGGGAACTCTAATTTTAAATTTATTTCTGCTGCTCAAAACAAATTTGAGCTTTTTTAAAATTATAAGATTTGTCTTTTGCACCAGACTTTGTTTGATGGATCTTTAGTTTTTCATTAAAACAAAAACATAAATATAGTACTACTAACTTAAAATCTGTCTAGCCCTGCTATAGAGGTTACTCTCATAATTAGCTAGAATGAGAGACAGGGAGAACAGAGTGAGATTCTGTGAGAAATTATGTTACCAAAAGTAAGTTGCAGATTGCATGGCTGATCAACAACAAAATGCCTTATGCTTAATTCATGTCTCGAGAAAAACTACATCATATATTTCTAATTTAGGTTCCATTTATTCTTCAGTCATTACAGTTCTTTCATATCATAAATGTTAGAGTGCCTCTTCAGGGGATGAAAAAGCACAACACTGTCCTGCAAAAAATAAAGAATGATTTGTGTTCATTTATCTTCATAATTTATGATGGCAATTGGGGGAGTTGTTCTTTATTCTGTTTTTTTCACAGTATGAGAACAAATGCTTCATTAATTTTAAGCTCATCCATCTAAAAGTGCTATCCATGTCAAATAGAATAATGACTGACATTATATGGAACACAAAGGACTGAATACACAAATATAATCACCATGAATTCATCCATGTTTGCACCAGGAAAACTTTTATGATGAATCAACTGATGAGAGCCATATAACTTACATTAAATACCTCAGCCAACAGCTGTACAATATTTTTCCTTACAGAAAAAAGAATTAGCATAAAGAATGCAATTTAGAATAGGGCCCTAGAATGGAGATGCAAAAGCCTTCATGCCTGAAATTTCCACTAGAAAAAGGGACTTGAGTTTCAGGTATTCAGTCAAAAGGTGTGATATTTATTAGACAATTCTGTGGCCTTAGCTTCTGATTATCTGTTTTTCTAGTGCTTTAAGCCAGCACGAGTTGTTTTGTAGATATTGTGCATATTTGTGTCCTGAGTATTCAAAAATACTTTTTGCTAATTCTTTCCATCAACATACAAACTATCATGATAGGCAAAGCTTAGTTCAAGACTTTGTTTACACTGACTGAATAGTCCATACTGACCCAGAGGTTGTTCCTGGATGTCTACATGATGTTCAAGGAGTTCTAATACTTATTGCAGTGTAAACTAGGTTAAATCAGCTTAATTCCAAACTAAGGAAGGTCAGCAAATGCTACAGGGTTTGGGTGAAACTCTGGAGCAGCCCCACAGTTTTAGCACAGTGTGGACAGCATAACTGGACACAATGGAGTCCACTTCATTGTCTACATGGGCCACCACTGCCATCGCTATTTCCATGCAAAAATCAGTGCAAGGAAAAAGGATTGGATTGGGCCCATGTCACAGTCATTGCTGCAGACTGCCACAAAGCTCCATGACAGCTTCTGGCCATCATAGGCAACTCAAGCTCACATTAACAGAAGCTTCCATATCATTCCCCCTTCTCCTTGCTCACACAGGTAACTCTAGTGATGTTAGCATGAATAACCCATGTTGACCAGGAGCTCTATCAGAGCTCTACAGCCATCTAGTAGCAAGGACAGTGACAGACATGTTAAGATGACAGCTGGACCGAAGCAGTCTTGTCCTAGCTGACCCATGTAGACTCCACCCTGCTTCAGTCACTGCAGTTCTGGCCAGTGCAGATGATCCCCTAGAACAGAGTTTTCCAAACATTTCATGATGGTTTTGTGTGTGTGTGTGTGTGTGTGTGTGTGTGAGAGAGAGAGAGAGAGAGAGAGAGAGAGAGAGAGAGAGGAGTGACTTGAGAAACTGCAAGTCGCTTCTGGTGTGAGAGAATTGGCCATCTGCAAGGACATTGCCCAGGGGATGCCCGGATGTTTTGATATTTTACCATCCTTCTGGAGGCTTCTCTCATGTTCTCATGTTCATGTTGGTGACACACATTATTAGACACGCATCATTTCAGCACACAGTCATTCAGTTTTACTCACAAGTCAGAGGATAAACCAATAGCTTCTAAGAGATAGGAATCCATATATAAATTGTAATAATGAAATGTATGGAAACATAGTGTATATCATGAAATCCTCAATCCACAGAGGGATTTTGTTATGTTTGCATGACACAACTACACACTGCAGGTGAAACACTGATGTGTTGTGACACACAGTTTGGAAAGCTTTCCCCTAGAATAAGCACAAGGAAAAATCCAAATATAATTCTTCCATAAAAGCATATGGCTAACAAATAATAAAATGCACTATACATATAAACTATCTCAATTGAACACAACTCTCCTGGTCTAATCCATCACTATTACTATATACAGTGTAATGGTTTCAGTTTCAGAATAGGACTCTATGAAGCCAGGTTCAGATCCTTGCTCAACCATGGAAATCTATTAGGTGATCTTCAGCAGTCATCTCTATCAGCCTAAGAGGAAAAGAATGACAAATCTCCTCTGAACAAATCTTGCCAAGAAGCCTCTTATGATGGGGTCACTGTAAGTCATAGTCAACTTGAAAGCACACAATATCAAGTACAACTGCTTCCTTTTTACCAAATGTGTTTAGGAACTATTATTGGACAAATCCCTCCTGCTATTGCTTAATTGAAAATTATATGCTTTTGAAAAGTTTCACATAATGGTGTCAAGGTATGTTGATAGAGTGTGGAGATGTGGCAGAAGGATCTTGTGTTTCATCAGGGATGAAATTGAAACTCACTACATGAGAGAAAATCCTCAAAAACAATGAGACAAGATAAAAAGTATTATGAACTCAGTGGTCTTTTCATGAACTTTGCAGAACATTTTCATTGCAAATTGGTTATGCAGTAGACACATTTATCATCATTTAACCATTTTATAGAATAGTGAGGTTTGTATTATTTGTAAGGTGCAAAAATGTTAAATTGACCCAGAAGGAATAATTCTGTCATACAGGATGAATGGATATTAAATGTTACATTTAATATGAATGAGATATTTTAATACTGTTTGATTATCCATATTTTCTGTCCAACGGAAAAATGAAACAGAAGTAAGTATATAAGACAGAAAGTAAATAAGAACACTGCATGCATGCAGACCAGTATTATCCATGATAATTTGCTTCATTAGCAAAACTATGTCAGCTTCCTGCATAAAAATGGCATTCAAAAGCTATAAAGACAGATGTTTGTGTGAAACTGCATCTTTATAGTCCCAGACTGGATATGCTCTTGCACATCCCAGCATTAATCATCCTTTTTAAAAAAAAAGAAAACAAAAAACACCAATTGGCACAAGCAACAACATAATGTAGTGTGACTAATCCATCCTGACAGTAAAATATCACCCCCTCCAAAAACTCCATTACCTGGAAAATGTGAAAATCAAAGCAGTTTTTAAAAAACAAAGGTTAAATCACAAGGAATCACAGAAACACTAGAGCAGAGTTTGATTTAAAAATATTTAACTTCCAGACTGTCATTCTGTTGCATCATTATTGTCAATGGCTAATCAGATAGAGATTCTAAAATAACAGCATCTCTAAAGGACTATATTTTGGTTTTAAAGCATGCTTTCTTGTACAAAGTTCTTTCCAAATTGTTATTGCCTTACATTACCCAAGGACTTCCTGAGATTGTGTGAAAGACCAGCTGTGAGCTGGCTAACTCATGAAAATCTTGACTACTATAGGCCTGCACAAAAGCAGCCATCTGTTTCCCTTCTTTATTTTCAACATACGTATAATACTAACCAGTCTCCAAAAAGTTGATTTCTTGCACTACAATTTTCAGAATCACCAACTGTCATGACAAGTTGGCTAAGGGACTCAGAGATTTATGACTTCTTCAGTTGGCAAGCAGCAGAAGGAGACAGCAGTCTGTTTCATCGCGAGGCATGGGAAATCCGGCACCCCAAGCATCACATTGCCCATATTGCCTGCCTCACCAGGAGGGTGATCACATGGAGGAAAGCATGGCTTACCTGCGGTGGACACAGCATCCCCCATAGATTAAGAAACACGAAAAACCTATGTTACCAGGGGGCGGCGACATGCCAGTTCTGCCCCTCTGCACCCACGGAGCTAGCATAATGTCATTTGATGGGTGATCAGGGCTAGATTGGTGTTTGCCACCAAATCTAGCCCCCGCCAGCTGAGAACCAACGCGGGTTAAAGATAAGAAAGGGCAGAAATTAAAATGACATAATAACGCGCCCTTTATGGAAATGGCAGACCCAGTTTCGATTTAGAAGCATCACTTCCAGGTTGCTGGCTGCGGGTCGAATTAAAGTCTAATTTGATTTTAATATGAAATAATAACGGTTTTCTAAGGTTAACGACCGGAGATATCCACCCCTATTCAATATATATTCCCAGTGAGGAGAAAACATGCTTATTGCATTAAGTTATTGACTTATTTAAGACTTACAGTGAAATGTTCATTGTACATTGTGAAATATTTTTTGTTAGTTGGATAACTGATGAATAGCCTACTAGTATGATTGACTGTTTGGAGCTACTAGTTCTAAAACTGTTAAACAATTTATCTGTGTATTTAGATCACAACATAAGAAATGACAGGAGTGAGATTCCACTGTGATAGTTCTTCTAGCATGGAGAAGTAAAAAGAAAACAGATTGTCTTCCAAACCCCCGAAATAACAAGACAGACACAATAATATGGATTTAAAATTTGGGCAACTTTATTAATTGTTACCTATTTAACTTTCAACTCAACTAACTTTAGGTGTCAGTTCAACTTGTGTCTAAGCCGAGGTAGTGTCTTACACAGTCTACCCCTCAGCTAATCAGATGTAGTACCTAGGTCCCCTGGAGATTTAAACCCAGGCAACCTGTAAGGAAAACGTCTGGAGAAATCTCTCTCAATTTTGAGACCAGACTCTCCCCATTTTTGGGCCATTCTAAATCACCTCACACCCTAAAATTAACCTCTAGGTGAGTGTTTGCATAATGGCCCACACCCTTAATGGGTGCCTTAAGTATATACTAGGGCTGTTTGAGCAAAAAAAAGTTTCAAAACTTGCTTCAACTCTAGGGGGCGCTGGCGTTTCGTATCTGATAGACTTTAGAATATTTCCATTAAAATTTCAAAATTTATTTGGACTGGGGGATGGGGAGGGAAGAAATCGGCGCTGAGCAAGAGGAGGGGCCGAGATCTGGAGAAGCCTTAGCGATCAGGAGGAAATCTTGGCCCTTGCACTTTGGAATCCAGGGGCTGAGATTAGGAGGCAATTTCCTCCTGTTCCCTAAGGCTCTCCCTCTGCTTGGGAGGAAGACCCTTGGGGAACAGGAGGAAATCTGTAACTTTTCTTCTGACACATTCCGATTTCTATTAGATTCTGACAAACCTACCCAGCCCTCGTATATACCAACCTTTGTATTACTAATCTGTTTACGCTATGATAGTTATAAACTGACCATCCCAGCTAGCCCCTAAATTACAGTATAGGGTAGGCAAAATACCCTCCCAGAACATAAGCGGGGGGAAATTCCTACCAGGTCCCTGGGCGACCATTACTATACTGTCAGTTACTATACTATACGGGAGTGGTGAGCAATTCTTTGCAGTAGAATGAGTGAGAAGGGGGCTGGCCTATACAAGTCCAGCTCCGCCTCCCCTACTGGAAGGTTCCATGGAACCTACCAATCTCTTCATCACGGGGAGGAGACAAAAAGCTCTACCCCTCAACTTTGTTGAGGGTTGAAGGGTATTCCAGTGTTAGTATGAAGAAACATATGTAGAGGCATCAGGATAGAGACAAGCAAGGCTTCCTGTTTAAGTTCAGGGCATCTTATCTCTCTCCTCCTTCCTGCCCACCAAGGTCTAACTCTGATTGCTTGGAGTAGCTAGAAATTGTGTCATGTTGGAGAAGCAAAATCTCAGTGACTGACTGAAACCTTTTTGCTGTTTTGAAATAATTTTGCTAAGGGGCCCTAAATAAGTGGGACAATTGCCTTTTGTTTGAAGCATGTTTATGATGAACACAACCAGCAGCCATTTTCCCAGACTTTCTCAGTATGGCCTCCGTGTCGTTTTCTGAATTGTATGGGCCCAGTGTAGAGTTGGAAGAGATCACAAGGGCCCTCTAGTCCAACCCCCTGTGATTCAGGGAATACAATCAAAGCACTTCCAACAGACAGACATTCAGCCTCTTCTTAAAAACTTCCAGAGAAGGAAACACCACCAAAAAGACCAAAAAGAGAACACTTACTTAGGCATTGCTAGGTCTTCCAGAGTTATTTGATCATATTCAAAGCTCTTTATGTATAAAGGAAACCACGTTCAATGAGCAAGTCGGCCCACTAGATAAGGTCTAGAATGATGAACAAGATTTTTATTTGTATCTGGGGGTACAACTGGACATTCTGTAAAGAAGTTTTCCAGGACTTTGGAAAAGGCCTGCATACAACCAGTGGTTGCATCCTCCCAGCAATCGTGTAATTTAGATTAGCTAGTTGTGCAGCTAATTGTAATACCCAGTATTATTAGTATTATTAGTCCTCCTTTCCACTCAGATATGTTACAGATACTCCTCTCTTACAATGTAAAATCCTCAGTCAATGGACCTTTCTTGTTGACCTTCAAGGAACAAACACAGAGAAAACAAGCCACTTGCAGTCAATCTTTACACCTTGTCTTTCATTGTGTCAGATGTCCAAGCTTATAATCCTCAGATAATCATAGACTCGCAGAATAAAAAGGAAGCACTTACATTCATGTACATGGCATTCTGAAAATAATTCCATGTTTTCCTCCTTAAGCCCCTAAAAGTCAAAGGGGAATAATTGGCTCAATGCAACCTTGCCAGTCCACTAAACGTAAGCCAACAATTTCAACAGCCTCCAAAGAAAATCAAACCAGATAGTATGTCTCAAGAACTCCTTACCACTTAGGGAAATGGGAAGTGTGCCATAATACTGTTTAGAAAATAGGTAAGTGAAGCCAGAATGTGACCTTGCCATTGAGCCAATTAAAATTTTACATCCTCAGCATCTAAATATATTTCAGGTACAGAGCAATACATTCTGAAACTATAAAAATTCCACAGGGGGCATCATAGAATTGCAAAGTGTCCCTTGGGTCATTAGGCAGAAAACCCTGCCAAAGTGCTTTCTAAAAGGTTATTTATATCTAAAGATTATGTGCACCCTCGGTTACTGTTTTTATTATTTTAAACTCATCACAATTTATTTAATAATTTCACAAATTAAGTTTGCAAAGGCATACATAATCCTAACATATAACAAAAAGAAGGGAAAATTTCTACAATATAAATATAAGTAGAAGTATACTTGCATGCAAATATATGCCTATGTATAAAGAAAATAAGTGTAGACATGTACAGTATAAGACCCATATGCGTAGGATGCCTACCTGCAGTTATACCTAACCACACCTGGTGAAATATGTCCTCTCTAAGAATTTTCTAAGTTCTCCATGTTATTATATGCTATGCTGCTGCTGCTGAAAATTACTGTAGAGTCACACTGGAGGACCTATTAAATTGCTTAGCAGGATATCTCTCTCCAGGAATTTTCTAAATCTTCCAGGGAGATTTCTGGCAGAAGTCATTTATTTCAACAGGTTCACTATTATCCATGGTTTCCTGTTTCCATGTTAAGTTCAGGAGCGTATCCACTAAGGATATGGGGTTATAGTGTATATATTAGGCTTGTTTGATTTTTAAAAAATGGTTCAAAACTCACTTTGGAAGTAAGGGGCGCTGGTGGTTCGATTCGGAATTGAATTCCGAATTTCTTTGGAATATTTTGTTAATGACAGACACACATGCGCAGTAGAAAAAACAGCACTGGCACTGGGGAAACTTCCACTCAGGGCACAATAACACACAGAAAGCTGCACTAAACAATAATGATCAAAAAACACCAGTATTGCATCGGTTGTATGATATACAGTGTGTGTGGTAGACGGCTGCTATCCCCCACCAAGCCAGGTACCAATCCAAAAGGGCATGGGAAGCTCCTCGAGCTGCTCGAGGGAGTGATTCTCCGCTGAGCTAGGTCACAGAGGAAGTGGCAAAGCCATTCCTAGCCCCTTATACACAAATATATGACACATGGAAATATGAAATACACATCCACTCAAATGGAAAAGCACAGTGTGTGAAGCATCTAACCCCAAAGCGAGCAAATGCCCAGAATCCTGTACGTGGGTACGGAGACCCAATACCGTCTCAGATGGAGTCCCTCCGTCGGCAGCGAAGTCAATCCAGAGTAAACATCAGGAGAATGAAGGCCGGCGGCGGGGCTGTGGGATGCTGAAAGGCGTTCTCAAGCCGCAGGGATGATTCCTCAGGCGGCGAGAACGGGTGCGTGCTTTCACCGCGTCCTCCGTGAATGATGTAGCAAATAAACAAAGCGCGGAGAAATGACGCGGATGTCCCACGTAGATTACGTGCTGACGCAGTGAATGATGGTGAGGCATCGGGCAGCAATGGAGGGACGCCCGTGGATGATGTCAGACGTGCCTCTGTTGCATTCCCGTCACAGCGAGTGTGCGAAGGTTGGATTTAAAGAGCCCGTGCACCATAAACAAAGCATGCCAGGGATACCTGAGGTGATTCCAAATGGGTGGATGCTGAGGCCAAATGGCTGGGAACGGGACCTAGGTCCTGAAGGGGGGGTAACCCCAACCTGGGCACTGGGCCAAGGAGCCTCCCGTACCCCCGCGTGGCCCCGGAAAGCAGTGGGCAGACGCAGAAGCTGATCCCAATGGAGAGATAATACACAATTCGATGCGAAAGTATCAAAAATAGTTTATTGGGCTCACAGTATGATGCTGTGAATCCCAAGCGGTTCAGAATCAGCTGCAGCAACACCAAATCATGCAAGCCAGGTAAATACAAAATGAGTAGACCCAGGGGTGGGGCTGGCAGCTCCCACCGCTGTAGCTCAAACGCCATTTTCAATATTTGGTTGCATGACCAAATACAAACTCACCAAAATATAATGAATCATTAACATCACAGAATGTGATGCAACCAAATTTTGAAAATGGCGTTTGAGCTACTACGGTGGGAGCAGCCTGCCCTAGTCCCTTTCCCTTCGAGTCCCCAGCTCGCAATGAGCCCATGAGGTATGTGCGCATGGCTGCTGTGCCGAAACTCTGCCCCTCCCCACATGGTTTCCGCTTATTGGTTGGAGGCAAGCATCCCAGCATGCAAGCTGCTTGTTGCCTCCAAACACTGGGTCTTTTCCAATTCACTTCCTGAGTTGGAACAAAGATGGCGACAGTGGCTTCGAAAGGGCAAGGATACTTCCAGGTTCCCAAATCACTTCGAAATCGCTTCAAAAGGGAATTTGATCCGAATTTAATCTGAATTATGAAGATTCCAACTGGAACTAACCATGCCTAGTATATATGTAACAAACAGTGTTAGTTGTATATACACACAGAGAGAAAACACCTCATACTGCTTACTAATACACCTAATGAGAATTCACCACCCCACTCTAATTTATATTTCTTAATATTGGTTCATTTTTATTTTTTATTAATTCAGTTAATTAATAACATATATACTAATACATTTATATATTAAAATATATTCTATATTTGGACACAATATACATATACACATATGTAAATTCAGTAAAGGAACAACAGTAAAATGATTCCCTATTTTTCTCTTTTCTTTCAAATTCATATAATGAGTTAATTCACTAGGGGGGACACATTTTTGTTCACTCATTTCAAAAGAAAAGTATGGTTTGTTGGACTCTCCCATTTTCTTGCATAAAATGATGGCAATATGGACAGAACTTTTGCAGAGCCTGTGGAAGAAAACAGTCATAGTAAACAGCATAAGGAAAGTAAATCCTGCCTTGAACATAATAGTTCCAAAGCAGATTTTTCTTCTTCTCTATTTAAGGGGAGAGGGAGACGAACCAAAAGCAAAGGATGAGGAGATATGTATTAGCACCTTCAGTGTGCTCTGCTTTGTCTGTTGCTAAAACATATTAATCTTACGCTTCCTAAAAATATGGAGATGATTTTTCTAAATGACATTGTTGCCTCTGCCAGAACTAGAGTGGATAATTACTCTTTGGAGCATTCAGGTTTTGTGCAAGAAATGCTAACACCTCTCTTGTGTAATATGATAAATCCATACACTTCAGTCTCTCTCCCTTAAGTCAAGTACCTGACACATGGCCTCTGATATTGCAAACCTCAGCCAGGTCATTATTCCCATTAAACACCTTAAATGCCACCTGTCTTACCCAGGAGAAAAACAAGTGAGAGGAAATTATTGAGAGTTATGTTTGTTCCCTGCAAATATATGCCACAGCAAGCTATGAAAAAAGAGATAATCTTTTACAAGATGCTTGAGCATGAGTTCTTATTTATTTGATGCTATCTTGGATCTTCACTGTAAAGTATCCTAAGCACCAGAAGATCCAATAAAGATAGAGAACTGCAACACTGAGTTCTTGAGACACATAAAACACCTTGAGGTGATAAATTTCATTGACTTAGCTGGTGTATGCCTTGGCTTAGTGTTAGCTGGTGACAAAGAGGGAAGAGTTAGTAGAAAAGGCTTAATGGGTTTAGCTAATCGTTAATAAGCTTAAAAAGTTAATTCAATGGCTTCTGTGTTAGAAGGGGGAAGTTAATGCTTACATTTTTGTTAAGTTGCACTTTATATTTACATTAAATACTTACACTAAATATGTTTCAGGAATGAAACTGGAAAATACCATCCATGATTTTAGTCTTGCCTCCTCCCATTACCCATATCTGGGGAGAAGCAAATAGTTGCAAAATGTTTTGAAAACTACATTTTCATTTCTTCCACCCTTTATCACATCATTTCCTTATTTTCTTCTCCCACAATTTACTGGTTTTCATATTAATCCCATTAACAATCTCAGGGTTCAAAGTTTCAGAATTGAGTTTCTTGGCCTGATGATATTGCATCTGAATACAGAAAGATCATTCCACAAGCTCCTTGTTACTTGTTGGTTTTAAATCATTTAACCTTGTTGTTAAATAACACTTTAATCATGGTGATCATTGAAATTTTTAAAGAATCTAACAAAATCGCATCTTTGTTCTAAAATTTCCAACTTAATTGATTTTGACAGGTTAGTTCCTGTCTCAGGCTGACACCTACAAAACCTTTTTCATGAAGCAAACAGTATCATGAAGTAGTCACCCTAATGGGAAATGGTATCCAATTAGGATGAAGAACAGGAAGACAGATACGTAATAGCTTTTCTTTTTGAAGGCCAGTAATAAGTCAGCAGATGAGTTGAAGGTGCATGAACACACATGCTGCATGGTGTTTTTTCAGTCAGTACTAACCATGATAATAAATAAGGCTAAGATGAAAAACATAATAGGCTAAGATTTTTTTAAAAGTATGGTTTGTTCAATTTCTATATCCATAGGACAACAGTTTCATTTACCCACATTTGTATCTCATAGTATGAGTTATTACTCACAAAAGCTTGTACCATAATATCAGAGGGTCATATATGCCCTATAAAGTGTGCTGGTGGAGGATTTAGCAAAGCTGGGAGAAGGGAGAAGCATCTCAGGGGAGAAAAGGAAGAGGAATCAGGACTAAGAGGAATCTAGAGGAGAAGGATTTAGCAAAGCAGGGGGCAGCAAGAGGCATCTCAGGGGAGAAGAGGAATCAAAAAGAAGAGGAATTTGGAAGAGGATTTGGCAAAGCAGGGAGCAAGAGACATCTCAGGGGAGAAGAGGAAGAGGAATCAGGAGGAAGAGGAATCAGGAGGAAGAGGAATCAGGAGGAGGATTTGGCAAATCAGGGAGCAGCGAGAGGCACATCAGGGGAGAAAAGGAAGAGGAATCAGGAAGAAGAGGAATCGAGAGGAGGAAGAGGATTTAGCAAGGCAGGGAGCAGTGAGAGGCATCTTAGGGGAGAAGAAGAGGAGGAATTGGGAGGAGGAGGAGGATTTGGCAAAGTAGGGAGCAGCGAGAGGCGCCTTTGGGGAACCTGTGCCATTACCAGCAACCACATAACCAACCATCATCAAATCTACTTTCTGGGGTGCCGTTTATTTGTAATTGACCATCATTCCTTAGATAAGTGAGGGACAACTGGGGGAGGCGAGGGCTTGTGCTATGGGTACCATTTCCCACCATTAGATATAGTGGTAGCCATCTTAATTTTCATAAGAGATACCATCTTGCAACGTCATGTAGACTCCATTTCACTACTATTACTGTTGTGCATCCTTATTGACCCCTGTTGCTACTTATTAATACTGCCCTTTCCTAAAAGTCAGTTACATGTGCCATATTGTTGTCAGTTAGGCTAGTTAACCCCTAATTGCATGCAGGGCTAACAGGTTATCTATAATTCTATCTTCTTTCACTGCCCCCCTGATGGAGAACCCAAAAATAAACCCAAGGTTAAGTAAAGGAAGTGGTAGTAGCCATGACCGACCCTTTCAAGAGACATGGACAGAGATGTAGGGCATTTTAGAAAAAAAATTGCAGGTAATTTTGTATTCTATGTACTGAAACGGTAGTAAGCAGAACATGGAATATAAATAGACAGTTTGAAAGTAATCATTCCCAACTCTTGAAAAAAAAGTGAAGATGAAAGGAAACAATACATTTCCAGGCAGCTACACCTTTATAAGAGCCAATCCAATTCCATCCTTAAATTTCTAAAAGGCTCTACAAATTTAACACCTGCAAGTTTGATCATTGCTCACTCCATAGCTCAGCATGGAAAAGCACTCAATGAGGGAGAATTTATTAAAGAAACTCTCCTAAGATGTGCACCAATTCTATTTCACAAAATGCAGAATAAAGAGGCAATTATTAAGAGAATATCAGAGTTACCACTCAGGAGAAATATCATAAAAGACTAAATAAAAGACTGAACACAAACGCACAACATCAATTAAAGAAAGACATAAATATTTTTCAATCTCTCTTGATGAAACTACTGGTGTCACATCACATGCTCAGTTGGCCATTATTGGTCGGTATCCTGATGATCCCACAATGAGAAAAGAGTTGATAAAGTTAGTATCAGTGCCAACAAGTACATCAGGAAGCGAAATATGTAAGGTTGTTATACAAACATTCTGTGACCTAAGCATTGATATCTCTAAAGTTGTTTCAGTGATGACAGATGGGGCACCAAACATGGTGGGAGAAAAAGTTGGATTTGTCAAATTATTTATGGAAGCTATTGGACACCCGATTGTGCCTTTTCATTGTATTATCCATCAGGAAACTTTATGTGCCAAGGCAGGATTCACCAACTTAAATGACTTCATGTCAGTTGTTACAAAAATAGTTAATTTAATAGCTGCTCGCCCCCTTCATAAGTGAGATTTTTCTGCACTTTTACTGGAGGTTGATTCCACCTACAGTGGACTGTAAGATGGCTGAGCCAAGGCAAAATTCTTGCTTTGTGGAGTGCTTTGAAGAAATTAAGGTATTTCTTGAGGATAAGGATCTGGAAAACTTTCCTCAGCTCAATGATCATAAATGGGTCAACACCCTAATGTGTTTTTTTTTTGGGGGGTTACAGATCTCTCTTTTCATATTAATGAACTGAACTTAAAGTTACACGGTTTTGGCAAAAGTATTGATGTTATGTTCAGATATATAAAAGCTTTTGGAAGTAAACTTAAAATTTTCAAGCGAGATGTAGAAACTAAAACGTTTAAGTATTTTCCTCGAGTAAAAAAGTATTTTGAGAAGGTCAGTGCAACTGTACAAAATGAAATGGAACCCTTGCATATACTGTAAAGTACCAGCATGTTTTAGGCTCGTTGCTTGACCAGTTCGGTGATAGATTTACTCAATTTAGAAGCCTAGAACAGACCATGAAAATAATTAAGCATCCGGATGTAGTAGTCTACAGTAGTCTTGATCTAAATGGTTTCTAATTGATGCAAATTGATGATTTGGAGATGCAACTTGCAGAATTTCAAAAGAGCATCTGGGCTCAGGTGTTTGTCAACTTGAGATCAAAGGTTGAGAATCTGGAAAGATGCCGCTTGGAGAATCAAGAGGAGTGCCACTAAAAACAGAAAATTTGGAGTGCCTAGAATCGATTGCCAGACACTTTTAGGCGTCGCTCAGCAAAGCGGATCAGGGAACAAAGCAAAGTTGTAAGATACAAAACAAGGCTTGAGTAGGCCACTAGCCCGGCTTGGCTCAGTGGTCGAGCTTCGCTACACGTCTGCTCAGATGAGACGTGGCCGAAGTACTGGGGATTCGTTCCCACGGATCCTATACTTAATCTTTCTGCCGAGGTCCCCGACGCTCTAGGCTTCGTCGTCTCCAATCTCTGCTGACGGACCTTGGCCTGTCTAGGCTATGGAACCATCCCCTCCTGCTAGTCTCGATGCTTCGTCTCCTATCAAAGGTTCGGCCTTGCCTCCCAGCACCTGGGTCTCTATCTTCATGAGAGCTCTCCTCCCTAGATTCTTCCCAGCCGCTCTCTTCCATGTTTTCACTCAAAAGATCCTGTGAACCTCTCCCTCCCGGCCGTTCATAAGTTTCGCTATCACTGCTTTCCATTTGCACCTGGTTATCTGTCTCATCGTAAGGGTCAGGCCAACCTTCTTCCCATGCCAAACTTTCTGTGGGCGAAGGAGGCATGGGAAACTCTCCTTCTGCTAACCCTTCTAAATCCTCTTCAGAATCTAGCTCTGCTTCTGCAGGCCCCAATGCCAATGGGACCCCTGGTCCTGGCCCCTGCCCCCAGGCACAAACGAGAACTGCTGTGCTACAGATGGTCAGCCTGTGGTCGCCAGAGAAGGGGCCGATGATGGTCCATGCCATGATCGACTCGGGGGCCACCAACAACTTCATCGATGCAGACTATGCCAAGTCTGCCGGATTACAATTACTTGGTTTCCAAGAGCCAAAGGGTGTGCAAACTATTGATGGGAGAACTCGGAAAACAGGGGCTGTGACTCAATATACAGCTCCTACCAAGATGTGGACCAGCTCCCATAAAGAGGACATTTCCTTTCTTGTGACCAACAACTGTCACAATCACCGACTTAGTACTGCCCCTTTAACACACACACGGAGACGTAGCAAAGGCTAACTAGTTTTATTGAATATAAAAAGGTCCAAAAGGCAATTCTCTTGAAGAGATCAAAGAATAAAGCAAACAGCAAAGCTGTAGTCCAATTAAGAAAGCAAAGTTCCAAAAGATAGTTCCAAAAGCAAACGTGGCAATAAACTTGGCAAGTTCCCGGATTGACTCCGGAACAAAGCAGGGTATCCGCAGCAATGCGAATCAATAACAAGGCAAGGTCTTGGTCCAAGGCGAGCCAAACTAGGCTCCGTGGTTCACTCGCTTTCACGCCCTTCAGCTCAGACGTGGCCGGAGAACTGAGGATCAGTTCCCACGGGCCGTTTCTTAATTCTTCGGCCGGGGCCCTCGACGATCTAGGGCCCGGCGTCTCCAGTCTCTACTTTCCGAACGGTGACGGTCTAGGGACAGATGCCAGCTCCTCCTGCCCTGCTCTATGTCCCTGCGTCTGTTATGGGAACGGCCCCGCTCTTCCAGTTCAGTATCGCTATCTCCTTGAGAAGCAGCCTCCCCCGAACTTTCCCAGCCGCTGGCCTCCATCTGCTGCTCGGCCAGGTCCTGGGAACCTCGGCCGATTGGGAATTCATAACTATCTCCGCTATCTGCTTCGCTGCCTCCCATCTCCACCTGGTCCGCTCCTTCCCCGGGAGAATGCTCCCACTCGAGATCCCATGCTAAACTCTCTACAGGTGAACTGGGCAAAGGCACTGCTGACCAATCTTGCTCTGGGCCTTCCAACTCGTCCTCCGAGTCCCCTTCAGCCTGTGCGGGTCCCAATGGCATCGGGACCCCCGGCGCCTCACCCCCTCCCAGTGGCACGAACGAACCCATGGGTGCTACACTATCCCCCCCCTCAGGGCCCCCCCTGGGCCGCCCCCGGGCTTGGGCTTGTCAGGATACTTGCGGTGGAAACGGGCCACCAACTCCCGGCGCGCGTGGACATCTCGAGCCTTGACCCAAGCACGCTCTTCCGGGCCAAAACCTTCCAGTCAATGAAATACTCCAACTTCGGTACCGGATGCGAGCATCCAAAATGTCCTGCACTTCGCCCTCCTCCCCCCCGCCCTCCCGCATCACAGGGGGAGGAGGCGGCTGCGTCACATCAGGCCGCACCCCCTTCGCCGGGCGGAGCAAGGAGCGATGAAACACCGGGTGGAGTTTCATGTCCGCAGGGAGCTGGAGCTTGAAGGAAACAGGCCCCACCCGCTCCAAAACTTTGTAGGGCCCCAAAACCGGGCATCCAACTTGCGGCTGGGGCGTTGCGTGGGCAGATTCTTGGTGGACAGCCAAACTTTATCCCCACCAGAATCGCAGGACCCTCCTGGCGCCGCCGATCAGCCATCCGCTTGTAGTCGGCCTTCGCCTGGTCCAATTGAGTACGTAGCAAGTCTTGAAGCGCAGTGAGCTCCTGGAGCCAATCCTTAGCCTCGAAACGTCCCCAGCCGGGGCCACCGGGGGGGTAGAACCGAGGGTGGTGTCCATAGTTGGCACAGAAAGGAGACTCTTTGATGGAGTCCTGCACCGCATTGTTGTAGGCAAACTCTGCCAAAGACAACAAGGACGCCCAGTTGGTTTGCTGATAGTTGACATAGCAGCGCAGGTACTGCTCCAAAGTGGCATTAACCCTTTCGGTTTGCCCATCGGTCTGCGGGTGGTGAGCCGTGGACATCCGCACATCAATCCCCAGCAGCTTCTGGACAGCCTTCCAGAACTGGGAAGTGAATTGGGTGCCCCGGTCCGTCACCAGGCTCTGTGGAAGTCCATGCAGCCGAAACACATGTTGCACAAACATATCAGCAGTCTCCTTGGCAGTAGGCACCCCCACACAGGGGATGAAGTGTCCCATCTTGGTGAAACAGTCCACCACGACCAGTATCGTGGTGAATCCCTTGACTTGGGGAGGTCGGTGATGAAATCAGCCGAAATCATCTTCCAGGGAGCGGAAGGAGTCGGAAGAGGCTGGAGCAAGCCAGCCGGCTTGCCCCCCTGGTTCTTAGCCCGGTGGCACACAGGGCAGGATCCCACATAGTCCTCCACATCCCTCCGCACTTTAAGCCACCAAAAATCCAGTAGAACCAGCTGCAGCGTCTTGAAGAGCCCAAAATGGCCCGCCGCCTTAGAGTCGTGGCAAAGCTTGAGAATGTCCCCCGCTCAGGGCCCGGAGAAACATAAACAGAGTCCCGATGATAGAGCACCCGTTCCGCACCTGAAACGGAGCCTGCACCCCCTTGACAGCTGCTCGCGCACCCAAGGGTCGTCCCGCTGGCGGGCCTGACCCGCACACTCAACGGCCGCTATCCACGGGGCTGGACGGGGCCGCGGAGCCGGCGCGGGGCCGTTCGGGCGGCTGCAAAGTTCTCCGCTTTGAGCAGAGGCTGCTCGGAGAGGACCTCCTCCGCGGACATACCCGGCTTCCGGGACAGGGCATCAGCTTGCTTGGTCTGCTTGGGGGTCACATAGTGAATGCGGAAATTGAATCGCTCAAAGAACAGGGACCATCTCTGTTGCCTCTGGTTCAATTTGCGCTGCGACTTCAGATGCTCCAAGTTCCGGTGGTCGGTGTGAACCTCCACCGGGAACTTGGCCCCTTCAAGCAGGTGTCTCCAGACTTCAAACGCCACCTTGATGGCCAAAAGTTCCTTCTCCCAAATGGTATAGTTCTTTTCCGGAGCCGTCAGCTGCCGGGAATAGTAGGCACAGGGCAACAAGTCCGTCCCCTGAGGCTGTAGCAGGATCGCTCCCACCGCCACATCCGAAGCATCGGCCTGGACGATGAAAGGGGTGCGGGGGTTGGGGTGCTGCAAAAGCGGCTGAGTGGTGAACAGCTGCTTCAACTTGCGGAACCCCACATCCGCCTCCGGAGTCCACCGGAACGGCACCTTTCCCCGCAAACACTGGGTGATCGGATCAGCCCACTTGGCAAAGTCAGGAATGAACTTTCTGTAGTAGTTGGCAAAGCCCAGGAATCTTTGAATGTCTTTTTTTGCTAGCAGGGGGTGCCCAGTCGACCACTGCTTGGACCTTGGTGTCATCCATGGCAATGCCCGTAGGAGAGATACGGTAGCCCAGAAAGTCCACTTCACGCAAGTCAAAAGCACATTTCTCCAGCTTGGCATAGAGCCCATGGGCCCTCAGTCTCAGAAGCACCTCCTTGACATGGCGATCATGGGTCGCCTGATCCGGAGAAAAAATCAGCAGGTCGTCAAGGTAGACCGCCAGATAGCGGTCCAACAGGTCTCGGAAAATGTCATTCATGAAATGTTGGAAACATGCGGGGCGTTGCACAAACCGAATCCCATCACCAGGTATTCGAAACTGCCCCACTTGGTCTGGAAGGCCGTCTTCCATTCATCACCCTGGCGAATCCGGACAAGGTTGTAAGCCCCCCTCAGGTCCAGTTTAGTGAACACCTTGGCTCCCCCGCATCCGCTCCAAGAGCTCGGGGATCAAGGGCAGGGGATATCGGTTCCGGATCGTGATCTTGTTGAGTTCCCTGTAGTCATTGCAATGGCGCAACTCCCCCGAATTCTTCTTGACGAAAAGAAACGGAGACCCAGCCGGGATTGGGAGGGCCGAATGAACCCCTTCCGCAGGGTCTCTTCCAGGAAGTCTCGGAGAGCCTGTTGCTCCGGGTCCGAGAGCGGGTAGAGGCGCCCCCGCGGAATGGGGGCCCCCGGCTGCAAGTCAATGGCACAGTCATAGGGCCGGTGCGGAGGCAAGCGTTCCGCCTCCTTCTCACTGAAGACATCCCAAAATCCGGCATACTTCTTGGGCAGGGTGGCCACATTCTCCACTTCTTGAGCCTGGCACGCCCGGGCCGTCATGCAGTGGCCCTGGCAATGATCGGAAGAAAAATTAGCTGTCTCTAGCCCAGGAGATCTGGGGGGTCGTGGAGCGCGAGCCACACAATGCCCAGGACAATGGGGAAATCTGGGAGCTTGGTCACAAGAAAAGAAATGTCCTCTTTATGGGAGCTAGTCCACATCCTGGTAGGGGCTGTATACTGAGTTACAGCCCCGGTTTTCAACACTCTCCCATCGATGGTCTGGACACCCTTGGGCTCTTGGAGGTCAAGAAATTTTTAATCCCGCAGACTTGGCATAGTCTGCATCAATGAAGTTGTTGGTCGCTCCCGAGTCAATCATGGCATGGACCATCATCGGCCCCTTCTCGGGCGACCACAAGCTGACCATGACAAGGAACAATTGTCCAGTCTTGGGTTCAGGGGAGGGTTAGCGACGGCGGCCGAGTGAGCGAACCCTCTTACACTCGGCCGTACCCTTTCCCCCGCCGCCTGAGGGCTTCCTCAGGCTCCGGAGGGCTGGCCACCGCTGCGGAGGCCCGAGGAGTCTTCCCACGCGGTTTCTGGGGCAATCACGAGAAAAGTGACCCGGGCCCCGCAGTACCAACAAAGGTTGAGTCTTTGACGCCGAGCCTTCTCGGCAGCATCCACTTTGGGCCGCACCGCACCCAGTTGCATCGGTTCAGAGTCATCCACAAAAGGGGGGGGCAGGGATCTGGCGGGCACAAATTGGCCGGTCCTGCCTCCCGCTTGGTCGGTGGTTTCTCGGCCGTGCCGGCCCCCACCTTCTCTTGTATTGCACGGCCGCCTCCGCCCGCAAACTCGAGGCGATGGCCTCCTCCAGGTCGGCCGGCCGGGTGATTGTAACATCTGTTGCTGAATCTCGGGCGAGAGTCCCGCTAGATACGTAGCGCAAGGGTGGCCCTTCCCACTTGGTCTGGCTGGCCAATACTGAAACGGGAAATATACTGAGACAAGGTCAGGTCCTTCATGGTCAGCCGTGCCAAGCCCGGTCCGCCCGGTCCTCATGGACGGGGGGTCCCCAGGTCGCCCGGATCGCATCTAGGAAAGTGTCCAAACACGCCACATGAGGGGACGCGCCATTGATGAGGGAGTTGCCCACGCCGCTGCCATCCCTTCCATACAGTTGAACACGAACCCCACCTGGGCTCGAGGGGTGGCAAACTCATTGGGCCGCAACTCCAGGTACATCCGAACCTGGGCAATGAAAACTTCCACCGACGCCGGATGTCCATTGAACCGAGCTGGTGCATTCACCGACGGGTGCCGCCCCGCTCGGGTTCGCAGCCCGCCACCTCCTGCAACGCCACCACTTGCGGACCCGTCAAGTTCGCCATGGCGGCCGTGGAGACAATGGGAGCCTTGATACGCAGCCGGCGGTTCCTGGTACGTCCCGTGGTGCAAAAAAGGGGTTCGTGGAGTTCTCCGGCCAACTGTCACAATCACCGACTTAGTACTGCCCCTTTAACACACACACGGAGACGTAGCAAAGGCTAACTAGTTTTATTGAATATAAAAAGGTCCAAAAGGCAATTCTCTTGAAGAGATCAAAGAATAAAGCAAACAGCAAAGCTGTAGTCCAATTAAGAAAGCAAAGTTCCAAACGATAGTTCCAAAAGCAAACGTGGCAATAAACTTGGCAAGTTCCCGGATTGACTCCGGAACAAAGCAGGGTATCCGCAGCAATGCGAATCAATAACAAGGCAAGGTCTTGGTCCAAGGCGAGCCAAACTAGGCTCCGTGGTTCACTCCGCTTTCACGCCCTTCAGCTCAGACGTGGCCGGAGAACTGAGGATCAGTTCCCACGGGCCGTTCTTAATCCTTCGGCCGGGCCCCTCGACGATCTAGGGCCCGGCGTCTCCAGTCTCTACTTTCCGAACGGTGACGGTCTAGGGACAGATGCCCGCTCCTCCTGCCCTGCTCTATGTCCCTGCGCCTGTTATGGGAACGGCCCCGCTCTTCCAGTTCAGTATCGCTATCTCCTTGAGAAGCAGCCTCCCCCCGAACTTTCCCAGCCGCTGGCCTCCATCTGCTGCTCGGCCAGGTCCTGGGAACCTCGGCCGTTTGGGAATTCATACCTATCTCCGCTATCTGCTTCGCTGCCTCCCCTCTCCACCTGGTCCGCTCCTTCCCCGGGAGAATGCTCCCACTCGAGATCCCATGCTAAACTCTCTACAGGTGAACTGGGCAAAGGCACTGCTGACCAATCTTGCTCTGGGCCTTCCAACTCGTCCTCCGAGTCCCCTTCAGCCTGTGCGGGTCCCAATGGCATCGGGACCCCGGCGCCTCACCCCTCCCAGTGGCACGAACGAACCCATGGGTGCTACAGCAAAATGACTATCGGGAGCTCAACAAGATCACGATTCGAACCGCTACCCCCTACCCCTGATCCCCGAGCTGTTGGAGCAGATGCGGGGAGCCAAGGTGTTCACTAAACTGGACTTGAGGGGTGCTTACAATCTTGTGCGGATTCGTCAGGGCGACGAATGGAAGACAGCGTTCCAGACCAAGTGGGGAAGTTTCGAATACCTGGTGATGGGATTCGGTTTGTGCAACGCCCAGCCTGTTTCCAACATTTCATGAATGACATTTTCCGAGACCTGTTGGATTGTTATCTGGCAGTCTATCTGGACGATCTGCTGATTTTTTCTCCGGATCAGGCGACCCATGACCGCCATGTCAAGGAAGTGCTCCAGAGACTGATTGCCCACAGGCTCTATGCCAAGCTGGAGAAATGTGCTTTTGATCTGCGAGAGGTGGACTTTCTGGGCTATCGCATCTCTCCTACGGGCATTGCCATGGATGACACCAAGGTCCAAGCTGTAGCTGACTGGACGGCCCCGGCCAGCAAAAAAGACATTCAAAGATTCCTGGGCTTTGCCTACTACTACAGAAAGTTCATTCCTGACTTTGCCAAGTGGGCTGATCCTATCACCCAGTGCCTGCGGGGAAAGGTGCCGTTCGGTGGACACCGAGGCGGACGTGGGGTTCCGCAAGTTGAAGCAGCTGTTCACCACCCAGCCACTTTTGCAGCACCCCAACCCCCGCACCCCTTTCATCGTGCAAGCTGATGCTTCGGATGTAGCAGTGGGAGTGATCCTGCTACAGCCGCAGGGGACGGACTTGTTACCCTGTGCCTACTACTCCCGGCAGCTGACGGCTCCGGAAAAGAACTATACCATTTGGGAGAAGGAGCTCCTGGCCATCAAGGTAGCCTTTGAAGTTTGGAGACATCTGCTTGAAGGGGGGCAAATTCCCGGTGGAAGTTCACACTGACCACCGGAACTTGGAGCACTTGAAGACCCAGCACAAATTGAACCAGAGGCAACAGAGATGGTCCCTGTTCTTTGAGAGATTCAATTTCCGCATCCACTATGTGACCCCCAAGCAGACCAAGCAAGCTGATGCGTTGTCCAGGAAGCCGGAGTATGTTCGTGGCAGAGAAGGGCTTTCCGAGGCGCGGTTGCTGAAAGCGGAGAACTTTGCGGCTGCTCGGGCGGCCCCTGTAAACCCCCCAGTGGCCCCGCCGGCCCCTGGGGACAAGAGACCTCTGAGTGACCGGGTCCAGGCGCCAACGGACGACCCTTGGGTGCAAGAGCAGATGACCAAGGGGGTGCAAGCCCTTTCCAGGTAAAGAACGGGGTGCTCTACCACCGCGACTCTGTCTATGTTTCCCCTGGGCCCGAAGCGGGAGGACATTCTCAAACTTTGCCATGATAGCCGGGCGCGCAGGACACTTTGGGCTGTTCAAGACCCTACAGTTGGTGCTACGGATTTTTGGTGGCTTAAAGTGCGGAGGGATGTGGAGGACTATGTGGGCTCTTGCCCTGTGTGCCAGCGGGCAAAGAACCAGGGGGGCCAAGCCGGCCGGCTTGCTCCAGCCGCTTCCGACCACTTCCGCGCCCTGGAAGATGATTTCGGCCGATTTCATCACCGACCTGCCCAAGTCCAAGGGCTTCACCACGATCCTGGTCGTGGTGGACTGTTTCACCAAGATGGGACACTTCATTCCCTCTGTGGGGTGCCTACTGCCAAAGAGACTGCTGATATGTTTGTGCAACATGTGTTTCGGTTGCATGGACTTCCACAGAGTTTGGTGACGGACATGACACTCCAATTCACTTCCCAGTTCTGAAGGCTGTCCAGAAGCTGCTGGGGATTGATGTGCGGATGTCCACGGCTCATCACCCCCAGTCCGACGGGCAAACCGAAAGGGTTAATGCCACTTTGGAACAGTATCTGCGGTGCTATGTCAACTATCAGCAAAACAACTGGGCGTCCTTGTTGTCTTTGGCGGAGTTTGCCTACAATAATGCGGCGCAGGAATCCATCAAAGAGACTCCTTTCTTTGCTAACTATGGACACCATCCTTTCGGTTCTACCCTCGGTGGACCCATCTGGGAAGTGCCGGGCGGCAAAAAGATTGGCTTTGGGAGCTCACTGCACTCCGAGACTTGCTACGTACTCAATTGGACCAGGCTAAAGCGGATTACAAGCGGATGGCTAATCGGTGGCGCCAGGAGGGCCCTGAGATCCTGGTGGGGGATAAAGTTTGGCTGTCTACCAAGAATCTGCCCACGCGGAGGCCTAGCCGCAAGTTGGATGCGAGATTTCTGGGTCCTTACAAAGTGTTGAGAAGGTGGGGCCTGTTGCTTTCAAACTACAACTCCCAGTTCGGTACAGGACATCCTGGATGCACGCATCAGATACCGGAAGCTGAGTATTTGATTGACTGGAAAGGCTTTGGGGCGGAAGACCGTTCCTGGACGCCCGACTCGCGATGTCCACGCCCCAGACATTTTGCGAGGTTTCACCGCAAGTACCTGACAAACCCAAGCCTCGCGGCGGCCTCGAGAGGGCCCTGAGGGGGGGATAGTGTAGCACAGCAGTTCTCGTTTGTGCCTGGGGGGCAGGGGACAGGACCAGGGGTCCCATTGGCATTGGGGCCTGCAGCAGCGGAGATGGATTCTGAAGAGGATTTAGAAGGGTTAGCTGAAGGAGAGTTTCCCATCACTGGGCCTCTTTCTCCCACAGAAAGCTTGGCTTGGGATGAAGGTTGGCCTGACCCTTACGACGAGACAGATAACCAGGTGCCAATGGAAAGCAGTGATAGCGAAACTTATGAACGGCCAGGGGAGAGGTTCACTTTGAGTGAAAACATGGAAGAGAGCGGCTGGGAAGAATCTAGGGAGGAGATCTCTCATGAAGATAGAGACCCAGGTGCTGGGAGGCAAGGCCGAACCTTTGATAGGAGACGAAGCATCGAGACTAGCAGGAAGGGATGGTACCATAGCCTAGACAGGCCGAGGTCCGTCAGCAGAGATTGGAGACGGCGAAGCCTAGAGCGTCGGGGACCTCGGCAGAAAGATTAAGTATAGGATCCGTGGGGCGAATCCTCAGTACTTGGCCACGTCTCTTCTGAGCAGACGTGAAGCGTAAGCTGGTCCACGGAGCTAAGTTGGCTAGTGGCCTACCAAGTCTTACCTTGCATCTTGTACCTTGCCTTGTTCCTGAATCCGCATTGCTTTGCGGAGCCTTGCCAAGTCTTTTTGATTCTTTATCAAGCTGTTTTGGACATTTGATTGCTTTTTGCCTTTGGATTTGCTTTTGCTATTTTTATGGACAATATCTTTTGAACTGTTGTTTATATTCAATAAAGTAGTTAGCCTTCAGTACGTCTCTGTGTGTGTGATTAAGGGGCCGGTCAAGTCCGTGCATCGTGACAAAAATAAACCGACTGACAGATGAAGTTAGTAGTGCTTGCTTGGGCTTGAAGTGTACAAAATACCAACCTTCAATTGAAGATTTAGCCAATGAAATTCAGCAACAAAAAAGTAACTAATAGGCAGGTTAGTTAAAGAATTCCCCTTCCCCAGTTAGTTCGTGGCACCCACACACGTTAAATAATATCAAGACCAACAAAGAAACCGACTGATGGATGAACCAAGAAGTCACTAAGCAGGCAAGTTATATAATTAGTTTTTGGTTTATTAAATATAGTTATATATTACAATTATACTTTTGTTATTTAAACTAAATATTGTGAAATTATGTGGGTTTTTTTCTTGTAGTGACACACCACTCAAATTATGCTCAGTTTTTGGTGAATTTTGACACACCATGCTCAAAAGGTTGCCCATCACTGGCCTAGCCGACTACAACCTCCAATGATACTTGACAAATGATCACACATGTACTTTAACAACATCTGAAGGGCCATAGGTTCCCCTCCACACACCTCAAGCAATGCCAAGAAATTGATCTTCCTCTTATGGATACAGAGAAAGAAAGAAGATCCTAAGCCAACAAAGATGCAAGGATATTGTTATGCCAGTTTCATTGCCATAACAACTGATTTTGGAGAAGTTGTTAATTACCAATTATCAGCAGGGAAATGCTGATCCCAGCTCACAGTTGAGTAGAATACAACATTAACATGATTTAAGATGTTGCCATAGAAATGTGTCAAAAATGATAAATAAAGAAGATGCAGATGTCAGCAATCATCAGGAATTCCTATCAATAACACAATTTAACAAGTAACATCTTCCCTACAAATGTTGCTTTAATCAAGTGGGATTTGCAGAAGGGTACCATCCTGGGGAGAAGATGTCTCAGGTTTTACTATCCATCTCTGTCTAACATTCTCCACTACTAAACTTCATCTGTGCTGATCTAATGATGATCTGCATAAATCCCTGAGGTCTGTAAGCAATTAAAAGAATTTAGTAGTTTTAGAGTTTTGGCTTTGAAAACAATTTTAACATCCAAACCTTCCAAATGCTTTTTAGAGCAGGGTGGGCTGTCCAACTGAGCGGCCCAGGGAGACGTATACCCCCAGCCCTTCCCTATGCCCCCTAAGCTTTTAAATAAAAAAAATTGAAAATAAAATAAATAATAAAAAAAATTAAAAACCCTACTTCCGGGTTTGGAGCAAGTATCGCGAGAATACGCAATCCACATGGGATCCCGCTGTCAACGTGAGATCACACCGGCGTTTGACAGCAAAAATCCCATGTGGATTGCGTATTCTCGCAATACTCTTCGGCTACTCTACTCCCCGAATCGCTGAGGCCCACAGACACGGTAGGGACCTTCTTCGACTCAGTCGGTGGTGCCTCTCGTCGTCAGGTACTCCTGGATCCTGCGTGTTTGGAAAGGTAGGCCAAGCAGGGGCTCCTCATTTCCTCCCCCATCTCCCCTCATGTATTAAATATAAAATTAAATATACAGTATTTAAAGATAAAATCAGGGGATGGGATACATTAAAATAAGGGGAGGGGAGGATGGAATTAAATATATTTAATATTAAATAAAAATAAGGAGAGAGGGAGGATGGAATTAAATATATTTAATATTAAATAAAAATAAGGGAGGAGGGGGATGGAATTAAACATATTTAATATTAAATAAAAATAAAGGGGAGGGGCAGGGAGGGGCAGGGGGAGGGAGGGCAGAGCCGTGAGAGGGGGAGCCGGGGCAGGGAGGGCGGAGCCGGGGGCAGAGGCGGACCCTTAGGCACACCAGGTCAACAGTCACCGGAACTCAGGCCCCTGGCCGGTAGAAGTTGGACAGCCCTGCTTTTGAGAATGAGGAGTAATATTGACCTAGGGAAGATCTTGATGGAGCTGGATCAGCAAGATTCAGGCACAGCAGCTAGAGGTTGTTGTTATTGTTGTTGTTTTTGTTAACAGGTACCAACCTGAACATGAAAACTCTACATGACCCCAACAGGAACGTCTGATAATATAATTTCTGAACTTAGATCCAACATATCTCCAATCATCCAAGGACTAGAACCCTCCAGCAGACTCATGGCTTCACTGACAACAGAGTTACTAACAACTTCACTGGTTGATTGGGATGAAGAGTTTGCACTAGAAATTGTCCTAAAGTCCTATCTGCCTGACCCAGTTCCTTTGCTTGGAGTCTAACCCCTGCTTTCTTAATTTCTGCTCAGAACTTATATCATGGGCCAATCTTCTCAGCAGTCCCGTAGAAGCTCACACCTTTTCAGAGCAAGATTATCAAGATACCATATAAAATTTTTAAGCAAGTCACAATGGGGAAAGACCATAAAGGACACAGAAAGAATGTGAGGTCATTTCAGTCCCACAATAAAGTAGAGGCAAAAATAAAGCCCATCACATTCTGGAGACAGGGATGTACTGGCACATGGTTGAATTCATTCCTAAGGCTGTCAGAATGTTTATCAATACAATATGTCTGAATTTGGAGGAAAATAATGTCATACTTGTTTTGCTAGATGTGGAGCTTTATCCTGTTTTTTTCCACCTACACTGGTGTTTACTTCTGGAAGGATGAAAAAGAATGCAAAAGGATGTCATTGGCCCAGAAGCAAACCCATCTGGCAAAGTCATGAATGGCTGAATTGAACAGGGATACCTATTGTTAATAGTTTTGCAGCCAATTGAGAATCTGGAGAGAATTCATTAATGGGATAAAGACCTATAGCTTTTTTTGCAGAATAGTTGTTAGCATTTAAAATAAGTATCAAACATGTTTCACCTTATGGACTTACAGGGCCACAAGTTAAAGCCTTATATTAAGTCTCATTACACCATCATAACAAGTAATTGAGGCATGGGGAAAAGGGTTTTATGCCTTATTTCCAGAGAATATCTCAACAGATTATCTGAAAACTTTGTCAGTGCAGGAGAATTCTGTTGCTGGTTAAATAAG
>JARBWK010000009.1:85898980-85993980 GCA_030556195.1 Anolis apletophallus
CGAACCTGGGCAAGAAAACCCCCGGCCCCGGATGTCATTGAACCGAGCTGGTGCATTCCCGGCGGTGCCGCCCCCCGGGTTCGCAGCTCCGCCACCTCCTGTTGCACGCCACCACTTGGGACCCGCGCCAGGGGGGCCGGGGGAAACAAGGGAACCGAACCCCGGTTCCTGGTACCCCCCGTGGTAAAAAAAGGGGTTCGTGGGTTCCCAACTTCACAACCCCGACATACTGCCCTTTAACACACAGGGGCGAGAAAGGCTAACTTTTTTTATTGAAAAAAAAAAGGCCAAACGCAATTCTCTTGAAGAGATCAAAGAATAAAGCAAACAGCAAAGCTGTAGTCCAAATATGAAAGCAAGTTCCAAACGAGAAGTTCCAAAGCAAACGGCAATAAACTTGCAAGTTCCCGGATTGACCTGGAACAAAGCAGGGTATCCGCAGAGCAATGCTAATCAATAACAAGGCAAGGTCTTGTCCAAGGCGAGCTAAACTAGGCCTGTGGTTCACTCCGCTTTCACGCCCTTCAGCTCAGACGTGGCCGAGAACTGAGGATCAGCCCCACGGGCCGTTTGTTCTTCTGGCCGGGCCCTCGACGATCTAGGGCCCGGGCGCTCTGTCTCTACTTTCCGAACGGGTGACGGTCTAGGGACAAGATGCCAGCTCCTCCTGCCCTGCTCTATGTCCCCGCGCTCAGCAGGGAACGGTCCCGCCTTCCAGTTCAGCATCGCTATCTCCTTGAGAAACAGCCGCCCCGAACTTTCCCAGCCGCTGGCCTCCATCTGCTGCCCGGCCAGGTCCTGGGAACCTCGGCCGCTTGGGAATTCATAACTATCTCCGCTATCTGCTTCGCTGCCTCCCATCTCCACCTGGTCCGCTCCCTTCCCGGGAGAATGCTCCCACCGAGATCCCATGCTAAACTCTCTACAGGTGAACTGGGCAAAGGCACTGCTGACCAATCTTGCTCTGGGCCTTCCAACTCGTCCTCCGAGTCCTCCTTCAGCCTGTGCGGGTCCCAATGGCATCGGGACCCCGGCGCTCACCCTCCCAGTGGCACGAACCCATGGGTGCTACAGCAACAGGCTCTCCGAGAGTTCCTGGATGAGAACCCGCGGAAGGGCTCATCGGCCTTTCTCAGTCCGGCCGCGCCGATTTTTTTTGTCAAGAAGAAATCGGGGAACCGCGCTCTGTAATGACTATCGGAGCTCAACAAGATCACGATCTGAACCGCTACCCCTACCCCTGATCCCGAGCTGTTGGAGCAGATGCGGGAGCCAAGGTGTTCACTAAACTGGACTCTGAGGGGTGCTTATACTCCAGCGGATTCGCCAGGGCTTAATTTAATGGAAGACAGCGTTCCAGACCATGGGGAAGTTTCAATACCTGGTGATGGGATTCGGTTTGTGCAACGCCCCAGCCTGTTTCCAACATTTCATGAATGACATTTTCGAGACCTGTTGGATTGTTATCTGGCAGTCTATCTGGACGATCTGCTGATTTTTTCTCCGGATCAGGCGACCCATGACCGCCATGTCAAGGAAGTGCTCCAGAGACTGATTGCCCACAGGCTCTATGCCAAGCTGGAGAAATGTGCTTTTGATCTGCGAGAGGTGGACTTTCTGGGCTATCGCATCTCTCCTACGGGCATAGCCATGATGACAATGCTGTCCAAGCTGTAGCTGACTGGACGGCCCGGCCAGCAAAAAGACATTCAAAGATTCCTGGGCTTTGCCAACTACTACAGAAAGTTCATTCTCGACTTTGCCAAGTGGGCTGATCCTATCACCCAGTGCCTGGGAAAGGTGCCGTTCCGGTGGACACCGGAGGCGACGTGGGGTTCCGCAAGTTGAAGCAGCTGTTCACCACCAGCCACTTTTGCAGCACCCCAACCCCGCACCCCTTTCATCGTGCAAGCTGATGCTTCGGATGTAGCAGTGGGAGTGATCCTGCTACAGCCGCAGGGGACTGACTTGTTACCCTGTGCCTACTACTCCCGGCAGCTGACGGCTCGAAAAGAACTATACCATTTGGGAGAAGGGAGCTCCTGGCCATCAAGGTAGCCTTTGAAGTTTGGAGACATCTGCTTGAAGGGGCCAAATTCCCGGTGGAAGTTCACACTGACCACCGGAACTTGGAGCACTTGAAGACCCAGCACAAATTGAACCAGAGGCAACAGAGATGGTCCCTGTTCTTTGAGAGATTCAATTTCCGCGTCCACTATGTGACCCCAAGCAGACCAAGCAAGCCGATGCTTTGTCCCGAAGCCGGAGTATGTTCGTGGCAGAGAAGGGCTTTCCGAGGCGCGGTTGCTGAAAGCGGAGAACTTTGCGGCTGCTCGGGCGGCCCCTGTAAACCCCCCAGTGGCCCCGCCGGCCCCTGGGGACAAGAGACCTCTGAGTGACCGGGTCCAGGCGCGCCAACGGGACGACCCTTGGGTGCAAGAGCAGATGACCAAGGGGGTGCGAGCCCTTTCCAGGTAAAGAACGGGTGCTCTACCACCGCGACTCTGTTCATGTTTCCCTGGGCCCGAGCGGAGGACATTCTCAAACTTTGCCATGATAGCCGGGCCGCAGGACACTTTGGGCTGTTCAAGACCCTACAGTTGGTGCTACGGGATTTTGGTGGCTTAAAGTGCGGAGGGATGTGGAGGACTATGTGGGCTCTTGCCCTGTGTGCCAGCGGGCAAAGAACCAGGGGGGCCAAGCCGGCCGGCTTGCTCCAGCCGCTTCCGACCACTTCCGCGCCCTGGAAGATGATTTCGCCGATTTCATCACCGACCTGCCCAAGTCCATGGGCTTCACCACAATCCTGGTCGTGGTGGACTGTTTCACCAAGATGGGACACTTCATTCCCTCTGTGGGGGTGCCTACTGCCAAAGAGACTGCTGATATGTTTGTGCAACATGTGTTTCGGGGTTGCATGGACTTCCACAGAGTTTGGTGACGGACCGCGGCACCCATTCACTTCCCAGTTCTGGAAGGCTGTCCAGAAGCTGCTGGGGATTGATGTGCGGATGTCCACGGCTCATCACCCCAGTCCGACGGGCAAACCAAAGGGTTAATGCCACTTTGGAACAGTATCTGCGGTGCTATGTCAACTATCAGCAAAACAACTGGGCGTCCTTGTTGTCTGTGGCGGAGTTTGCCTACAACAATGCGACGCAGGAATCCATCAAAGAGACTCCTTTCTTTGCTAACTATGGACACCATCCTCGGTTCTACCCTCCGGTGGACCCATCTGGGGAAGTGCCGGCGGCAAAAGATTGGCTTTGGGAGCTCACTGCACTCCGAGACTTGCTACGTACTCAATTGGACCAGGCTAAAGCGGATTACAAGCGGATGGCTAATCGGTGGCGCCAGGAGGGCCCTGAGATCCTGGTGGGGATAAAGTTTGGCTGTCTACCAAGAATCTGCCACGCGGAGGCCTAGCCGCAAGTTGGATGCGAGATTTCTGGGTCCTTACAAAGTGTTGGAGAAGGTGGGGCCTGTTGCTTTCAAACTACAACTCCCAGTTCGAGGTACAGGACATCCTGGATGCACGCATCAGATACCGGAAGCTGGAGTATTTGATTGACTGGAAAGGCTTTGGGCCGGAAGACCGTTCCTGGACGCCGACTCGCGATGTGCACGCCCCCGACATTGTTGCGAGGTTTCACCGCAAGTACCCTGACAAACCCAAGCCTCGCGGCGCGCCTCGGAGGGGCCCTGAGGGGGATAGTAGCACAGCAGTTCTCGTTTGTGCCTGGGGGCAGGGGATAGGACCGGGGGTCCCATTGGCATTGGGGCCTGCAGCAGCGGAGATGGATTCTGAAGAGGATTTAGAAGGGTTAGCTGAAGGAGAGTTTCCCATCACTGGGCCTCTTTCTCCCACAGAAAGCTTGGCTTGGGATGAAGGTTGGCCTGACCCTTACGACGAGACAGATAACCAGGTGCAAATGGAAAGCAGTGATAGCGAAACCTATGAACGGCCAGGGGGGAGAGGTTCACAGGATCCTTTGAGTGAAAACATGGAAGAGAGCGGCTGGGAAGAATCTAGGGAGGAGATCTCTCATGAAGATAGAGACCCAGGTGCTGGGAGGCAAGGCCGAACCTTTGATAGGAGACGAAGCATCGAGACTAGCAGGAAGGGATGGTACCATAGCCTAGACAGGCCGAGGTCCGTCAGCAGAGATTGAGACGACGAAGCCTCAGAGCGTCGGGGACCTCGGCAGAAAGATTAAGTATAGGATCCGTGGGAACGAATCCTCAGTACTTCGGCCACGTCTCTTCTGAGCAGACGTGAAGCGAAGCTGGTCCACGGAGCTAAGTTGGCTAGTGGCCTACCAAGTCTTACCTTGCATCTTGTACCTTGCCTTGTTCCTGAATCCGCATTGCTTTGCGGAGCCTTGCCAAGTCTTTTGGATTCTTTATCAAGCTGTTTTGGACATTTGATTGCTTTTTGCCTTTGGATTTGCTTTTGCTATTTTTATGGACAATATTCCTTTTGAACTGTTTTATATTCAATAAAGTAGTTAGCCTTCAGTCCGTCTCTGTGTGTGTGATTAAGGGGCCGGTCAAGTCCGTGCATCGTGACAAAAATAAACCGACTGACAGATGAAGTTAGTAGTGCTTGCTTGGGCTTGAAGTGTACAAAATACCAACCTTCAATTGAAGATTTAGCCAATGAAATTCAGCAACAAAAAAGTAACTAATAGGCAGGTTAGTTAAAGAATTCCCCTTCCCCCCAGTTAGTTCGTGGCACCCACACACGTTAAATAATATCAAGACCAACAAAAGAAACCGACTGATGGATGAACCAAGAAGTCACTAAGCAGGCAAGTTATATAATTAGTTTTTGGTTTATTAAATATAGTTATATATTACAATTATATACTTTTTGTTATTTAAACTAAATATTGTGAAATTATGTGGGTTTTTTTCTTGTAGTGACACACCACTCAAATTATGCTCAGTTTTTTTGGTGAATTTTGACACACCATGCTCAAAAGGTTGCCCATCACTGGCCTAGCCGACTACAACCTCCAATGATACTTGACAAATGATCACACATGTACTTTAACAACATCTGAAGGGCCATAGGTTCCTCCACACCTCAAGCAATGCCAAGAAATTGATCTTCCTCTTATGGATACAGAGAAAGAAAGAAGATCCTAAGCAAACAAAGATGCAAGGATATTGTTATGCCAGTTTCATTGCCATAACAACTGATTTTGGAGAAGTTGTTAATTACCAATTATCAGCAGGGAAATGCTGATCCCAGCTCACAGTTGGAGTAGAATACAACATTAACATGATTTAAGATGTTGCCATAGAAATGTGTCACAAACCCCCAATGATAAATAAAGAAGATGCAGATGTCAGCAATCATCAGAATTCCTATCAACCAACACAATTTAACAAGTAACATCTTCCCTACAAATGTTGCTTTAATCAAGTGGGGATTTGCAGAAGGGTACCATCCTGGGAGAAGATGTCTCAGGTTTTACTATCCATCTCTGTCTAACATTCTCCACTACTAAACTTCATCTGTGCTGATCTAATGATGATCTGCATAAATCCCTGAGGTCTGTAAGCAATTAAAAAAGAATTTAGTAGTTTTAGAGTTTTGGCTTTAGAAAACAATTTTAACATCCAAACCTTCCAAATGCTTTAGAGCAGGGCTGTCCAACTGGCGGCCCAGGGGGCCGTATACGGCCCCCAGCCCCTTCCCTATGCCCCCCATAGCTTTTAAATAAAAAATAAAAATTGAAAAATAAAATAAATAATAAAAAAAATTAAAAACCCTACTTCCGGGTTTGGAGCAAGTATCACGAGAATACGCAATCCACATGGGATTTCGCTGTCAACGCGAGATCACACCGGCGTTGACAGCAAAATCCCATGTGGATTGCGTATTCTCGCAATACTCTTCGGCTACTCTACTCCCGAATCGCTGAGGCCCACAGACACGATTAGGACCTTCTTCGACTCAGTCGGTCGTTGCCTCTCTCGTCGTCCAGGTACTCCTGGATCCTGCGTGTTTGGAAAAGGTAGGCCAAAGCAGGGGGCTCCTCATTTCCTCCCCCATCTCCCCTCATGTATTAAATATAAAATTAAATATACAGTATTTAAAGATGAAATAAGGGGAGATGGGATACATTAAAATAAGGGGAGAGGGGAGGATGGAATTAAATATATTTAATATTAAATAAAAATAAGGGGAGAGGGGAGGATGGAATTAAATATATTTAATATTAAATAAAAATAAGGGGAGAGGGGAGGATGGAATTAAACATATTTAATATTAAATAAAAATAAAGGGGAGGGGCAGGGGAGGGGCAGGGGAGGGGAGGGGGCAGAGCCGTGAGAGAGGGCGGAGCCGGGGGCAGGGAGGGGGCGGAGCCGGGGGCAGAGGCGGACCCTTAGGCCCACCAGGTCATCAGTGACCGGAACTCAGGCCCCTGGGCCGGTAGAAGTTGGACAGCCCTGCTTTTGAGAATGAGGGAGTAATATTGACCTAGGGAAGATCTTGATGGAGCTGGATCAGCAAGATTCAGGCATTGTGCAGCTAGAGGTTGTTGTTATTGTTGTTGTTTTTGTTAACAGGTACAACCTGAACATGAAAACTCTACATGACCCCAACAGGAACGTCTGATAATATAATTCTCTGAACTTAGATCCAACATATCTCCAATCATCCAAGGACTAGAACCCTCAGCAGACTCATGGCTTCACTGACAACAGAGTTACTAACAACTTCACTGGTTGATTGGGATGAAGAGTTTGCACTAGAAATTGTCCTAAAGTCCTATCTGCCTGACCCAGTTCCTTTGCTTGGAGTCTAACCCCTGCTTTCTTAATTTCTGCTCAGAACTTATATCATGGGCCAATCTTCTCAGCAGTCCCGTAGAAGCTCACACCTTTTCAGAGCAAGATTATCAAGATACCATATAAAAATTTTAAGCAAGTCACAATGGGGAAAGACCATAAAGGACACAGAAAGAATGTGATGTCATTTCAGTCCCACAATAAAGTAGAGGCAAAATAGAAGCCCATCACATTCTGGAGACAGGGATGTATGGCACATGGTTGAATTCATTCCTAAGGCTGTCAGAATGTTTATCAATACAATATGTCTGAATTTGGAGGAAAATAATGTCATACTTGTTTTGCTAGATGTGGAGCTTTATCCTGTTTTTTCCACCTACACTGGTGTTTACTTCTGGAAGGATGAAAAAGAATGCAAAGGATGTCATTGGCCCAGAAGCAAACCCATCTGGCAAAGTCATGAATGGCTGAATTGAACAGCAGGGATACCTACTGTTAATTAGTTTTGCAGCCAATTGAGAATCTGGAGAGAATTCATTAATGGGATAAAGACCTAAGCTTTTTGCAGAATGTTGGGGCATTTAAAATAAGTATCAAACATGTTTCGCCTTATGGACTTACAGGGCCACAGTTAAAACCTTATATAAAGCCTTATATTAAGTCTCATTACACCATCGTAACAAGTAATTGAGGCATGGGGAAAAGGAGGTTTTATGCCTTATTTCCAGAGAATATCTCAACAGATTATCTGAAACTTGTCAGTGCAGGAGAATTCTGTTGCTGGTTAAATAAGAAACAAGAACGGAATGAATCTATTATATAAAGGGGTTCCCGTCATGGAACAACCGTCCCAAACAGAGAAACTTTACAACGCAGAAACACCAAACTTGCCAACAGAAATAGGCCTCAAGCAAGGTAGGTTTGTAGCAAAGAAACTCCCAAAAAAACCTAAAAGGCCCCCAAAACAACGAGTAAAAACAACTACATTTCCCAGCATCCTCCGGGGCTGCCAACGACTCTCCCAGCCTCTACATTCTGACAACATGATTGGCTGCCAATAAGGGAGGATTTGCATAACTGGCCAGCCAACATGAGCATTCCGACCCCTAATAAACTGTCAGAGGAGGATAAGGCAAAGGGCTGAGGCACAAACACAAACACCCAATTCACTTCCCACAGAAAATCACAGACCACGACCAAAATTGACAGTAAGGCTTCATTAACTTAATTTCCTGACTAGGCCTCACTTAATGGAATGCTGTTTACGCTCTGAATTGACAGTAAGGCTTCATTAACTTGATTCTCCCGACTAGCCCTCAGCTCACTGGACATTGTGTATGGCCTGAATTTATACTTGCTGTTCCTGAAGGCCTCAGCTCATGGGACACAGATGGCCTGAATTTACAGACCTACCTTGGCACACAGATTCTACTACATTCTTACAGTTTGGAGGGGTGGACCATGGATTATGGGACTTGAAGTACCTCCATGGATAATGGGATATGTACTACTTCAAAACCCATCATTCCCCACAGACCACTGTGGCCCAGAACCAAGACTGATAAAGACCAAACTTGGCACACAATGCCCCCCATGACCCACACTCCATCCGACTGTAGTTCAAAGGAGGACACACCATGGATAATGGGATTTCAAGTACCTCCACTCACTTCCAAAGTACCCCACCCACACAAGCATCAACCTCTACATCAACACAGCAGACGGAAAGACAAAAAACATTGTATATCCACAAGCTATGCAGAACGCCAGCAACACCACACACCACCAACTCCCCAGGACTTCAACATCCCACCCACCAGAACAACCCACAATGACATAGCCATGGCCCCAACAACACCATAACTAACAACAATTCCAACCCTTACATACTCAGACTTTCTCGCATCTCCTAAATAGGTCACAGCAGCGCGTGCCGGGTACAGCTAGTTATCTATAAAAGTTTAAATTTTGATAACTGGTCTATCTATGCCAGTGGTTCTTAACCTGTGGGTCCCCAGGTGTTTTGGCCTATAACTCCCAGAAATCCCAGCCAGTTTACCAGCTGTTAGGATTTCTGGGAGTTGGAGGCCAAAACACCTGGGGACCCACAGGTTGAAAACCACTGATCTGTGGTATGATTATGTGTTTTTGCATGGCAAGGAATTGGACGAGATGGCTTTCTGTGAACTCTATCATTCTATGAATATGAGTTAAAATCAAATCCCTATCACCAGATAAGCAAACACTAGAGGTGGAAAATAAATTTTTGATTAATTTCCAATTATTTTGCCCAGAAAAGTCATGAAAAGGTGAATTTTTAATCTACAAATCAAGCTAAAAGAAAAGATAATGTTGAATATTTTTATATGCCTGAAAATATTTGTGATGGTTAAGTTTACTAGCTGTTGCGGGCATCCCAGAATAATCTGTCTTTTATCCATTATAGGAACCTTATGTTCATTGCAAACTTCTCAACTATTCATGAAAGGGTTATAGAGGCATAAAGTGAGCCAACAGTTTTGGATCTTGAAATTTTGTGGCATACTAGATGTTGTAATTGAGCCGTCGGCTACTACTAGTAGTATTGGGTCAATAGCATCAAGCAATATTATGGAATTGGGTGAGGCTCTGTGTGATCAAGACTCTGCAGCTGGGAGAAAAGGGGTTGCTAGTGATTTTAGCCTGGAAGGGCTGAAACAGAGAAAAAGGATCCGGCAGATACTTAGAGCTCCTTCTGATCCAGAAACCTTGGAAGGTTTTCCTGGAGAAGAAAAAATGTGGGCAGAGGAAAGTGATACGGATCTAGAATCAACATTGGTTTAGGAAGTAAGGGATGTGTGTAACAAAGAGTCTAATTCTGATACCTTCCTCGGCTTTGACAGTGACTTAGACTGGCATTCTGAGGCTTCAGAAACAGATTGGGACACTTTAAGCTTCCAACAGCGTTGACAAGATTGGAGGTCTGCACAGAGCACAAGAGCTGTATGAGATACAGCAGTTGTGTCGCCCTCTGAGGCTTCTTGGCACTTGACCCCCCCCCCCCCCCGGACAACAGACAAGGCAGCTGAGGTACAACAAGCTTTATTGATTATAAAGTAGCAAAGTGGATAATAAGTCCAGGAGGCCTTTAGTATGCAGCCTCCAGATAACAGCAGACACTGGAATTAGCAAGGCTTGAGTATCCGCAACTGCAGGATCTCAACCGGAGGAAATGCAGGAACAAATGCGGGATGCGATAGATAGTCTTTGTGCCCCTTGATCAGCGCAAGAAGATCAGGTGACTTTGAGTACTGCAGGCAAAGTCAATGCAAAGCAATGCAACCTCCCCACAGGCTCGGCGATGAACAGGAACAAGGCTAGATGCTGGAACGAGGCAGCCGGGAATGGCTGGCTGGCTGGATCTTAGTAGCTGGCCGAAAGGCCCGGTTCACTTGGACATCATGGCAGTAGCGGTCGTTGGTACGAGATACTGCTAAGCAGGATCTCACAGCTTTTATAGGATTTCTGCCAGCAGGGCCCAGTGCGTCGAACATCAAATTGGAAGATGGATGAGCCCTGGGTTGTTTTAAGAACCTCAGTCCTGAAGAATGTAGGCCCTCGTTAGTGCGGACCATCTGGCCTGGGGAGTAGCGCTTACTGCTCCGAGTACCTGCCTTTGCTATCAGCTTGGTGGGCTCCATTTGGCCTTGACATGCTTTCAGCCTGGCATCTCCCTTGGACAGTGCAGAAGAGCAAGATAGAGGCCCCTGACAGGGGCTGGGAGTTAACACAGCTGTGCTGTGAAGCTTCTTAGAAACAAGCGGGCAAAATGCAGACCCAAGGAAAGATGCTGTCGGAGGCCCTGGAATCTCTTGGGGTGTGACAAGGTGGTGCTCATGATCAAGGAGGGTCTTCAGACGACAGTGATGTTTAAGTGCTATATAAGAAATGGGTTTTTGGGGCTGCATTTGCGGCGGTCAAAGAGTTGATGTCTGGTTCTTGTCTCTGGCATTCCTGTGATCCTGATATCGTGTGCCTTGTTCCTGTTTCCAGTTACTCGTGAGTTATGGGCTATTTCTCCACCTTGTTCTTGGGGTGAGCTGCTGTGGCAGCTCTAGCTAATGTTTGGGGGTTTGGAATTCAATGTCTGTTTTTCTGTTTAGTTGCCTGCCGTGTATTCCTGTGACGGGACTTGGTCTCCACTGGGTCTACGTGAGTTCCTGCTACAGAGTTCGGTATTGTATGGAGGGAGGGAGGGAGGCTGACACTGTGTTTTATGGGGATTACCTTGGGTCGTCTCCTCCTTTCATTCGTCATTCTCCTACCCTGGACCTTTGGATTGGATTTATGACTACGCTTCTGGATTTTCCCTTCGGACTTCACAGACGGATGTCTGGTGTTTGTTTTGGGCCTTTTGCTGCTTTGTTTTATGGGGTTTTTTCCTGGGATTTTTGAGGGTTTTTGAGCCGAGTTGGCTACTTTTTTAAAAGTCCTTTTTCCATTTATTGTTCAATAACCTTTTGTTATCCCCTTTTACTTCTGGGCTTGGCTTCTTTAGTCTCTGTGCTACGACACTAGACTATTCAACAGACTTCTGTAGTCAAACAGGAACTATACCAACTGGAAATCCTTCACACAACTAGAATTAATACATCAAATATTGCATTTAACATCTAATGTATGTAGAAACCTGAAGATGCTCATGTTCTAATGGCATTCCCAACAAGTTGTGGTGTTTCAGCCTAGCAGTATGGTGCCCCAGCCTGATAGTGGGGTGTCCCTACCTAGTGGTTCAGGACAGGTACCATTGCTACCAGAAGTGCCAGTGGATCAGGAGGAGGATGAATGGCCTGAGATTGACACTTCTGTAAATGCAGACTTGTCATGGGATAATGACTGGCTGCATGGGAATTGGCCCGAGGAAGGGGTTAATGAAGATTCTATGGACATAAGTTTTGAGACTGCAAGTGAGAATTCCAGTAACTTTGAATCTCACGGAAACTCGTCTCCCATGCCAGCTGAGGCTTCGGGAAATAGGGAGGATGAGCTTTCCCACCAAGATATGAGTCCACCTGGTCCGGCTAACAAGCTGGCGAGTTTTGACAGGAGAGCTAGTATCAGATCTTTGAGGAGAGACTGGAATTTGAGACAGGGGATTCAGTGGTCTCACAGAAAATAGATTGCTTTTAAGACAGGCTATGTGAAGATTTCAACAGACGCGAAGCTGCGTTTGGACTAAACGTTTCTTTGGCTCTCAGTTCCCAGTTCAAGTAGACCTCAGGGACGGCTAGCCCTGCTGAACCAAGTTTTCATGGTGCCGTTGTTTCATTGACTTTGGACTCAAGTTTCATGTTTTTGGCCGCAGCAGTGGCCTGTCATGCTTTTTGGGTTACTTTTCATGGGACTTACCTTGTTTTGAGTACTTTTTGAGACTACTACTTTGGGACTTACTTTTGCTTTTATCTTCCATTTTTGGACTATTCTATTCTAAATAAAGTAGTTTACAGAGATTGCTTGTGTGTGTGTTCTAGGGGGGTACGTTCCAGTTGTGAGACACAACACAAGTAGAAGATTCTGATATGCTGATGCTGTTGTTAAGACATTTTATTCTAAGTTATATTTACATTCTTGCCCTGAAATACATTCATTTCCAAATAACTGAAAATATTTTAACTAACAAAATACTACCAACCAGGACATTGAAGAATAATTTTAGCATTAAGAAGATTAACCTATTTTTTAGAAACTAGATGCCTGATGGAAAGTATAATGGGGATTTAAACGAGTATTAAATAAGGAAAGACCCCCACTGTTCCATACTCTATAGTTCATGTACCACCAATTGTGGTAGCAGTAGGAACCATCACAGCAATAACAGCTGTCTGAATTACATGGATGAAGAGAAACACAGTGTAATGATGAAACATAAGAGAAAAATGTAAAGGAAGGTACACGGCAATCTTCTCAGCAATGTCTACTGTAGCTGCTGCTCTAAATGGATACAGCCTTCTACCTACCTTGCTGACATCTATCAAACTATTGTTCGGATTTTCTCTCAAATCACAAAGGTAATGTTCTCAAATGTTTCAGTGCTTGCAAATGAATATTATGTCAATCCTACTTTCCTTGGGACAAACTGGCTCAGAATTTAACACAGCACTGGGGATTTTTATGAAGCCTAGGCATCAATGAGGGCCACACAAGGGGGAAGAATGTGCCCTGGCCTTTACTAATTACTGAACTAAAGATTTGAATATGGAAATGAGCTCCCACATGACTCTGAATACCCTTGAAGGTGTAGGAGACCTTTTTCCTCATGTTTATCTCTTCAGGTATTTTGAGGGCTAAAAGAGGGGTTTTTTACGATAAGAAGTGAAGTGGAAGTCAATACCATTGTTGCTGTTATGTGTTTTCAAGTCACTTCCAATTTATGGCAGCCCTAAGATGAACATATCACATGGGTTTCACATTGGAAGTGTGACTTGCTCATGGTCATCAGTGAGTTCCCATGGGATTCACTCTGGACATGTGTGTGTGGGTGTGTTGTGTATTTGTGAGTGTGTGAAGGTGGCAAGACAAGATTTTTCATCTTTGAGTGAGACTGTAAAGACCAAACCTTTTTGTGTTTCCCCCATTTTTCCATTTTGGAAGATTGCGTGCAGTAAGTTGTTTCTTTATCAAAATTCTGTGACATGAAACGTTGGACTTACTGTGCAAAATTGCAGTTTTCTGTACACAAATCAACATTTTACATTTTAAAAGACCCCAAACACAAAAGAAGTGATGGACAAAACGCACACAAACTCTCTCCATGCAATAATGCTTTTGACATTTTCTGTTCTAGCTTGGAAAAATGAAATGGCTGAAGATTTTCTTCCCTGGGGACATGAATAGATATTACATAGTTTTGTTGTTATGGGTCTTGTCTCATTCACCATTGCCAGCTGAAGTAAGGGGGAGGAGGATCTTTTTTCTTCCATATCTCTCAACAACAGTTGGTACGAGCAGTTATTCAAGCTGTTATAGCAGTTTCCAATTGCTTATGGTGATAATTGCAATGGAATAGGCTCAGCTCTCAAATTTATATATCCCTCGTGCACAGCTATGTGAGATCAGCCAGCCTCCTGTGATGTGGGTCCCATTAAGCTCTCCATATATAATTAGAGGTAGCAGAATGTCGTCATGGCTGAGTGACAGGAAAAAACTCTCAAGCTCTCCACACGTCCGTGCTAACAATGTACATTGTGTGCATCATGTTAAATGTAATGTGATCTGATGGACTCTTTTGTGGCTGAACAGCCCATTATGTTGTTCCATTTACATGGTATTGATTGAGGCTGCCAGATTGCTTCTAAAATGGCATGGTTTGGGTTCCCCTGGTAGGCTTTGATGTTATTGAAAACAAGAGTCGGAAAAATAGAATTAAGTTGGACAAATATTCTAAGATCAATGTCCTTCAAGTTAAATGACACTTTTGACCTACATTTCTTTAAAATCAACACATGAGAATGTCAATCCAAAGAAAAAGAAGGAATACAATCAGCTCTCCACATTTGCTGGAGTTAGAGATGCAAGATCTCTACAAAAGTGAAAAAACTGCATATAAAAATACTTTTTTTACTTGTAGAGAACACTTATCTAGAAATCTCTGGGCCCTTCTGCAAAATGGTATGCTAAATCTCTACCAGAATTTGACCATAGCATCATGTTGGAGGACCTACAAATATCTAGGGAAGTATTGTCTCCAGGAATCTCTGAGATTCCAGATCAACTCTTATGGCAGAAATTGACTGTAGACTCACACTGGAGGACCTACAGATTCATAAAGAAGACATATTAATCAAATCTATAAATAAAATCTGCAAAAGTTAAGCTGGCCAATATAGAGCATCGAGTGCATTATGGAAAAAAATTAAATGCTGCAAAACCCCAAACATTATAAGTACTTAGTATTACCTACTACAGACCATAGTGAAATCCTGGGAATAATTTCACTGGGAAACATAATTTCAATTGAGTTAGAACTGGCACTTGTTTTTGACTAATCCAAAAATGACCCATGTTTTTCTATCACGTCAATCTTTTAAGGTGCAGGATACCTTCCCTTTGTACCAAAAATCATTCAAAGGAAAATAAAGAAAAAATACCTGGATATACTTTTTATTTAGTTCTTTTATTTACGCTATATATTGTTATTTTAAGTCAAATTGTGCACAAGTACATACATTCTTTATTGATTAGTCAATTTTGACCATATCAAATCATACAGAACATACACATACATACAGTAAATGCCAATGTGAATACAAAACATACCTACATACTAGGCATGAGAAAAATGAAACGGAAATTAAAAGGATTCGTAAGAGATTCGTATGTAATGGGACTTTTGAGCTTTACGGATCGCTGCCGCGAACCCGGAAGTAGACTTCCTTTACGGTCCTTGAGGCCAACAATTTGCGTTATGATCATAATACATTCTTAATTATTAATTAATTAATTATTGTACTACGTACTCACTTCTCCCTGTCTTCTCCCCTCATTTCCTTCCCCGCCTTCATTCAGCTTCTTCTTTTTCCCGCATTTCTATGGGGAACTGGAAGTGACGCTGCTGCTAGGTAGGCAATGCATTCTGGAAAGTGTAGTCCTCCACGCTTCCCCCCCTCCTTCTCTTCCCCGTTGCTCTGCTGCCATGCCCCATCGCAGGGGCCAGCTTCACACACACACGCGCGTGCGCTTCTCCTCCTCTCTCTCCCTGTGCTCTCTCAGATGCTTCTCTTCCCCGTTGCTCTGCTGCCATGCCCCATCGCAGGGGCCAACTTCAGCCCTCCAGGTACGTGTTTTGGACTTCAACTCCCACCATTCCTCACAGCCTCAGGCCTCTTCCTTTTCCTCTCAGCCTGGGCAAACTTGGGCCCTCGCTCCCTCAGGATCGGGTGAGAGAGAGGCTTCTTTTTGCTGCTTCCTAGAATATAATACCCCCTCCCTCCCTCCTTCCCTCACTCCCTCCGTCCCTCCCTCCCTCCGGCCCTCCCTCCTTCCTATTTGGAGAGTCCCATCTAGAATTCAGTGTGGTTTATTCAAGTTTTGGCCTACAACTCCCAGAAATCCCAGCCAATTTACCAGCTGTTAGGATTTCTGGGAGTTGTAAACAAACTCATCTGGAAATGCGCATGCTCTGGCATACAATTACTAACGAATTTCGTTAGTACTTAAGTTACATTTTAGAAATTTTTGGAAATTTTTTTGTAAGTCTTTCTTTTACTGATCAAAAAATCCCCCCCCCATTTGATTTTAGAATCGCCATTTTTGGATTCGAAACCATGCCTACTACATACCATCATGCTAAACCCACTCCTATCTACAAAACTTCTTGTTTAAAAGATTAAAAATTAATTAATTACTTAGAATAAAAGTTGAGAGAGGGCAAGAGTAAGTAGAACTAGTAAACATATCCATATTAAATTACATTGATGGCAGTGATGTCAGAGCTCTCTGCTTTCATCTTCTTTTTGTGTAAAAGGGGTCAGTTTTAAAATAGAATTTTTATCTGAGCCCTGTAGGAGAATGTGCACTTTCTCCTTATTCTCTAGGTGAGTATAGTTCTCCAAAAGAGGCTCTAGATAATAAAGTCAAATCCTGTTATAATAGGGGCATTTTAGGAAGAAATGTTCTGAGTCCTCCACTTCTGCCTCTACCTCACGACACCCACAGGTTCTCCTCATATAGGGAATTTTCTGATGTCGCCCCAGCTTGGACATAATGTCAAGCTGCTCGAATCTAGCCCTGGTAAAAAGTTTTCTGATATATAGTGGTAGCATGAAGGAAAGATATATTTCCATGCCCACGTTACATTTAAATTTAGCCAGTTATGGAGTGGCTCTAGCTTGCGTTATGATCATTATATCGTTTTGTGCAGCAATGTCAAGAGCTCTTTGATATACAATTGAGCACACTTTTGCCCCTAAATTTGTTAGCTTGTGGGGTGCAAAACTTAGCCTGCTGACCGTGTGGCCAAGTCTGCTCAGTCATGATGACCACTCTTTGTGGTTTTCTTGTTGTAGTAGGCATATGGCTGGTAATCTATGAGGTTGCATTTGTCTTATTTTGTACCACCAATTGATCTGCTTTTTCAGGATTACAGTGGAAATTGGAGGTATTCCCATCTCTGTTCTCACTGCTGCTGACAAGGATGATTTATGCACTCCTAAACCATTTTTCAGTTGATGAAGTTGGAATCTCTCTACCAAGTAGTAAAGTTCTGCTACCAAACATATATATTAAGGTTAAAATTACACTTATAGCTTTTCCTGGAATGTTTAATCTGAAGACAATCTCACTTGACACTCCAACAATAGTCAACCATCATATGTACATCTGATCTAAGTCTAACCTAATACCATGTCTCCATCTTCTAATTTTGTTGGAATCGTTTTCCTTGCTCATTACTGGCTGCACCAAGGTTTTCCAGGCAGTCATGGAGAAAGTGCACCTTGAGGCTATGCTACAACCAAGCATTTTGAAGCTCTCCAAGAATTTCTGGACAATTTTGGTGTAATTCTGTATATTTCCAAGAAAGTCCTTGATAGGGTTTTTGAATGAATCAAGAATTTTTTTGGAGTTCTGACATTGTCCCAATGAAATTTTCATCTTTAATAAGCTGCCAAATCTGTGGACCATCAAGCACACTGGTCTCTATGTTTTTAAATTACAGGTTAGGAAATGTCAAAATGAGATACCTGAAACAGTCTCCTTCAGTTGGCAAAACTTTAACAAATTGCTTCATGAGACCCAGTTTTATGTACAAAGGTGCGACTATAATGTTCCTTCTGTCAGCAAGTGGCCCATGTAGAATATTTGGATCACCAGCTTTGAGGTCAGATCTTGGAGGCCAGTTTGACTCCACCCAATAAACAGAAAACAAAGATACTTGGTGTATCCACGTTGCTTACCAAGAAGGAAGCAGACTATTTTAAGGTCAGCCCAGATTATTCAATTGTGCTTGTGATATTGCAACAGATCAATTACTCTCTTTATGTCTTCATATTCTTCATGAAATCAAACTGAATGACTAATTGGGACTGCATCAAATAAATTGCCATTGTGGAGGACATATTTCAAGCTCCGCTTTGAGCTATTAATGAATAGTCGCCATTTATGGAAGGCCTCAATGTTTCAGTGGTCTATAGAGCACCTTGCTTTATTTAAACACTAGTTTGGGGACTCGACGGTGCCAAGGTTGGTCTTTATCAGATATTTATGTGGCTCACAGTGCTCTCAGGAAGTTAGTGAAGGTATTGCGAGTCCCATTGTCCATGGTCCATCCACCTCCAAAAAATACCAGGATGTAGAGTGGGCCATGGGGACTCTGTGCACTAAGTTTGCTCTTGCTCAGTCATTGGATGAGGGTCACAGCAGTCTCAGGAAATGAGTGGAAGTACTTCAAGCTCCATCATCCATGGTCCATCCTCCAAACTGCACCAGAATGTAGAGTGGTTCATGGGGGGTCTTCTTGCTGTGCCTTGTACCAGATCATACACCCCAATCTCTTTAATTTTATTAAGAAAATAAAATGTGACTTGCTTTATTTTCTATTCGTCTTGTATGTTCCTATGTAGCTTTCACATGCAATGTTTAGCCTCTCATACTCTCTGACATGATAAGAATTCACCGTGAAATCAGTAATGGTTCTTTTTAGTGGCATGTTGTAAAACTTCAATCAAAGCCTTAGAAAGAAGTTGTTCTCCTCTCTATCAGTCCCTCCAAGCAATTTGTCAAATAATTCTGTTCTCTATAGAGTACTTTCCTGCAGTGTTCCTGCAGGGCTTAAAAACATTTTGGGAAATAGCTTCCTACATTGCAAGGAAGCAGTACTAGAAAGAGGGTGGGGTGGGATGTTTGCTCATTAGTGTTGTGGCCACAAGCTATTTTTCTTCCTCTCAAAGAAAAAAAAAGCAAATAATGGTTGAGCATCCACAATAATTTTCCTTTATTAACAAGATAGATCACACTTTCATTTGAAGAAATTTCCCTAACTCCCTTAACTCATATTTTTGCTGTAGCCAGACAATGTAACTATAAGTATATTCTGTTTGCTAGATTTGCAAAATAAGATGGAATACAAACCATTTGGCCATGGTTGGTCCTTTTCTCCTCTTGCATGATTTGCAATGTTTAAACATGGAAGTTTCCAATAAACTGCAGTTTTTCATTTTAGCAGAAGCCATGTGGCATCATGTTAAAATACACATGTCTACCTCTCCTTCGGAGCCCCAAGTGGCACAGGGGGTTAAACCGCTGAACTGCTGAACTTGCTGACTACAAGGTCAGTGGTTCGGATATGGGGAGCTTCTGCCAACCTAGACGTTTGAAAACATGCAAATGTGAGTAGATCCATAGATACCACTTTGGTGGGAAGGTAATGGTGCTCCATGCAGTCATGCCGGCCACATGATCTTGTAGGTGTCTACGGGCAATGCTGACTCTTCAGCTTAGAAATGAAGATGAGCACCACCCTCCAGAGTCAGATATGACTAGACTTAATGCCAAGGGAAAATCTTTACCTTTACCTTACCTCTCCTTCAGTTTCTAGTGCCTATTTTAATTAGGTTATTCCACTGTAATTTCATAAGGTGTCCTGAAAACAAAAGAAAATAAGATAAATGTGTTGTAGTTGTTGCTATTGTTAAGGTTTTATCTAGAAATTATTTTTACACCTTCCACAGGTACATTATATTTCCGTTTGAAAATTAAAGGAGTTTCCTTGGTAGCATAGCTTCAGATTTTGGGGGGAAATGGAAATGTGCAGTTCTGAATGGGAAACAATGCTGTTTTCTTGTCTTCAAGTAAGCTGCCAGATTTCAAGGTGGATTGAGTCCCATGTTTTATCCTTGATTTGGCACATCCATGTTGGGCTGCTTCTGTTTTCCCTAAGCTGTCAGCTACAAGGAATATTTTGTAGTATTGATTAACCTTTTTTAAAATAAAAAAAACTCCCACAACACTAACCTAAAATATTCTGCAACCACTAATAAATGAAAAGACTGTTCAATTAATCTTAGACCAGGGGTTTTCTAAAGTTGCAACATCAAAGATCCATTAAAAATATAACAAAAATATTCATAGTTCTCAAACAGGCATAACACAAAGCTAGCAGTGTGAATTATAAGCCTTGTGGCAGGAAAGAAATGACAGCTAGTGTTGCAAAGATTTGCTGGGATATGCAAGTTCCTGTCTGAATCTACCACATTTCCCTGACATTTTTTCGCTTAGATTGCAGCCCATATGTCTAAGAATTGTGGACTTAAATATACCAAGCAGACGGCTCACATATGAATGTTTCTTTTCATAAACAACTTAGAAGTCTAAAAATACTCAATCAAGTGTCCAAATAAAAGTATTAAGATGTTTTTCTTAACTGTTATCAACTGGTACATGGCTCTTGTCAAAAAGGTTGGCAAGATGAACAGCAGACCACAGAATGTGGAGATCGTTGGAATTGAAAGACACCATGGTGCTAGTGTCACCAGTTACAGAATCCTAAATGCAATTGCTAATTAGAGTAGATCTGTTAAATCATTCATTGTACAGTAAGTGTGTGTACTTTAATTGGAACTTTGTTGTTGTGTGCCTTTGATTCATTTTTCACTTAAAGAGACCTTAGACAAACCTATCATAGGATTTTCTTGACAGAATTTGTTCAGTGCCTTCCTCTGTGTCTGAGAGTTTGTGACTTGCCCAGTGGGTTTTCCGTGGCCAAACCTCACATTCCCAGTGTCCTAGTTCAACACTCAAAAACACTATATCACTTTGACTCTTTCAACTGGAACTACCAATTAGATTTAGACCGTGGTCTTTGCTCAATATCTTACAACTTTCTGACTGCATCTACAACCATTCATTTACTACTCTTTGGTCTCTCCTGCTCTTCAGTTTATTATATTCTATATATACCAAAGTAATAACTGCTTCATTACATATATATCTTCAGAATAAAAAGAACTATGAAAATTTATGAGATAGATATAAATCCAATGTCACACTGCAATTTAATTGGGAACAATAAGTGTAAAAACTGTAACTGTAACTATAGGTAGGTAAATGGGGGACGTGGAGAAGGAAAACAGTTTAGCTAAATATTGTTAATGTTGTTTTAAATTCTAGTTTATTTCAGAGCTGGGTTTTGATGTACACTAGGGTAGAGGAAATAATCATTTCTATTTCCTATGGATTGTATTGGATTTTACTCAATTGCCTATGAAAGTTTAGTGTTAGAAATGACTTTTAATGATAGATAAATGAGAGAGAGAGAGAGAGAGAGAGAGAGAGAGAGAGAGAGAGAGAGAGATCTTGTGGCACTTGGAAGGCTGGTAAATGCTAGATATGTCTACTTGGAAATAAGTCCAAGTTGGTATAGAATTTTTGCTTAACTGTTATAATTCAATAAGGAACTGTTATGTACCAGGTTGTATTGGCCATATCTCCATTGTCTGGCAGTGGCTTTCAAGGATTTATTTTTCAATCCTACCTTGACATGCCAGGGATTGAATATGAGACTTCATGCATGCAATGATGTGCTCATTGAGTGCTATCATTGAGTGAGTTATGATCCTTCTCCCAATGTACCACATTATATCAGGTGTTCTCTCCAGTTGGGTACAAGATGTGTAAAAATACAGAAAACTGTAATGTGTAGGTAAATAGGGGTGGGGAGAAAAACAGTTTAGCTAAATTCAAAATGCCTGATGTTTTAGTCTTTTTGAAATCTTATTGTTGATGGGGTGATTTGAGATTTTAGCACAGTATCCTGGGACATTGAATTGTTCTCCTGAAGCTTTAAAATGCCAGATTTATAGCCATTTATATAGTTGATTCTCTGTAGACATAAGGTCATTGGTCTCAGGTTAGGACATATATCATGTTATTTCTGGGATGTATTAATTTGTAAGATTTGCTTTCTCCTACAATTCATTTCTATAAAAAGAATATCCAAGTTTTTAAAATCTCAATTATGAGGGGTAAATGCAAATGCTGATAAGTTCCTATCAATGATAATCAAAGTTCTCAACAAACTGGACTACACATACAATTGCCAAAATGGAAAGATCATTTTGTAATGTGCCCAGACATCTGTTAAATATGAGACACCATTGAGAAAAAGAAAATGAAAGGGAAAACATGTAACCACCACAAACTTGGCTGAATGCACAGGAATTTAACATAATTGAATATACAATTAAAGGCCACACTTTTAAAGAGCTGATTGCTCAGATCTTTTCATTTCACTTTCTTTCACAATTAAATGTTCTAATCTCAAGCTTTTTCAACATACATATGTTGAAAAAGCTTGAGATTAGAATGATGCCTTTTGCATTTTAGAAAGTTCTAATCCCAAAACAAATGTCACACTTTCCTTGTTCTATACATTTGAGTTTTCTGAATTTAATGCCTAGAGTAGGTTTATGTTTATGTCTGTACTTGAAATGTACCCATATTGGCCAAGTTGATTATTTTGCTTACAACGGGCCTGTCCAACAGGCGGCCCGCGTGCCGTACATGGCCCACCAGCCCCTTCCCTGCGGCCCGCTCAGTTGTTTTTTAAAAATAAAAATAAAATAATAATTTAAAAAATTACTTATTTCCGGGTTTTGGCAAGCATCGCGAGACTACGCCAGCTACATGTACACAGGATTTCGAGGGAGGTCGGAATCCTGTGTGTAGCTGGCGCAGTCTCATGATATTTCCTACAGTTGCCGAAATCTCAGGATTTAGTAGCTGAGATTTCGGCAACTGTAGGAAATATCTCGAGACTACGCCAGCTACACACGGGATTTCGACCTCCCTCGAAATCCCGTGTGTGGCTGGCGTAGTCTCGCGATGCTTGCCAAATCCCGGAAATAGGTAAATTTTGGCGAGATCACGCCTGCGGCCCACACAGACAAGATTTAGACCTTCTTCGGCTCCTGCCTCTTGTGTTCTCGTGCTCCGGCTCCGGATCCTCCTCGTTTGGGAAGGTAGGCTCCACAACTCAAGGTCAATGCCCACCAAAGCCTTCCAGTATTTCCTGTTGTTCATGGGAGTTCTGTGTGCCAAGATTGGTTAATTCCATCATTGGTGGGGTTTAGAATGCTCTGGCCTCGGCCCTCCCTCCCCCCAGGACGCGCTTGGGACTCCAACTCCCAGAGTTCCTCGCAGCTTATGCGGCTGAGGGGGGGAGCGGGCCTGAGGCTGCTGCTGTGAGGGATTCTGGGAGTTGGAGTCCCAAACGCGTCCTGGAGGTGGGGAGGGAGGGGGCAGTTGCTCCAGGGCTGCCCTTTGGAATGTTGCCCTTGGCCACCTGGATGAGCGCTGGACGGCCTTGCAGCTCCCAAGGCCATGTCCCAGAAGCATTATTCTCTCCTGGTGTTTCTAGGGTGAAACGTGGGTGAAACGTCAGGAGAGAATGCTTCTGGGACATGGCCTTGGGAGCTGCAAGGTTGTCCAGCACTCATCCAGGTGGCCATGTCCCAGAAGCATTCTCTCCTGACGTTTCACCCACGTTTCACCCTAGAAACACCAGGAGAGAATAATGCTTCTGGGACATGGCCAGGCAGCCCAGGAAACTCACAGCCACCCATTATTGTTATTATTATTATTATTAAACTCACATAATAAGATATAATAATGTGAGTTTAATAATAATAATAACAATAATGTAATGGGTGGCTGTGAGTTTTCCGTATGGCTGCCTGGCCCTGTTCCAGAAGCATTCTCTCCTGACATTTCACCCACATCTAGCCATCCTCAGAGGTCTTTTCACATTGCGGCCCCCCAGGGCTTTCCTTCCTCCTCCTCACCGGGCCGGCGGGGGCGGAGCCGGGGAGGGGAGGGGGCGGAGCCGGTGGAGGGGCGGGGCAGGGGCAGGGAGGGAGAGGAGCCGGGGGCTTGGCCCCCCAGGTGATCAGTGACCGGAATTCCGGCCCTTGGGCTGGTAGAAGTTGGACGGCCCTGGCTTACAATATAAATGAAATCAATTTTGACTAATAATGACAACAATCCTTAATCTATTTTTTCCACACTATGTCCTATTTATAACTGACAAAACACACCCAACATTTGTCAGCTGCTCCTGAATTTTCACTTAAATCAATCTAATTTTCACTTAAATCAACCTAATGTCAAGTTTGGACATACCCAGAATAGTTGATGGATCAGGTCTGAAAGCTTATGATAATCTATTTTTGGCCCATTTGCTGAGAAACATTTTTGGTGCCATTAACCAAGTAGATGTATGTAGCACCATCATACAGAGATACACTTTAGAGTATAAATCTAGCGCCACACCAGTGATATCAAGGTTGTTTTTGAAAAATTTCCAACCTATAATTAAATACCAGTGAAATAACTGGTCTGTTGATCATGATGATATACTGAAGATTTTTTAATCTAGGTTGCAAATAACAAACAGGATCCTGTTATTTTCTCTTGTGGGAAATTCCTGTAGTAGGCTCAGCTGTATTTCTCTGCCATCCAATTACAATCTAAAATATGACTTGGCACATCCATGTCTTAAACAAAAAAGTACAATTATTGATGTAATCAGATTATACATTTCTCTTATTTAAAAAATCGGGTTGTGATAATCCTATACACAGTGAACCTGCCCGAATAACTTTGACAGTAATAAGATTTAGAGAGTCTAATCTTATCTGGGATTTTAGTTTTGATCAGTAAAAATGAATGTTTTGCAAGTTAACAAAGCAAAATGCATAGCTTTGGGCACATCACCAAGAGTGTGCCTCCATGTGACTCTGTTATTCAGTTTTGGTTTAAGAGGTGCTTTGAATTTTATCTAGTAAGCAAGGCCAAATAATGGGAGGTTCTGCTAGCAAACATCTGTGAGGTGTAAATGTAATAGAGAGAAAAGTTAACATTAAACCTTTAAGCAGTACCATTCTCTCTTCCACTTTAATTTACTTAATAACCAGGTCCTTCCAAAATCACAGGAATATCAACCAATAAGCAACATTCAACAAATTCTGAATTATCACAAATCTATATTGCCAAAGTAGTATTATTAAAACATTACTTGAAGGGTCATATAACCCTTCCTTTAGTGTTGTGACCATAAGTGACTTTAACATGTATGGAGCTTAAGGAATTATAGGCATTCTAGCTTCAAACTTTAGGTAATTGTTCCCATTGTTCTATGTATGGACTATGTCTGCATGGAACAAAAGGCTTGCCCTTTCTTTCTGGTGGTTCCCTATGTGATCTGGAATCCCAGAGTGAGCTGTTTTAGAAGCATGATACAGAGAGTTCTAGAAAGTAGGCTGAACATCAATCCGTTTCTGCTGGTCAGATACCAGTAGACCCCTGTATCCATTTTTGTGTGCCTCCCGAAAAAGGGCTGGTAGCCTGTCAGCCCTTAGCCAATAAAGGCAGCTAGATAGGGCCTGGTGGCAATGGGGAACTTACAAGGCTCTCCTTTCCATTCCTGACTTTTCTTTTTACCCTTCAAGGGAGACTGGGTTTCAACAATGAGGTTACAATAATAATAATAATTTATTTTTGATCCACCCTCTCTCCTCAAAGGGACTCAATGTGGCTTCCAGGCATAAAACATAAAACTGGAAAACAATCAATGCCATCAGGAACATTCATACATTTATACATATGAATAAAACAAAATAAAAGACATTGGTTATTCAATAAGTCAAACCGTCAAGCAGCAAGGAACATACAGTCAGACAGTTAAAACTGTATAAGATGTAAAAATATAGCTCTTTACTAAATTACAATAAAATAGTCGTTGTCAGCTTCATCTATTAAAAGAGTCAATGATGTTAAGACCTGGATTAAAAGTTTCAGAGATCACTTAAGATACCACTCTTTCTGCAATCCTTTCCATTCTGCAGCTTTCCAAGGCATTTTAAGGAGGTCCAGGGAAGGAAGAGTGATGACCTGGAGCTCAGTGGAGTTATCCTCCATGGACTAACTTAAAAATCCCCTCTTTTCTCTACAGCCTGCAATATCCTTTCTGCTTTGGGTTTTGCTGTGGTAAAGCTGTTTCTACTTTCTACTCTAGAGGAGAGGTACACTTCTCTTTTTTGATTGCTGGAAAACTATTAATTATTATTATTATTATATTTTAAAAGTATTTTCTGAAGGATAGAAAGGGAAGGGGGGAAAGTAGCTAAAAGGGTGGCTCTCCATTAAGCCCCCAAATGCACGCATGCATGTCCCCAACTTCCAGTCAGTCCCACTAAATAAAAAGAATCAAGAAAATAAAGGAAAGTCAAAAAGATTCCACTCTGATGCCGAATTTGGTGGTGGTGGGGGGGGATGTTGCCGTGATCAACTACCATGTGGTCCCATTTCAAATGTGAATCCCTGATGGCTGGACCCTTGCTGTTACGGGTACCCAAACAAACCGAAGAAGCCAGATCAGCCGAATGGAATGGCTAAAAACAGATCTGGACTCAAGCCTACTAGAAACCTAGAGTACTCTTATTAGCAGAGCTTTAAAAAGTACCTCATTCCAAAAAAGAATCCCCCCAATGAAATTTTCCTTTGGTCCTGAAATTTCTAGCATTGTATTATGTAACAATTTAGTTAAGAATTTAGGAACATAGTTAAGGCATCTAAATAAAAAGAAAGGTAACGTTATCAAGACAATGGGAACACAGCAAGGATAAGAATTCTAGGTCTAAGTTATGTGCAGTGTTAGAAATAGGAGAAGTGGACACCGGAAGAAAATTTCATTAGAGGGAAAAAAATTATTTGGGACAGTAATGACCTAATTTGTCCTCTTCCCCCACAGCTGCACCCTTGGCTCCAGCAGGTCATTATATTCATTTTTCTTTATAGTGATTTTTCAAATGTAGTTTATTAATGCATGAGTACTCTTTTAAGCACTGGGTGAAGTTTCAATACTCCAGTGTTGTTGTCTATGATACAAGAAATCTACTTTTTATTCTGCCACATAGATTTAGACACTGAATATGGTTCAATGCTCTTTCTCGTATAAGTTATGAAACCAGAGCCATTGTAGTATGTTACATCCCACTGAATCAAAAACTTTAACAGTGTTTTGTAATATGAAAACCTATGAGGTATAGCAGTTTAAGTGTTGGACTAAGTCTGTGGAAGCAATGAATTTCCTGTGCTTAGTCATACTTGTTTGATCTTGTGCACATCACTCCCACTCATCTTAAGAGGAAGGCAATGGCACATCTCCCCTTTCCAAGAAACAGGGTCAATAAAATTGGCCTGAAGACACAGAAAAATAATAAGTAGTATAATGTAGTGCTATCATCAGTGTCATCTCAAGACATGAGCATGGTGGGCAGTTGCCTCTGGGCTCCACAAGCATAGGGAGCTCATGCCAATCTATGCACAGACAAGAATTTAACACCAGTTATCCGACCTCATTCTTCAAATCTCCCGCTGACTCAGTAGAAGGGAAAAAATTGCAACTTGTAGCAGAGAGTTGGCATGTCTGCATTCATGAGTGAAATTTTACTGTTGTTATTATTTACAAGGTTATGGAAGCAGAATATTGTAATGGATTTGTGGGAGGTAATTAATACCTGGGAATGACAGGTGTTGGCAGTGTGAATTTCTATTATCAGAAGCAGAGTCTCCAATGTTTGTGTTCCAAGAATTCTATTTGTGTGGTGAAGGGTTAGAGGAAGTGTAAGGAGTAAAGTTAGAAAAGAGAAACTGTAGAGTTATTACATGGTACAAATATAAATTCTGATCATTTACATTTGTATTCTTGTGATTGATTATGTTGGTTGGGTCCGGGGCATTGTGTTACCCAGAGGCTTATGTCACAATGCAGGGACTCGGCCGACCCCTTAATCACACACACAGAGACGGTAGTCAGCTAACTACTTTATTGAAGAATAAGAAACAGTTGAAAAGGTAATGTCCATAAAAATAACAAAAGTAATTCAAAGGCAATGGGTGAATAGTAAAGTTCCAAAACAATGTTGGCATGAAAGATTCCAAAGGCTTGGCAGGGCTCCGCTTAGCAAAAGCGGATCAGGGAACAAGGCAAGGTTACAAGGTCCAAGGCACTCCTTGGCAGGCCACTAGCCCAGGCTTGGCTACGTGGATCTAAGCTCGCTACACGTCTGTAGATGATAGACGTGGCCGAGGTACTGAGGATCCGTTCCCACGGATCCTATACTTAATCCCCTTGGCGAGGCCCCGACGCTCTAGGCTTCTCCTCCTCCAATCTGTGCTACGGGACCTCGGCCGGTCTAGGCTGTGAAACCACCCCCTCCTGCTCGCCTCAATGTTCCGTCTCCTATCAAAGGTTCGTCCTTGCCTCCCAGCACCTGGTTCCCTATCTCTGTGAGAGCCGGGCTCCCTATCTGCTTCCCGGGCCTCCTCCTCCGTTGTTTCCCACATTCTTTCCTGCGATCCTCGCCCCCCCCCCCCAGCCTTTCATAATCTTCGCTATCACTGCTTTCGAAATCCACCTGGTCTTCCAGATTCTCGTAAGGATCAGGCCAGCTGTCATCCCAGGCCAGGCTCTCTGTGGGAGAAGAAGGCCCAGTTAACTCATTAACCCCTTCTTCCATTCCCACCAAATCCTCCTCAGAATCCACCTCAGCTTCGGCTGGCTCTAATGCAAGTGGGACCCCCGGTGCTGCCCCTTGCCCCCCAGGCACGAAAGAGAACTGGGTTGCTACAGCTTATAATGTTGTTAAGATGGCCCTGGCTAGCATTTCCCTTAGACAGAGTAAGAGTGCATCTTGTAGAATTGATTTATTTTGCCATCACTTTAATTGCTATAGCTCAATACTATGGAATCACAAAGATTGTAGTTTGGTGAGGCAACAACACTTTAGCAGGGAAAGCTAAAGACATTGCAATGATACTTGTACAATGCTATGATTCCATATCACAGAACCATGCAGTTGAAGTGGTGTCAAATGGCCTTAATTCTACATTGTAGATGAACTTTTAAGTTCACTATACTACTAGATGCTGTGAGATAATGGCAAAGCATTGGAAAAGAAAGCTAAGTATCAATGCAGTTTGTCCTCCATCCCCATTGCTGCATTTTGGTGCAATGCAAGATACTGCCTCCTTGCCAGCTCAAAGGAAATTCAGCTGCCAGTTTAAGGACATTTGCACTCACCAGCAAGAAAAGGGAGCCACATCTTGCCTTGGGCTCTAGGGAAGTTCCACACAGCCCTTTAATCTGAGTGCAATCGTGTTTCAAAAATGTGATTCTGTTCAGATTCTAATCCACACATGCCCCAGAAAGTGCATGCTTTCTGGGACAGGTGTCCAGATGCCTACCTGGAGGGCATGTACTTTAGGTGCTCTCTGGATGTGCCTTCCAGTGGTTCAAGAAGCCCATGGTCTTATCTACTGCATGTGAGCTGGTCAATAATGGGGTTTTTTTTACTCACTGGAAGCTCTTTTCAATCTTTTGTAAAAAAAAAATAGTATGCAAAGTTTGAAAAGTGATACTCTCCAACCATGAAGAAGGATAGAATAAACTGTGATGCTGAAACCTGTTATTTGAATTAAGAGAGAGAGCTAATATTTACATTAAGAATGAAGCTTTGGCCTTGGCTGAGATGGCTGTCATCTATGAAACTACAATAGAATCAATGTTCTGATTAGCCAACTCACTTCCACTATTCTCTAATTGTAAATCTGTAAGTAAAGCACATATTGCAAAGCTTATGGGTCTCCTGATGGAAGGGGGGAGGAGGGATGAGAAATGAGAATTGTGTATTCAATGAAATGTCCCTTTAGACCAGTAGTTCCCAACCTTTTATTTTGACCAGGGGCCACTTGACCAGGGACCACTTTAACTAAGGAGCATTTGACCAGGGACTACACTCCAACATTAGTACCAAAATGGTCATAAATCAATTTTTGATCAACTTTAGATTTGGTTTTGTTATTTGGGGTACTGATTCAGAAAATTGCATTGGGTAGACTACATCAGCTCTAGTTTCTGATACAGAACATATGCTATCCACTAGTGGCCATCTGCTCACCCATAGAAAACCATATTCAATCATCTAGAGCTGGTGTTATCTATCCAATTCAATTTTCTGAATCAGCACTCCAAATAACTCAGGAACAGGCCTAAAAACGAAGACACCAAGATGCCCCCGTTTCCAGGCATCACTTGGAATGGCTGTGCTCAGGAGGAGGGAGGACAAAAAGCAACAGTCAGGAGGCATGTTGCTACACATTTTGTGGGTAGTCAGCCTCTCCCCTCCTGGCATCCCCATTGTCTCAGCACTAGAAGAAGGTTTTGTGAGACCAATCGCTCTCATTACAGCAGTGTAGTGAGGCCGCAGACTATATTTTATTTCTTGGAGACCATTAGTCTACAGACCACTGGTTATGAACCACCGCTTTAGACCCCAAATTTCCAGCATTTCAAAACTTTGGCAAAAGGTGTGTGAACACAACAAATATAAAAGTTCTAGTTCTGAACAATATTCAGTGTTGCACCCTCTACAGTATAAATGGGAGCTGGCAATGTTCCCTGAGCTACATGCCAGGGGAGTCCTATAAGGACTTTTTCACATAGACGTACTATTCTACTACAATCCCATTATTGTTGATTCTGGATCTAGACTTTCTACATTGCACCTCTCTTCAGTAGCACAACTGGAACAATTTATTCTCCTGTGGTTCTGCAATCATACTTCAGCACACCCACATAAGCCCGCCTTCCTTCATTACTGCTGTTCCTTTATTATTATTGTTTGCACAATTACAGAATTTAAAAACAAAAAAATGCAAATGTAAGATATACAATAAAAGGAAAACAACCAGCTTAGTAACAGAAGGAGGAGGGGGAGAGGAGAAGAAGAAGAGAATCCCTCCTACGGCATCATACCAAAGAAAGAAAGGGGAATGTTGTGGGATTGGAAGCTATTGAAGGGTTTTACCCATGAATTGCTAGGAATGTGCGCATCACAGGGAGGAGACAAATTGGCAGCAGGATGCACACAGCTGCAATGCTAGTTTGCCTACTAGTGTGATAGAGTCCTATATCTCTAGTATTTTGCAATCCAAAGAAAACTAAGCTCTATCTCTAGTCTTTTCACCAAAATAGGTATGGAATCGATTATTCTGTTCTTTAAGTTCCCTTCCACCTTTGTCCAAGACAGTATAAAATGTCACTTGAATTTGTCTCTATCAAGCTTTCCAGGTTTGCTGCTCTATTATCAGTTCACTTGTTCAGGCTGCATCCTTTTCATTATTCATACAGATTACAGGGAAAAGAATCCATTCAGGGATGGAAGGCAATTCCCTCACAATAGTGTTTAATCACAGTCTATCTTTGACACTGTGCTGTGAAATGTGTCTGTCCCTCCACCCATGGGGAGAAAATGTAATCCCCACTCCTCAGTCCCATTCTGAGCCTAAAAGTTGAGATCTGAACAGAGATGACCAGTAGGCACTGCAATTCTGACATCTTTAATAATTTAGTTCATGTTTGCCATGCATACTCCGAAGGAACATTGCCACAGGCAGATCTTTTAACAGGGTCGAGGGACTGCTCTATTTTAGAGTAACAGGTGTGAATAGGAGATCCTTGCTGAAACATAAAATGGAAGTCAGCCTTAATTACCAAGTCACAACTGGCACTCTAAAACTCTTTGGAAATACAAATAAACTCTACAGAGGCTTTGCGTTATGGAGTTTGTGAAAGAAGATTAATGATCTCCTGTGTTTTACAGTTTGGGAGCAAGTCAGTCCATAGAAAATGTCAATAATTTTACTTGTTTTTATCATGTGCTATACAGTTCAGCGATTTAAGGAACTAAACGACAAAACTAGGTGAGATTCCTGGGAAATAAATTACAAACTGCGGAAGGGAGGATATTTTTCCAAGGTTATGTAAACAAAATAATAATCTGGAAAAGGTACCACTTGCTTCAGATTCACACCAGATATAAGGTTTTCTTTGCATCTAGCAAACAAGATCACACACACAAATCCACTATATTTTGTCCATAGAATCATAGAGTTGGAAGAAACCATATGGACTGTTCAGCCTCCACACAAGCTGCTTGTATGGAAAGTGTCTGGCTTCGTAGAGAACAGATTGTAAAATATACAGACAAACAGTAAACAAGGATTTAATAACTAACAAGACATTCAAGCCCTTTCTCCTCCTGGGTCTCACTAACAAAGTCCTTATGAAGAGAGGTAAAGTCCTGGCCAAACTGAGGCTTTTAACTATCTATCTTGTTGTTGTCTCTTTTCTTGTAGTTGTCCATCTAACTCTGAAATACCTCTGCTGCTTGACTTGAAATGACTCTGACATGCTATCCGTGATCCTGTCCAGTCTTCCTCTCTTTTCACCTTCCAACTGTAAAATGGCCAATTACAAAAGGAACAAAAGGGGTCTAGTATAAGGCTCCATCCTTGGGAGGACTCTTAAAGGGGCAGGGAAAGTGTGGCTTAAAGGAAAGGGGTTATCTAGATTGCTCTCCCACAAAAACTGTGTACATAAAATATGAATCCCTCCTAACTAATAAGGGAACTCAAATAGGGGAAAACAGTGAGGATCTTTGTGGAAGGGCAACATGAACCTTCTAGTCCAACCCACCACAGGAAAAGCACAATCAAAGTAACCCGGAAAGATGGCCATCTAGCTTCTGTTTAAAAGCCTTCAAAGAAGGAGAGTCTACCACACTCCAAGGCAGAGGGTTATACTGTCAAACATCTCATATGGTCAGGAAGTCCTTCCTAATGTTCAGGTGGAATCTCGATTCCAGTAATTTGAAACCACGGCTCCTGGTTCTAGTCTCCAGGGCAGCAGAAAACAAGTCTACTCCTTCTTCCTTATGATATTCTTTCAGATCTTTAAACATAGTGATCAGGCCTCCTTTCAACCTTCTCTTCTGCAGGCTATGTATACTCAGGACATGGTCTCCAGACCTTTGATCATTTTAGTCGCCCTTCTCTGGACATGTTCCAGCTTGTCAATTTCCCTCTTGAATTGTGATGCTCAGAATTGGACACAGTATTCCAGGTGATTCTGCCAAAGCAGAATACAAAGGCACAATGATTACCCTTAATCTATACACTATACTCTTTCTGATGCAGTTCAAAATCCCATTGGCCTTTGTAGCTGCTGCATCACACTGTTGGTTCATGTTCAACTTATCCACTAAGACTCAGAGATCTTTTTCTTTTTTCTCATGTACTATTGTCAAGCAAGGAGTCACCCATCCTGCATCTGTTCATTTCATTTTTTTTCCTGCCTAAGTGTAATATCTTACATTTCTCCTTGTTGATATTAATTTTCTTAGTTTTGGCCCATCTCTCTAATCTGTTAAGGTCATTTTGAATTCTGGAGTATTAGCTATCTCTCCCAATTTGGTGTCATCTGCAAACTTGATAAGCACACCTTGTAAACCATCATCCAAGTCAATCATAAAGATATTAAATAGCACGGGACCTAGGACAGAACCCTGTGGCACCCCACTAGTCACTTTTTTCCAGGATGAAGAGGAACCATTGGTAAGGACCATTTGGATTTGATGACTTAACTAATTACAAATCCACTTAACAATAGTATTGTCTAGTCCACATTGTACTTGATTTTTTTGCAAGAAGTTTGTTGACAGTTCTGATAAAACATCTGAAGTTATAAATAGCAATGCTGTGGCTATTCTCAGATCAAAATGATTGCCCATTTATTGCCTCTGGATGAGAGTAGAACCCTACGTAAATCCTGAGGTCTGAGACTATTCATTTGTGTCCTTTCTTCCACTTAACTAATAACTACTCTAATTGCATTTACCTCTAAATGTGAAGTAGCAATTAAATCTTATTGCCATAAAACTACACAAATTTAAAGAATTTTTTAAAAAATAACCAGTGGTCATTATAATATATCCTTCCATTGCAGGGTATAGGTCAGTACTTCTTTGCTGTCTGCAAAGTAGTCACAGTACAAATGATGCCTACTCCAATCAAATCCCATTGAGTCCCATGGGACCTGCTACCAGGTAAATGATCTATGATTAAAGTTCAATTCATGCACTCTTCTACCACTAATATGCCAATGCTTGTGGTGACATCTAGTGGTAAATACTGAAATATTTTAATAAAATTTTATGGTATTACTGTGAATTACTGTTATTTGTTGATGAGATTCGAGAACCAGTGAGCTGTAGTGGTTTAAGCATTGGACTATGGAGACAAGGGTTGATATTCCTGTTCAGCCATAGAAATCCTTCATATATCCACCTTCGCAGAGGAAGGCAAACACAAACCAACTCTGAAAAAAAATCTTGCCAAGAAAACCCTCTGATGGATTCAACATAGGATCACCATAGGTCAGAAATGATGTGAAGGAGCACAAGAATCATTTATATACTTCATCCTAATATACAGATTGGGTTGCCTTTTAAAACACTCTCCATTGCAGTGTTTCTGTGAGCCTCCCTGAGTCCCTTCAGGGAGATGGAGGCGGGGTGCAAATAAACATCTTTTTGTTCTTCCCCTTCCCCTTCCCCTTCCCATTCTTCTTCTTCTTCCCCTCCTTCTTCTTGATCTTTGTGCAGTAGACCTGGACCCATAAAAAGTGAAAAGCTAAAACAATACCAACAACGCCAACATTGACGTTGGATTTTATTTCTGCTTTCTTGTATAGTCATTGAATTCCTCCAGTGTACAGACTAAGATTGTCAATGTAGCCAGATCTTCACTACTATCTCACTATCAAAAGCTTTTCTTAATCAGAGTTTGAGGCTGGCGTTATCAAGGTTTTTGTTAATACATGCTTCAATATAATTATTCTTGTTTTCTCCAGTCCTTACCCAAATTATTCCGCTGTCTCCAGTCCTTACCAAAATTATTCCATCTCGTACAGTGGGTCCCCAGATGTTTTGGCCTACAACTCCCAGAAATCCCAGTTTACTAACTGTTAGGATTTCTGGGAGTTGAAGTCCAAAACATCTGGGTACCCATAATTGAGAACCACTGGTCTAGTAAAATAAAAAGTACAACTATTGCCACTCCCTTATTCTGTGGAACCAACACAGTAGGGATTTATTTATATATTTTCTGATTTCAATTTACCCAAGAACTATCTCTGCTGTTAAATTGTACTCTGGTATTGTGGCCAGAGTTGAAATTCATCAGTGGTCTCACATGGGTATTTGTATGCAGAGCTGGAAGCAAGAGCTTAAACTGAAAAATACAAATCCTTTCTTTATTTTCTTTCTTTAAGCATCCCTAAAGTCAAAGCAAGAAATAATTAATTCCTGGCTGTAGCAATTGTCACTTAAAACATTCGAGCAGTGCCATTTTGCAAGTAACACTAATGTTGATTTGTGGTTAGCAAGGTAATAATTAAGGCAAAGCATTACCAATGCCAACCAAGCTCAGATATTTTAAAATCTTTCACTTGTAAGATACACTGACTGTGCTCATTCAGTCAGGAGGGAAAAAAATCCATTCCTGGGGAAAACTATTAGGTGCAGATAAACATTCTGCACTCAGATGTGCTCTGGCCTTTTTAAGATAAAGATTCTCTTCTTTGGAGGCATGCACGACAGGAGCCTTCCTTGTTTCTTTTTAACCTTGTCATCCTTTCAGTGGACTCCCTACTGTTGAGGGACTCCTTTTATTTTGTCCACAACAGTTTAGTCTGGTGTGCCATTTTCTTTTCTGATTCTCCCTGACCACAGGGAAGGTGATGAAATTTCTCCATCATCGTGAAAAGGAAATAAAAGTAAACTGGATCATTCAAATGTCTGTCACCAGGGCATACTTTGTATCTTACATGGTATGGCAGACCCATCAAAAGCAAAGGCAAGCAATCAGTTGGGCGGAGGAAGCGAGAGAGGAGAAAACATCTTGAAATACGAATTGCAATTTTCTTGAGTTATTTGTGAAAGAAAGCAGTAGGGTTAGAGAGGATCTCGAGATAGGTCAATACTTGACAGTGAGAAGAAAGATCACACCTGCAGAAAGCAGAGAGAGAGAGAAGAAAGGGGTGAATGAAGGTGCTTCAGAAAGCGACAAGCAGTTACAGTGAATGTGAGGGAGACGAGGAGTCGAAAGTCAAAGCAAGAACGTATGTAGTTGAGTGAGTATGAAAGGCTTCTCTTAAAAACCAGACAGCAGATTTGTAAAGAAAAAGCATGTTTAAACATGGAGAAATTGAAGGGAGTGAACAAAAGCCTGTCAGAATTCTCCATGCTCTTTGTGTGCAGAGAAATTGTGAGGACCCTTTTGCTTAATGTTTCCATAAAGACTATTTTGTCAGGCAAACCTCACCATTAACAGTGACAGTAACACAGCCCCTTTCCCTAAAGCCCCTCTGTCTTTGAAAAAGCAGGTGTGATTTCCCTCATCCCTGTTTATTAGTTAAGGAATTAAAGTTTGTTTTCTCCTGTTTGCCAACCTGGATTGAGTTAGATTTCTCTACAGTTTACAATAAGTTTATTTAATAGTTTATTTTAAACTGTTACTGTTTGTATATGTTTGTTTGTTATTTGCTCTATGTAAGTCACCCAGAGCACCTCGGTGGAGGGCGACTAATCAAATAATAAATGGTATGGTATGGTATAAGGATCACTTGAGCTATCAAGTAGGCATGAGAAAAAAGTTATGAAAATTGAAAGAAATCGGAAGGGATTCGTATGTATGGGACTTTCAAGTTTATACGCATCGCTGCCGCAATCCCGGAAGTGGACTTTCTTTTTCGCACTCCCTGGGCCCAAATTTTCGTTAGATTTGTAAATATTTCGGAAGGCTCCCTATTATCCCCTCCAAAATAGCTTCCCAGACATTACTCACAGTCAGATGGGGCCTTTCCATGCTCGAGGCCTACTTTAACTGAAAGGCCTTTCCTCCAGGAAGTGAAAAAGGAGCCGGACCATAGAGAGATCCAGAGCGGGAGTCCTAGAGTGGCTGGAGGACTCAGGAAAAAAGCGGTTTAAACTGCAGGGAAAGGAGCCTAGATAGGAGGACAGGCGAGAAGGACATGAGGGAGGCTGAAACAATGGCAGAAGGGGTTGAAAACAGCCTGGAGAGGAGCAGGAAAAGTGCAGAATCAAGGAAAAGCCATAGAGTTCAAACCTCCTAGAGAGCTATGGGAAACTGAATGGGGGGAAGCTGCAGTGAGAAGACTTCTGGAGACGGTAGGCAACTATTTTATAATTAACTAGCTGAACCCGGCACGCGTTGCTGTGCCCTATGTTGGTGATGTGAGGAAGTCTGGGTATGTAAGTTGTGGGAATGATGTGAGCATGTTTGTTGTGTGTAGATATGTGTGTGTGTGTTTATAGTTGTATGTGTGTGTTTTTTTGGGTGTATGTGTGTGTATATATGTGTGTGTGTATTTGTGTGTGTGTATATATATATAGGTATTGGTATGTGTATATATGTGTGTGTTTTTATCTGTGGGTTTTTTGTGTTTGATTACGTGTGCATATATGTGTGTTTGTGTATGTATGTATGTGTATATATGGAGATGTGATGATATGTGTGTGTATATATGTGTATGTATTAGTGTGGATGTGTATGTATAGGTGTGTAGATATATGTGTTTTTGTATGTGTTTGTGTATTTGTATGTGTTTTTATGTTTGTGTGTATATGTTGTAGTGTATGTATGTGTGTGTGTATTTGTGTAGAGGAGGAGGCCGAAGAGGAGGGCGAAGGGCAGCTGCTCGTTCTCCTTCCCCTGCGGCCCTCTCCTCGGGCAGCGGAGGAGAGGTGGCAGAGGGCTCTCCTATGCCATCCGCCGCCTCCCTTCCGCTGTCCGAAGAGGAGGCTGTAGGGAGAGAGACGGTGCGGCTTCTCCCCCGGCCCCGGCTCCGGGCAGCGGAAGGGAGGCGGTGGGCGGCGGTGGAGAGGTCTCTGTCGCCTCTCTTCCGGTGACCGAAGAGGAGGTCGAAGGGGAAACGGGCATCCCCTCTCCCTGTGGCCTCCTCCTTGGGCTGCGGAAGAGAGGCGGCAGAGGGCTCTCCTACGGTGTCCGCCACCTCCTTTCCACTGTCCGAAGAGGAGGCCGCAGGGTGAGAGACAGTGCGGCTTCTCCCCCGGCCCCATCCCCAGGCAGCGGAAGGGAGGCGGTGGGCGGCGGAGGAGAGGCCTCTGCCGCCTCTCTTCCGGTGGCCGAAGAGGAGGTCGAAGGGGAACCGGGTGCTCTCTCTTTCCCTGCGGCCTCCTCCCCGGCCAGCAGAAGAGAGGGGGCGGAGGAGAGCGATAAGGGGGCGGAAGAGCCGGGCACGGCGCCATCGCCGGCCGGGCAATGGAGGCTCACCCCTCGTCCCCGCCTCCCAGAAGGCTCCGCGCGGCTACTCTGGCCTATTTCCTGTCCTGTCTCCGCCCTTCCTCCGAGTGAGCCGTGTTTTAGTGGGTGGAGTATGTACCTCGGGATATGGATGAGTGGGCCTGTGTTTTTTGTGTTTGTGGGAAATGTAGTTTTGGCGTGCATTTGCCTCACCAAAACTACACCTTAACTATCTCTTAAGCTTTTGTATTCCAGGAAAGGTACCGTATTTTCCGGTGTATAAGACAACTGGGTGTATAAGACAACCCCCAACTTTTCCAGATAAAATATAAAGTTTGGGATATTCTCACCATATAAAACCACCCCTCTCCACCTCCTCCTCCCACCCCACAAAGGGAGGGAGAGAAGGAGGGAGATCCGAACTAAAGAATTTGTCAAAACCTCTAAAAACAATTACATCAATTATTAAAATCACACAGACCAAAACTGTAATTTTGCTACTCTTATAAATCGTAATGTAAATATCTGTTATGCCGGATGTACTTTCATCGTTACAAATTGAACATAATTAAAGCATAGTGATTAATCAATGTTTGGGGGATGAGGGATAACGGATGATGGGATTTGCAGTACCTTCAACTGATTCAGCTATGATTTCCACAGACCACTGAGACCTTCACGAATTACAGACCTGGTCCAAACTTGGCACACAGAACCCCTATGACCAACAGAAAATACTGGAGGGGTTTGGGAGGAATTGACAGTTATTAATGGGAGATGTAGTTCACACATCCAGAGAGCACTGTGAACCCAAACAATTATTGATCTGGACCAAACTTGACATGAACGCTCAATATGCCCAAATTTGAATATTTGCGGAGTTTGGGGGAAGTAGACTTTGACATTTGTGAGCTCCTTGGAGTTATAGTCCATCAAAGAGTACACAGAACTCCCATGAACAAGAGAGAATACTGGAAGGGTCTGGGGAAAACTGACCTTGGCATTTGGGAGCTGCTGGGATTTATAGTTCACCTGCACTCAATGAGCATTCTGAACAACAGCAATGGAACTGAAGCAGACTTGGCACGCAGAACTCACATGAGCAACAGAGAATCCTGGAGGGGTCTTGGGAAAACTGATCTTGCCATTGGTGAGCTGCTGGGATTTATAGCTTCACCTGCAACCCATGAGCATTTTGAACTCCAACAGCAATGGAACTGAAGCAAACGTGGCACACAGAACTCACATGAGCAACAGAGAATACTGGAGGGATCTGGGAAAAATAGACCTTGGCATTTGGGATCTGCTGGGATTTATAGTTCACCTGCAATCAATGAGCATTCTAAACTCCAACAGCAATGGAACTGAAGCACACTTGGCACCCAGAACTCACATGAGCAACAGAGAATACTGGAAGGGTCACTTTGCTTTTGGTCAGCTTGTTGACTAATTCGGTGTCACTTGACATCAATATCATGTTTACATAAAACCAAACATATACAATTAACCTAAGCAATAAAATCAGTACAATATGGTAGTACATTGTGCATGCTACTTGGGAGTTCATTGCAGTGTTAAAGAAAATAATCACATGTAACACTGAGGCATCATAACTCATATTTCAATGGGTGGGGACATTGGTAAACAATGACAAATCTCAAACAGGCATTTGTCTACCTTTGCAGTATTTGATAGCATTTCCACACTTGAGTACATAACATCAATTTAGTATTTTAGAACATTGTCACATACATGTTGTTAATTCAACAATCGGATAATGAATTATATTTGTTATACTGGATTTTTTTTTAATTATCTTTATTGAGTTTTGTGCAATGACAGAAGAAAGTAAATCCGTCCACATCAGGGGTGAGGGGGAGGGTCAATGGGAGATGGGGTTTGTAGGTAGGGGGGGGAGGGGATACACACGAAGAGGGAAGAAGGGAAGGGGTGAGTACACTTAAAAGCCGACTTCCCAATACCCCCTCAGGTTCATTGTATCTTTTTGCTATAGGTTCCCCTATATATTACCCAGTTCTCTCTGCCCATATCGTGGGGCTTAGTATGAGGTGCAGAGGAGAAAGGAGAGGAAGTATTTGGCTGCAAGTTATTATATTTTTGGTGGTAGTTACATTTCCTGTATGTTAATTAAAAAGGGTATTCCTTTGTTCTTCATATATTCCCGGAAGCCCGACCAGTCAGTTCTTTCCCCCCTCTCCTTCAGCTTCTGAGATAAAACATCCGATTGAATCATGTCCATGGATTTCCAGATCCAATCTTCCAGGCTCGGGATATCCTTCTGTTTCCATTGTCTTCCCAGCAGCAGACGGGCACCTGTATTTAACAGAAAGAGCATCCTGTCCTGGTTTTTGTTTATATGTGGTGCGGTAAAGCCCAGTAGGTATACTTGGGGGTCTAATTTGTATTTTGCCTTGATCACTTTTTGTGTTTCCCTATGTATTTCTTGCCAAAATTTTTGAATCTTTTTACATTCCCACCATAGATGTATAAATGTTCCTGGTTCCTTATTACATTTCCAACACTTGTTGGAAATGTTTTTATTGAACCTGGATAGCTTATCTGGGCACAGGTGCCATCTATATTGTAGTTTCAGCCAATTTTCCTTTACATCTGTGGCCCCTGTGTATTTTAGTTTTTTTCCCCACACTTCCTCCCACTGGCTCAGCAGAATAGTATGTTTCAAATCTTTGGCCCACTTTATATGACAATCCTTCACCACCTCTTCCTCCGTTGCCCAGTTTAATAGGTATTTATAAATTAGGCTGATGTTTTTATCCTTCCTCTCTATTATTCGATCCCAGTGGTCCTTCTCCTCCATAAAACCTTGTATTCTGTCTTTTTGAAATACTTGATGTATCTGATGATAGTTTAGCCATGTCAAGTTTGTGTTTATTTGTCTTAAGTCTTCTATTTTTTTAATGTCCCATTTATTTTCCTCCGTCTTTCTTAATATTTGTTTGTATGTGAGCCACGGACCCTTAGCCAATTCTTTCCTGTGGAAGGCCTCCATTGGGGAGACCCACAGTGGAGTTTTCCCGTAAATCCTATGCTTGTACTTCTCCCATGTTTTTAATAGGGAGGCTCTGATTATATGGTGGCTGAAATTTTTTTCCACTACTTTCTTGTTATACCATAAATATCCATGCCAGCCATACCGAATATCGTGACCTTCCAGTTGTAGTAGGTTCTGATTTTTTAATGTAATCCACTCTTTTATTGCGGTCAGGTTGGCGGCTTCTTGGTATAATTTGAGGTCGGGTAGTCCCATACCTCCTCTTTTTGTGTCATCTGTTAATGATTTCCTTTTTATTCTCGCTCTTTTGTTTTTCCACAGAAATTTACTGATTGCCGTATTCCATTTTTTAAAGAGGAACTCCGTCCTAATAATTGGTAGTGTTTGGAATAGATACAACAATTTAGGGAGAATGTTCATTTTTACCGTGGCTATCCTGCCTAGCAGGGATATATTTTGGTGGTTCCATCTTTCTAGATCCTTCTGAATTTTTGCCCAGAGTTCCTCGTAGTTGTTTTTGAGTAATGATGTGTTGTTAGAGGTTAAGGTTACCCCTAGGTATTTTACTTTGTTCGTGATTTCTATGCCTGTGGTTTTTGATAGAGTTTGTTTTTCGATGTTTTTCATGTTTTTTGTTAACAGCTTTGTTTTCTGTTTATTTATCTTGAAGCCTGCCAAATCTCCGAATGTCTCTAATTTTTTTAGCCAATTCCTTGTGTTCTCTAATGGGTTTTCAATGAAGCATACCACATCATCGGCATATACGCGGAGTTTATAATGTTGTTGCGGTGGGATTCTCGTGCCCTTCAACTGCTGGTCCTTGTTTATGTCCTGGACTAGTACTTCCATGATCATGATAAATAATAGGGGTGAAAGGGGGCATCCTTGCCTCACTCCTCTGCTGATATTAATTTGTTTTGTGTGTTCCTTTCCATTTATTATTAGTTTGGCCCTTTGTTGAGTATATAGTGCTTCTATTATGTTCTGGAAGTAGTAGCCCATGTCTATTTCATTGGTTAGCAGTTTTAAAAATTCCCAACTGACCTTATCAAAGGCCTTTTCCGCGTCAATAAAGAGTAGACCTATGTTTTTTTCGGTATGCCTTTCATAATATTCTAATATGTCTATGACGATTCTGGTGTTATCTTTGATATGCCGCTGAGGTAAAAAGCCGGATTGTTCAGGGGAGATCCAATTTATTAAGAATTTTTTGATTCTTTCCGCTATTATAGTTGTAAATATTTTGTAATCAGTATTTAGAAGTGAAATTGGCCGGTAATTTTTGAGTGATGTGTTTGGTGTATTTTCTTTATGTATCAAGGTGATGTTTGCTTCTTCCCATGAGGAGGGCATTTTTCTATTCTCTCTTATACCATTAAGGACTATTTTCAAAAGAGGCCCTAGCTCTTCTTTGTATGTTTTATAGAAAATGGCAGTGAACCCATCGGGTCCTGGGGATTTCTTGTTTTTTAGCTTACTTATTCCAATGTCGATTTCTGCCATCGTGATCGGTCCATTAAGTATGTTTCTCTGCTCCTCTGAAGCTTTTGTCATTTTTAGATTACTAATGTACTCAGTAATTGCGTCCTTGGATGTTTTATCCCTTGAGTATAGCTCTCTATAAAATCTTGTAAATGCCTCCGCTATCTTTCCTTCCTCAGTTATTATACTTCCTTCGTTCTCTATCTTAGTTATGAACGTTTTGGCTCTCTTTTCCTTCAGCTTGGAGGCTAACCATTTTCCTATTTTATTTGCGTTCTGGAAATATTTGGCTTTTATGTACCTCATCTGTCGTTCCAGGTTTTCTGTTTCTAGTAGCAGTAGTTGTTTCTTTAAGGCTTTGAGATTTTTGGTGGCCTTTGTCTCTCTAGGGTTATGTTTAAGAATATTTTCTGTTATTTTAATGTTGTCTGTTAGCTCTCTAATTTTTTGTTGGCGCAGTTTGTTCTTTTTGCTGTTTAGCTGTATGTAATGTCCCCGCATCACTGCCTTCATAGCCTCCCATTGCGTGTTCTTACTAGTTTCTTCTCCCGCGTTGACCTCTAGGTATTCTTTTAAAAGCTTTCTAATTGCCTCAATGTCTTCCGCCTTTTGTACTAGGCTATCCTGCAGTCTCCACCTGTATTGTCGTTTCTTTCCCTTAATATACATTTCAATGGGGCAGTGATCGGAATGTAAGCACGGTGATATTTCTATGTTTTTCACTCTTGTCGACAGGCTCCCCGGAGCCCAGATCATGTCGATGCGGGACCAGGTGCCATGTCTTCCAGAGAGGAAAGTGTAGTCCCTTTCTGTCCCCTTATGGTGTCTCCATATGTCAATTAAATTTTCTTTTTCCAGGAAACGTAGAAATTCCTTGGGGAGTTGTCCCCCTTTCTTGGCCTTACTTCCTGGTGTGCCGGCCCTGCCAGATCTATCTATTTCCGAGTCCACTACCCCATTGAAGTCCCCTGCAACAATGAGTTCGTCGTATTTTTGTTTTTCTATTTGTGCCTTAAGCTCTCTCAAGAACTTAGTCTTAGGGCCATTCGGGCAATAAATATTGCAAATCAGCAGTTTTGAGTTATTTATTTCTACCAAAGTCCCTACGAATCTGCCCTGCATGTCTTTAAAGGCCAAACTAGATGGGATATTTGGTTTGATATAGGTGGCTACTCCTTTTTTCTTTTCCTCGCTGGAAGCGTAATATAATTTTCCCAATTTTGGTGCTTCTAAGTGTTTAACGTGTCGGCTGGCGACGTGGGTTTCTTGCAGTAGAGTAATCCCGCAGTTTTTCTTTCTTAAGTGTTCAAAGGTGAGTCTCCTTTTAGTGGGGGAGTTCAGGCCATTTATGTTGTTTGAGTAGATTTTAAGGTCCATTCTTTTGCATATTGTCCCCTGTCTCAGAGTCTTCTTCGAGTATCTCGTCTTGCGGAATCGCTAGTTGGTAATTTTCCGGCGAAAACTTCCGGAGTCTTTTGAGATTCTTTTTCATGACGACCCCTGGGGAGTCAATTTCCTCAAAGTCTGTCATTTCTACTCCTTCCTCCTCCTCTTCTAATTCTCCCTCCTCATTGTCATGTTGTCTTTGCTTTACCTCTTCCCGTTTTCTTGGGTCTCCCTTCTGGTCTTTAGTACCATATTGCGGGTATTCTTGCCTACTGTCTCTTATATGTTGGTGAAAAAAAGCCCTTGCTTTCTCCACGGTGTTCAGCCAGTATCTGGTTTCTCTCCACGTTACTGTTATGCCTTCGCCTTTTTCCCATCTATATTTGACTTTTCGCTTTTGTAACTCCTCCGTTAGAAATCTGTAATTCCTTCTTTTCGCCAAAGTTTGCTGGGAGACTTCCTTGAGAATAATGATCTTCCTGTCTTTGTAGTACATTGCAGTTTTGGCTTGTTTTTGGAGTATCTCATCTCTGAAAGATTTTTTTGCAAAAGTCACTATCGTGTCTCTGGGGGTTTTGTTCTTTTTTGCGAAGCTAGTCGAAATCCTGTATGTTCTGTCCACCTCGTTTTCTATTGTCTCTACTTCCTTCTCTAGTAACTCAGCCAATACATCCATAATTATGGCTTTCAAATTTTCATTCTCCGTCTCCGCCAGGTTTCGAATTCTTAACTGATGTTCTAGGGCCTTATTTTCCAACATCTCCATTTGCAGTTGGATCTTCTGGCTCGTAGCCTCCAACTGGTCCGTCTTAACTTCAAGTTTGGCCTGTGTTTTAATCATCCTTTGATTGTCTTGTTTGACTCTCTCGAGGTCTTCCCTCATCGCCTTTAGATCCTCTCTTATGTTATTGTTCATTGTTTTGATTTCATTTTGTAGTTCCATGTGCTGCCTATCCTGTTTTCTTGAGATGTTCTTTATTTCTTCCATCATCTCCCTGAAGCCTACATCCTCTGGGAGAGAGTTCCTTCTATTTGGCACCTTCAATGTTTGCATTCTAGCGGGATTCCCTCTCATATTGCTCATAGTTGGGTGGGTCCCGGGAACTTTTCTGAGTTCTTCGTCTCTCCCCGGTCGTGTCGTCGTACCGCTATTATCCTTTGTTCTCCAGCTGACCAGTTATGGAGGATTCTGAGTGGTCGCTAATTATCCTTCTATTGGCGTGTCCTTTCTTTATTTCCTAATCCGGGATCTAAAGTATATGTTTCGGGGGCATTGGTCTTACCTTGGTTAGATGCTTTGTATTGCTTTGTTCTCCCCTCTATGCCTTCGGGCCGTCCTGTTCTGTTCCGTTCCCCGTTCTCTATCCTGATCAGCGCCCAAGGACCTTTCCTTTGTTTACTTCCTGTTTGGGTTCGTTCGTTCCTCACCCCCTTCTCGCGAGAGTTCGGCCTTCGAGACTGGGCTCTTCTTCACGGGCTTTCACTGCGCGCTCACCTCGCGCGCTCTTGCGCTTCCGCCGGGGAAGGCGGGGGAGAAGGGCTGGGAGGATTTCCAAGGCCACCCTCCAACCCTCCTCCTCTCCGTCTCCGTCACTTTCCCTCAGCTGTGCCCAGCGTTTTCAAGGTCAGTTGTGAAATGACTTCTACTGGCCTTCTCTAAACCCTTACAGTAGGGGGGGGAAGGTGCTTTTCCCGGGGGTTGTCCCTCCGGAGCTTTCCCAATGTCCTATGTCCCCTTTTCTTGGTATTACTGTTTTCCTTGCTGCTGCGTTGTTCTTTATTTCTGAGTCAGGGGGGGGGAGGGGGTGGTTCCGTTACCTTTCCCGGTCTTTCCTAGGTCCCGGCTTCCCCGGTCTCCTTGTCGTTTTCCTTGTCAGTTTCCCTCCGTTGTCGCGGGAGCAGCTGTCGCTGCTGTTCTCTCTGCCGCGCCGCAACCCAGCTTCCTCTCCCTCTGTAGCCGAAATTAAGTGAGAGCCTGTTTTGGTACCTGAGGACTATTGCTTTTCTGGATCTTTTCCCCTGATTTCAAGTTTTCAGCTTTTGAACTGGTGGCTGGTGGCGGTAGCTGAGACCTGTCGGTCTCAATACCAATGGCGACTCGCCTGCCCCTTGCACGCCGTTGCCGGGTGTTCCTGGCGAGCCTCCTTGAGGGGGGCCCACCGCTGACACCGTCGGCCGTGCGCGTCTTGGGGGTGCACCCCTAGAAGCCTCAATCCGCTTCTGTTTGGGGAAGGATCAGCTCCCTGGCTTCGTCGCTTTGGAGTTGCCCCTCGGAGCCCGAGTGGACACGTCCGCCACCTTGCAGCCACCAACCGGAAGTCCTTTACTGAGTGATTTAACAGCCACATTCAAGAAACTAAAACTGCTTGGGTTCCCTGTCACTTATTTCTGAATCTTGAAGCTACTTAATTCTGAGCCATCTTTCGATAATCTTGAATTTTAACTCCTTGTGATAGTTTTCACATGAACAGGATCTCCCAACTGCTCCTTCAGAGTTACCAGTGACCTCTTGTTTGCTTCTCAGAGTAACATCATGTGCAGGGGCGGTCCTACAGGTAGGCCAAGGAAGCGGCCGCATGGGGCGCCATCTGAGAAGGGGTGAATTCCCCCGCCCGCTGGGCGCCGGCGCCAGACAGTGTCCTGGCCCTGCTGATGTTCCTCAGGCAGCACCGCGGCTGCCTGCTTTTGGGCCCCGGCCTTGTGTGCTCCAACGCCACTTCTGGGCATGTGCGGAGGTTTTCGCGCAGGCGCAGTTGCTCTGGAGCTGAAGTTGAGTGCAGGAGCAACTGCACATGCGCGAAAACCTCCACGCATGCCCAGTAGCTCCTGTGCGCAGAAGCCTGTAAGCAAAGCACTCCCTATCGGGCAGGCAGGGAGTGCTTCCCCTCTCACTTTGTCTCCGCCCTGGCGCTGAATACGGTGACCCAATTGGGAAGGCAGGGGGCGGAGACAAAGAGAGAGGGGAGTGGAGCCAAAGGGGTATTGCCGACATATTGCCTCCTGACAGCCGCCACCGGAAGTAGCCATCGTGCGCTGAGGCAAACTCCCTCGCCAGGCCCAATCACGTGTGAACCCTACCACAGCCGCCCACCTCCCCCGCGCGCGTGCCGGCCGGGAGCATCAAGGAGAGACAGGTGCAACTGCGCAGGCAAATAGTAATATATAATATTTTATTTTACTTTATTTTGGGTTATTTGAGTTTTATAGGAGTAATGAAAATATTTAGTAGAGGATAATTTTATTTAAATAAATAATTTTATTTATTATTTTATTATAATAATATAATAGAATGTTATATTATATTATAATGTCAATATATTATAATATAATTATATAGTAATGTAGTATAATATAATTATGATATAATATAGTATGAGTATGTACTATAATATATTGTATATACATTGATACAATATAATACTACTAATGGTATTGTGATATTATAATTGTATATTTGTTTTACATGGGGGGGGGGCGCCAAAATAATGTTCGCTTACCATATAAAATTACCTTAGACCGCCCCTGATCATGTGAGCTTTGGTGGATGGCTTTCTCTAGACAGAGTTGTGGTTGAGCCATAATTCATTTCCAGTTTGCAGTAAAAAAATTAATATTGCTCTAGGTGAATTTCATAATCTGTGGGAGGGAGGAGTTAATAGCCCAACCTTTATGGTGTTTCTGCATAACATTAGCCCAGACTTGTTTGCATAGCTCTTTGGTTTTCTGTCTGTTTAGTTATGCTCAATGAACTCCAGCGCCTTTCAGAAATAGGTGACTTTAATATGACATCATGTGGCACTTGAGTTGATTGCAGGTGGACTCCATTCAACCATTTAGGTTACTTCTGGAGGCAGTGATTTGCACCCATGTTTATTGAGGCACTCCACAGTGAATACTTATACAACTAACAAGGGCCAGATTGTTTTTGTTTACTTGAATTTCATGCTTCAATACAAATAGTTTGCACCTTGTCAAACTGTTACAATACTAATTAGAGTCATTTGAATACCCGGCTGTTAACACAAAAAATGTGAAAAAGTTAGATGGAAGTGAATATTCTCTCTCTCACTCGTTTTTCACAAACACACATAAATTGGTCTTAAAATTAAATTGAAAAGCTAGAATAACAAAACAGTCTAAAACTTGTTAAATAATTTTAACAATGTAAAGGAAACTTAAGCAATGTAAAATTCGGTGCTTGTATAAAGCCATCAGCTTCAAAGAGCTTTCATAAAATGTCGTGTTTTGATTTAGTATTAGAATGAAGCCAATGCCAGTACCAAATGGTTCTCCGAGCAAGAGGACAAAGGTTACATCAACCAAGATGCATTGCTTCCACTGGGGGGCCCTTCACACCACTCAGTCATCAGATAGGCAGGCACATAAAGGAAGAGATGTTCCTTCCATATTGTGTCCCAGGCCATTTAGGACATTAAATGATATTCTCAGCTCTTTATATTCAGACCAAATGTATATTGGCTAGTGAAGTTCTTTGTTATACAAGGGGGTCAATAAGTCTGTGACTTTTTGAATGGAACATAGGTTTTTGGATTTAAAAAACATTTTATTTTTCAACGTAGTCTCCTTTGAGCTCTATACCCTTTGTCCAACATTGCTCCAATTTTTTTATCCCTTCCAAAAAATAAGATTTGTCGAGGTCATCAAAATAGGTATTTGTGAGATGATTTTATTGTTGGAGTCAAATCTCTTTCCGCCAAGCAATTTCTTCAGGTTTGGAAACAAGAAATAGTCACTCGGGGCTAAATCCAGAGAATAGGGTGAATGAGGGAACAATTCATTTCCCAATTCATGGATTGTTGCCATGGCAACTGCATATGTGTGCACCTTTGCATTGTCCTTGTGCAAAAGAACTTTTTTCTTGGCCAAATGCAGTCGGGTTTTTATTAAAAAATCCTCATTAAATCGAACCAATAAGTTGGCATAATATTCGACATTGATTTTTTTACTCTTTTGAAGGTAGTCAATGTGGATTATACCCCGTGCATCCCAAAAAAAACGGTCGCCATGGCTTTATTGGATGACAAACCCACCTTGGCCTTCTTTGGCACCGATTCACCCCGAGAAAACCAGTTTTGACTGCTGTTTGGTCTCTGGTGTGTTGTGGTGGATCCACGTTTTGTCCATGGTTACAAAACGGCAAAACTGTCCATATTGCAGTTGAACAACGCCAAACACTCCTGCGAAATTGTCACACGATTGCGTTTGTGGTCAATTATGAGCAAATGCGTCACCCATCTTGCGGAAGCTTTTCATAGCCAAGTGCTCATTTAAAATTGAAACCACTGAGCCATGTGAGATGCCTATGGCTTCCACAATCTCTCGCACTTTCAATCGCCAATTGACCAAAGCCATATTGTGAATTTTTTTCAATTGTTTCGGGTGTAGAGACCTCAACTGGGTGTCCAGAACGTTCGACATCTTCTGTGCTTGTATGGCCACAACAAAATTCAGTAAACCACTTTTTACCATTGAAATTGATGGTGCAGAGTCCCCATAGTATTTATAAAGCTTAGCCTTGGTTTGAGTGATGGTTTTTTTCCGCAAAAAAATGCTTAATGAGCACACAAAATTCACTTTTTTCCATTTTCTCCTCAAATCATGCAGTAGTCTGGTATCAATGGCTGTTAAAGACAAACCAAATGATGCAGCTTGTTCAAATTTTGACAGGAGTCAACTGACAGATGCCTGTTGACAGGACCAGTGTTGCCCTTTCAGTTAAGAGGCGGGAAATTCAAAAAGTCACTGACTTATTGACCCGCCCTTGTATTATTCCCATGAGATTTTCTTGTCAAGTCTGGCTATTGTATGTTTCACTAGCTGTAACTTCTGAGTCCTTTTCAAGGGCTGTCCATGTAGAATGCATATCAGTAATCGAATATCTAATAGCATTCCTCTAGCTTTTAGAAAAGAGATAATACTCCAGAATATGGAAATTAGGAATGCACAAAAACTGTGAGCAAGTTATCTTTGACCAGGAACTACTATAGGGAGACTTAGGGCCCTTCTATATTTATCTAAAACCTGAGAGGAAGCAGGTTAAAAAGACCCACTTCCTCCCAGGTTTCAGTCCCCACCCACTCCCACAACTCTTGGCTTGCCTTCAGGGGGTGGCTAGATGCTATCCTGGTCAACCAAAGGTTGACCCGGGATTTTATCCAGCCCCCATTCCCCACCACCACCACCAAACTTACCTTAGGGGACTGCTCGAAGAGCAGGCCCCTCTACATAGTCCTTCTCACATGAGAAAATCCTGCATCAGGAGGGTTGGGGGAAGGAAGAGGGAACTTTTCCTGCTGGCCAGCTGGCCCCTCAAGTAAGGTTTTGGGGAAAATGGGAGCAGGGGGGGGGTGCCTTTCTGCTCCTTCAGGCTCCAGAATCCAAAGAATTGGGATGGCTGTGGGGATTGACTCCCAGGACTAAAGAAGCATTCCCGGGCATCAATCCCCACAGGCCCAGAACCATAGATTTAATGTTATATAACCAGACTTAGAAGATAAAAACGTCCCCATTGTTTACCTATAAAGCCACAAATGGCAAAGCAACATATGGGTTTTGGCATTAGCATTCCAGATCTGGCACTGAAATTATGCTTTATTCTGCTTTTAGATTCTTGTTAGCCCCAGTTATTAAGATCCATTTAATCAGTCAGGACAGGAAATAAGAGCTAAGCACTCAATCCATTAGCATTCCTCTAGCTTCTAGAAAAGAGATGATATTCCAGAAATATCATATCTATCACTCTTTAATGCACTTTTGGCAAAGTTCCTCGACTTTTCAAAAATTACACTTAGTATGAAGTACTCCAGCCAAACTTGTCACTCGTACTAAAAATTACAGACACATTAAAACAGCTCGCCCACTATTATTCCAAGTTACCCATTAGTGGTATGATTAATAACCTGGGTATTTTAAATGTCACAGAAAGTCTTTTGCTGTAACATTTTCATATAGTTTGGACATATAGACAGGTAGCTGCTGAGTTCTTTCTATAGGTTTACATTCTTCCTTAAAATTTGGAACTGTTTCTGAATGTCTTGAGGTTTCAAGTTTGATAAATATAGGATAACTTGTATTTCATTACCTGACTGTACTTCATGTATTTGACCATTTTTCCACCTCTTGTTTTTTATATATTGCTACATTTATGTCCTTCGGTAAGTTCAAGGTAATGTCTATTGTCTCCCTAATTTTATCTCCACAGGATCCCTATGGAGTGGTGAGGCTGAGAGGTAGTGTCTGTGTCGAGGTCACCAAGGGAGTTGCATAGATGAGTGGAGGAAAGTTGGAACAGAGCGCTTTAGTTCACATTCTAACCATGATATACAAACTACCTAACAAACATATTTCCTTATGAGGATCAGACAGCATATTTGGATCAATTCGCTTTTTGTGAAGCATCTTCAGTCTTGTAGTTTGAAGGAAAAATAGCACCTGGGGTCAATATTGGGAGAAAGGTGGGGCAAAAATAAAGTTAATAAATACTAATAAAATCAATGTAGCATATGCTCCCATTCTAGAACTCAGCTCTCACTGCATTGTGCTGCCTGCTGCTGCTGCTTACCCTCAAAACTACTACATGCAGAGAGTGACATGGGGAAATAGTAGGTGAAACAGCATTAGATAGTGGGTTTCTTCATTTGGAAATTAGCACATCTTCCATAAAAGTCAGTTTAAGCACTTTTTAAAATATCTGTTTACAGAAATGTATGATTTAGCTGATCTGGTGCATTCACAGCAATTGAAAGAAATATTTCAGTTACCCAGAGGTTCCTGGATGGGGCAGATTGTCTAAAACTAGTTCATACTGGCTTCCAGATAGGTTATAGAAGGAGACCTTTGGTTACTTAGATAGATGGCCTACACTGGGAATTAAACGAGTGTCTCTATTGGTTCTACTGAACCTCTTGGTGACTTTTGATACCACTGACTAGGTTGTCAGTGGTATCTGGACCATCTCACTGAGGTGGAACTTGCAATCCACAGTTTACAGTGGGTTTATCCTTCTTGGAGGAACACACTCAGATCGTGTTGCTTGAGAGAGATTTGTCTGAGATCCTGAACACTGATTTGTTGACTGTCTCAGTTCTGTCCTCCATGCTATCTAATATATACGAATGAGAGAAACCAGTGGTAGAGATTATGCAGAGTCATTACACCAATACGTTAATGACATTCAACCATATCTCTCCTTTCCACCTAATTCCAGGGATGTCAGTGTATTCCAAATCTTATTCACTTACGTGAATGTATGATGTATTTTAATGCTAATTGTGTTTTACTGTATTTTACTGTATTTTAATGCTAACTGTATTTTAATGTATTTTAACTTTGACTGTTTTTGGGTTTTTATTATATGTATACTGTGTTTTTGGCATTGAATTGTTGCCGTTGTTAGGCCGCTCTGAGTCCCCCCTCGGGGGTTGAGAAGAAGCGAGGTAGAAATGGTGGAAATAAAAAAAAAATAATAATAATAGGGCAAAATTGGCTCCACAAAATGTAGAGCACATTGTAGATACTCATCTCTTCTGAAACACAGTAAAGATTCTGAATGAGGGTTGCTGAAACACCTCGAGGATATTACTGTTGACCTCTGTTTAAAACTATTACTTTCCCTTTTTTTCACCCCATATGCCTCTGATGCACTATGTGCATCTCTGTAGGAAATGAGGAAAAGCTTGCACAGCAAGGCCACGTTCCATGGTAAGAATAATCACATTCCTGGCCTCAAACTGGTTCCACATTTGATTATAATGTTAGTGTGTAAACATTATGTGAGGTTGCCTTTGAAAACTATTCAGAAGAAAACTATTCACTGTACTGACTTGGGCTGATTATAGGAACTACATAAGTCTCATGTTGCAATTTTGGAGAGAACATTCAAAGATCTGGTTATGACTTATAAAATCTTATTAAACATGGGTCCAGACTATCTGAAAGATTGTACCTCTTTATGCAATGTATGAGCCTGCCCAAGTTTCATGGTCCTCTCGGGACAGCTTTTTCCCAGTTCCATTTCAGTCATGGAGTCATTTAATGAGGACACATGATAAATCCTTTCCTGTAGCAGTGCCCAGGTTGTGAAACTGTCTTCCATGGGAAGCTTGGTTATTCCCCTGTCTATCTTTGGTCAACTTTATTTGTACAGGCCTGTGGCTATTAACTCATTAGGGCAGAAGGTTATTTTAATAGTGTGTGCTGTACTTTTTATGCTCCACTATGCTATAAACATTTTAAATTAGCATTTCTGCTGTTAGGTTTTAGCTTTACTTGGTTTTAATGAATTTTGCAAGCCAGCTTAGATCCCAAGTTGGGAAAAAGACAGGATATAAATGAAATATATTAATTTAATTTACAGACCACAGCCACCCCAGAATAGCCAATAAACATGTGCTTAAGCCATCCAACCATGTAACAGTCCTACAGCATGATTGGCTGATGATAAAATACTCAGAATAATTACTCCTTTACAAAGTACATAATTATGCCATAGAATTCATAACAGATGGCCAACTCACTGAAGGAGTGGACTGATGTCTACACATATTTTTTCTTAATTTGTCTTCTCTGTAAGGGGGAGATTTTGATCACATAGCAGTTCTATGAATTTGGTAAGGTTGGTAATGACTAAGATTCACCTGTTTGCAGCAAAAGAGAAATTTTTACCATACATTTCACTCACCCTAGGGTGTTTTTATATGGTATCATGAAATCAATTCAATACCCATTTAACTGCCATAACTCAATGCTATAGAATCCTGTAATTTGTAGAGATTGATGAGGCATCACCTTCCAAAATTCCATTGAGTCGTGTCAGTTAAAACTCTGTCAAACTGCATTAATCCTGCAGTATCTGCCGTCAGATAGGCCAACATAACAGTGATTCAGGAATGTATCAGATGTGTTGTTGCTTGATTTTTGAACTGTCTTTCATTTTTGTATTGATCGGAGACTTTCATCTGATGACTCTCAGCTGATAACAATAGAAACATCAGATAGGATTTTTTTTATTCTAACGCCTTTGTATTTCCTAGCCTTTAATGCAGTGTCTTACATTGCTTTCACTGGAAGGATAACCTGATCATATCAGTACTGTGACATCAAGAACATGACATCAAGAATGTTAGGGTTTTTATACTTCATTGTCTCATTTTTATGGGAGATCATAATGGTACATCAATGGTACAAAACATTTGGGGAATAGTCTGAGGAAGTGGCTATCCTTGTGGGTTTGGTTATGTGTTACTTCTGAACATTTACATCTTTTCCTTAGTTAGGCAAAACTATCAGAACCCTTTGTTTCTCTCAACCAACCTTCTTCACAAAGGAAATCCTGCTAATATCATAGTTATTTGATGTGGGGAAATGGACTTTGATTAGGATGAATATAGTGCCAACCATGACAAAGCTTATTCTAATTGCTTTACATTTGTCTGGTTTTCTGTTTCAGTTTTACAAACTGCATTTTTTTAGGTTTTGAAAGACACTACAAATCAAGTTATGAGAACTGTCCACAGCATAAGCTGACAAATGACCTCATCAGATGAGGTTCACCTCCTCCTTTACAATGTGCCAGTTTGCTTCCTTCTTTACAAGGGAACACTGACTCCCATCCCAAGATGCAATGCAATGTCCGGTGGGGCTCCATCGTAAAGAAGAAGTTGAACTGGTGCATGCTGTCACAGAACAACACACGAGGTTTCCCGTGTTGCTTTGGGTCAACAGGGGAAGCCAGGTGGTGGATGGATGAGTCTGGCAATGTGCAGCATGGGCGACAGGTTCCCTATGCCCCCGGACAGACACCGTTGGAATCACCATGATCTGTGTGGATTCTAGCAACATGTGTGAGGAGATCCATAGACAAAAGCTTGAAAGTGATACACAATTCTTTGTTTGTGTGTATGCACTTTTTAAAAAAAAAACAGCCTGAGGAAAGTGATGTGCTTCATGTTTCCTAGACAAGAATTACATCACATATTCTTATCTTCTCAGAGAATAGCCATGACCTTTCCAAGAAAACTTCCATTTAGAATCAGCATAAACTGGAAACAACTTGAAGGCACAATTGTTATTGTAAATCTTTTTATTTCAATTGCGATAAACCGTTATCTGAATAAAATTCAAAATATGTGTCCAGTTCTTGGGAACCATTAGCAGAACTGTGCAAATGCCTTCCGTACCAAATTATTGCTAAAATCTGCCAATTATAAGCAACTGTTCTAAAAGTTACCTTGTCCATATGATAAACTATCAGATCTTTAATTACATAATAAGGGCCATGTTATTTCAAAGAATCGTCAAGGTTTGTTCCTTCAACAATGGCGTGACAGTATTTAGACCCTTATGATATTCGAGAAAGTGACATTTTAAATGTGCTTTGCTAGAGGCAAAACAGTTGAAGATACTTCTGAGACCACATGACATCAATTTCCAACACATATTTCATATATATATATATATATATATATATATATATATATATATATAAATGTTATGTGTAAATTTTGATTATGGCCCACCATTGAAATAAACAATGTTCTGGAAACTTTCACACTGAGCATTTTTTTTATACAGGCTTTTATAGAAGATGCTCTTAATTTGTGGGGGAAAGACTAGTCTAAACTGACAAGACTATTTTTCATCAGCTTCAACTGAAGAGACAAAATGAACAACACTGGAAATTCAGAGCCTTTGAAATCTATATGAATACACTCACCACCTCAATTTTCTGGGCTTGTGCTACCATGAGATATTGATCGCCCTGCCCTATGAAAGTGCAAAGCTCTTCGCATGTGTGCAAATGGAACTTCGTTCCACTTGACTAAGAAAATTAAATCCAATCTTCTTTCTTTCTGACTCCAATTCCAGGAATGACAGGAAATTTGTACCTTTTTTAAGGAACACATTTTTGTTTGTATGTTATACTGTTCTGTTGTATTTCCTTAATGCAGTGTTTCCCAACCTTTTTTGAGCCACGGCACACTTTTAACATTAAAAAAATCCGGGGGCACACCACCAACCAAAATGACACTCTAACACAGTAAAGAACGGCTGGGGGTTGATGGCCTGCTGGGAGCAGCTGCTGGGAGTGCCGAAGCCGGGGCGGAGCCAGGCTGCACCATGCCCCGCCCCCTACCCCCAGCTTCACCTCTCCCAGCAGCTGCTCCAGCCTTGAGGGGGCAGTGCCAAGCCAGCGGTGCCAGAGCCAGCACAATGCTGGCTTGGCACTGTCCCCTCAAGGCTGGAGCAGCTGCTGGGAGTGCCGAAGCTGGGGAGGGGCGGAGTCAGACTGCACCATGCCCCGCCCCCTACCCCCAGCTTCACCTCTCCCAGCAGCTGCTCCAGTCTTGAGGGGGCAGTGCCAACCCAGCGGTGCCAGAGCCAGCACAATGCTGGCTTGGCACTGTCCCCTCAAGGCTGGAGCAGCTGCTGGGAGTGCCGAAGCCAGGGCGGAGCCAGGCTGCCCATGCCCCGCCCCCTACCCCCAGCTTCGGCACTCCCAGCAGCTGCTCCAGTCTTGAGGGGGCACTGCGAAGCCAGCGGTGCCAGACCTACCACAATGCTGGCTTGGCACTGTTCCCTCAAGGCTGGAGCAGCTGCTGGGAGTGCCGAAGCCGGGGGAGGGGGCAGAGCCATGCCCCGCCCCCTCCCCATAGCTTCAGCTCTCCTACAGGCTGCGCCATGCCCCGCCCCCTCCCCCCAGCTTCAGCTTTCCTACAGAGAAGGAGCATGAGCGGTGAACGGGCTTCAGTAGGCGGGGCTCCTCCTCCACGTGGCTTCAGCGAGCGAGGGGCGAGAGTCATGGTGGGAGTCATGGCGGATTGGAGGCTGGCCGGGGAAACAGCCGAAGGAGGCGGTGCCCCGGTCCCTTCTTCTTTTTCTTCGCCACTGCCCGGCCCTTCCTCCTCCTCCCCCAAGCAGCAGGAGTTCGGCAGGAAGGGGGGCAGAGAGCTTTTCTTGCGGCACAGCAGGAGGTCCGTCACGGCACACTAGTGTGCCACGGCACACTGGTTGAGAAAGACTGCCTTAATGTGTGGCTGTATGGTGATGGAAATGTAAGTCAGAAAATAGATCTGGTAAGTTATGCCTTGTCTTCAATGTGCATAATTTCCTGCTGTTATTCCATGAAACTTGTACCTATCTACCTTAAAATCAAGCTTCTAATTCCTTCCCATCTCTTTACACTATGTCCCTGTCCACAAAGCTTTCTTTCTCAGTAAAACTCTGGTGCTGACCTGCTATTTACCGACTGGTTTTGGTGACCTATTGGTGATTCCTCTTGCTTTCTACCCTATTCTGCTTCATTTTTGTGTACAGCCTCCTTCTGATACTACCTGAAAATGCCTCCCAAGGGAGCTGCAAAGCCTCCAGGCATTCAAAGAATCCAGAAGTTCTAAGCGGCCTTGTGGGATGTTCACTAGAAAAGAAGAAATCATGCCGGCACAAACAACCCTCCATTTGTATCAATATGGTCTGATGTTAATTATCAAAAATTCCTTCTAAAGCCTTTGGGAAACATCATCAAGCTTTTCTGATTTTCTTTTTGAAAGTTGGCCAGGTCTAAAGGTGGTCAGTATGATATGCTTTTCCTTAGAATAACTTCCCGACAATTAGGGCCATTTTCTTTGCTAGTTTGCTCACCGAGTCAAGAGAGCTTGCCAACAACTTAATTTGTAATTTTAAAAAATGTAGTTTTTGAAGTTTCAACATGAGCAAATTTTGTACCATTCCTGCTTTGATTTCATTCTGTTTAGGGTTTGACAGCAAAAATATATGGAAGGGGAGGGAAAAACCCCTATTCTTTATGTGTTCTTACTTTATTCTGGCCCCAGTGGAGACTAATTCTGTTTGAAGACAATACCTGCATGACTAGGTTATTGCATATTTTATTACAGAATTTTCTGATTACATGTTTTCCTACCTTTGTTTTTATATAGCATCAGAAAAAAATAAACTTTTGTTTATAAGCAGTAATGCTTTAAAATAAACCACAGAAGTATTCTTGGATAACAGTGTTTTTGTAGCTAAAGCCCAGAATCCAGTAGAGCGATACATCAACAGCGGGAGCTCATCCTGCTCCCCAGAATCAAACTGCCAACCTTTTGGTCAGCAAGTTCAGCAGCTCAGTGGTTTAACCCACTGCACTACCAGGGAGACTATCTTATAGTGACCTCTAAAACTCTATGTGGCTCATGTTCAAGATGGTTGAGAAACCTTATGAACATGTCCATCAATCTTTAAGGTCTTTGAGAGAGGGCCTTATCTTTGTTCCACTGCCTTTCCAGACTCCTGTAGTGTGAACAAGGGAATGGGCTTGTAATGGCCTGCTACTGTATAGATTTCTTTTAAAGAATCTGCTTAAATGGTTTTAACTCTATGTATTCTCCATTGCTTTTTATAAACATATATTTTAATCTGTATTGGTTTGAACAATTTTCAAGCTACCTTGAAGCAGTCACAATGAGCTCAAATCTTTGCTCAGATAGTTGAGAAAACCTAAAAAAAAGGTTAAAAATTGTTAAAGCAACTGAGAGTAAGAAAAAGAAAAAAGCAACAGATATTACTGTTTCTGTGCAAAATGACATTCTGAGTTGTTGAATATAGTGATCTATGTAAGGATGTGTAGATTATTTTGTCCCCACAATAGTTTGTGGAAATAGGAAATATCATATTGTTCTCTGTAATAATATAATCCTAAGAAATAGGCCAATTGTAAGATATTATGAGTGCTAGAGTTACACTTTAAAATATACCTGTTCTGACTTATATATACATTTAACTTAAGAACAAATGTGCAGAACCTGGTGTTTGTAATATGGGGACTGCCTGCATATATTGTAAATAATTTGCATGGATTTCTATATCTACAGCTTTAGTCTCAGTTGCTGTCATAAAGTAAATTTACTTGAGAACAAAAAAAACCCTGCCTTATGATTAATGAATTGATACATTATTGATAAGTGACAACTTTAATGGAAATATAACAGATAACCCTAAACTAGAGTAACATATTGTCTATTTAGTTTCTGTTTTCATAGAGATACTCTCATCATATAAAATGACTAGATCTGTCATCGAATGATGGAGAAACTCTTGCAATTCATGTCAAGGGTCCACAATCTAGGTAGCTGCATTTTATTTTATGCTTGCTTTGAAAAACCCATGTGATAATCAGATTTTACCCCCAACAAGCACCATTCCTTTTGGCAAAGATTTGCAGTGACAAGGCCACCTTCCCCCAGTGCATACTGGGAGGAGGGAGTTTTGCCTACCTCCACCGAGCGAGGTGAAAAATGGGAGGCTCCGGATGGAGCCTCCCTGCAACTGGGGCGTGGCTTCATCCACCGGAAACCAGCCCCAATTGCTCACTTCGTCGAAGACTTCATGTTAATATTCAACCAAAGTTCAAGTTGATCAGGGAAGTTCTGTTAAATGGCCAAGAATGGGAGGAGGCTGGTCTCAATATCTTGGGGACCAGACCTCGCTCTCATTCTCCTTAACGGGTTGCCTTGGTTGGATGGCCAAGGAATCCAGGTGTTTTGCCCACAAATTAACATTGAAACCGGGTAGGGTGGCTACCTGAATTGGATACAACAAATTCCTGACACCCCTTGAGTTAAGGTTGAGGACAGTTAAATAGGTAACAATTCAAATAAATGTTGCCAAATTTGAACCCAACCACTGTTGTCGTGTGTCTTATTTCGGGGGTGGGCAGGCAAGGCCACCTTCCCCCAGTGCATACTGGGAGGAAGGAGTTTTGCCTACCTCCACCGAGTGAGGTGAAAAAGGGGAGGCTCCGGATGGAGCCTCCCTGCAACTGGGGCGTAGCTTCATCCACCAGAAGCCAGACCCAGTTGCTCACTTCGTCGAAGACTTCGACCCACCACTCCCGCCCAATAACAGTATTGGCCCGGTTGCCCGTAAAAAGGAGCTGGGAAGGAGTTTCCCCCCCTCCATTAATAGGGGGTTTTTTTTGCCTACCCCCCTTTACTGTTTAGGGGCTAGAGGGGAGGGGTGGATATAAATAGGTTAGCAGAAATTAGATAAGGAAATTCCCATATCTTGGTGTGCACCTAAGGCACCCCCCTGTTAGAGGTGAAGGCCATCATGTTAATACTCAATCAAAGTTCAAGTTAATCGGGGAAGTTCTGTTAAATGGCCAAGAATGGGAGGAGGCTGGTCTCAATATCTTGGGGACCTGGCCTTGCTCTCATTCCCCTTAACGGGCTGCCTTGGTCGGTTGGCCAAGGAATCCAGGTGTTTCGCCCACAAATTAACATTGAAACCGGGTAGGGTGGCTACCTGAATTGGATACAACAAATTCCTGACACCCCTTGAGTTAAGGTTGAGGACAGTTAAATAGGTAACAATTCAAATAAATGTTGCCCAATTTGAACCCAACCACTGTTGTCGTGTGTCTTATTTCGGGGGTGGGCAGGCAATTCCTGTTGCATTCATTGATGTTTACACATAAGTATGCATAGAATTGCAAACTCAGCTACAGAAGACTACAGTAGAACACCGTAGATGTTCCATGCAATACTGTTCTCAGTTCACTCTCCGAAAAGGCCTTTATCACCATACTATCCCCTTTACACAGGATGTCAATTCGTTACACAATGCAAGCTTTGTCATCTCAATATATTCTATACAGAAACATATTTATTTTGTACTGCGAAGCCATGAGGTGTAATATTGCGGGCAGAAGCTAAAACAGAACCTATCGCAACTCAGAGAGTCTTAAAGCGCCAAGCCCAGTATAATTTAAAGTAAAGCTTATTTGCAAACACAAAATATGGCCAAAAAGAGCCAAAAACACTTAAACTTCAGTGTGAGAGTGAAAAGAACACAAAATAGCGGCAAAAACTGGCCAAAACAGTCTTAAACACAAAACCCGGATTTATCTCCCTTTGAACCGGATAAAACCCCAAAACACGGAACAACAAAGGAAAAGGCACACGATGATAAACACAGCGATGTTGTCATCAAATGGGAGAAGGCAAAGAGGGAAGAGACGTCAGCACGGTCCAGTGGTCGGAAATGGGAAGGTGGTCAGAATCCCCAGAAAACCCCACAAACGTATCGCTACTTATTGAATCAGAGCAAACATCTCGCACTTCTTTTACTTTAGTCCAATCCATATCGATAGACACACCTTCAGAATCCCCATCCCCACTTCCCATAGTTGGTTCATCAAGATCAGACCCATCATCCCCAGAGAAACCCTCAAAGGAATCATCAGTAGGTTCACTAAGTATGCGTCGGAGTCTTTTCCTCTCCCATTCCTCATCTGATTCCTGCTCTCGAGTAACCCATTTTGCCCTTTTCCCCCTCAACCTCCATGCTTTCATCACTCAAATACTCATCTACAAAAGAACCATTAGCTTCATTTCACAGATGCTTGTTCATGAAGTGCACTTCTGAGGAATCATATGACCTATATCCACTAGGCATTGTTAGGTCCAGTCAGAATCTTAGTAATTTGGAATGAATTCAGAAAAACTACCTTTTTGAAGCAATTTTGAACTTTTTTAGGAAACCGAAAGTCCCTTTGCCCTTCCAAAGCTAGTCTCACTATTTTTCTTCCGACTCAGGAAGTGAGTCGGAAATGATTTAGCTTTCCCCTGCTTTTGGTTTCTGGCCTTGGCTCAAGCCAGGGAATCCAGTTTTAAACCAGGGAAGGCTGAATTTCCTCCCTTTGCTTTCCTTGTTTCTGCCTCAGTTTTAAGCCAGGGAAGGCTGAGTTTCCTCCCTTTGCTTTCCCCGCTTCTGCCTCAAGCCAGGGAATCCAGTTAACTGGAGAAGGAAGGAATTTCCTCTGCTTGATTTCCCCCGCTCCTGGAGTAAAAAAACTACTTTCAAAGTAAAGACCACCCAATGAAACAGGAGATAACACTTTTAAACCATTAGCGAAAGGATTCTGAAGGCTTGGAAGTTTTGAAAAGTTTTATATATTTTTTCTGTGAAAATTGGAATTGACTTAAGAATCGAACCACCAGCGTCCCCTACATCCAAAACAAGTTTTGAGCCAATTTTTTGGGGATCAAATAAGCCTAATATCCACATCTATTGCTGATATCAGTGCTATTACTGATACTGCCAAACCAACCATTGGTGACAGAATATATTTTAATGCATTTGGACAAACAGGGCACAGGAAATCTGGTGTCAGTTCAAGTTCTGATAACATGAAACTCACTAAGGACAAATACAGTGTAATAATAAGTTAAAAGAAATGCTTTTATTTGCATCCAGAAAATATTAAATATTTATTGCCAACTATTGAGGCTGGCTCATTTGGGAAAATCAATAATTAATTGCTAGGAAAGCTATGGCTCATTTATAAATATCAAAGACTTGTAATAATTACGTTACAAATCCAAATTAGCAAACGCCAAATTAGCACTGTTTTTGGTACAGGCACAAATTAAGAAGTTGTATTAGTCCATGTTCATGGAAACTGTGCTGTTTATAATTATTTTTATTAAAGCTGTTCACCATATAAAGTGCTACAGATTATATACATCTTAAATATCTGCAAGTCCACTTTTTGAAGTACTATATGAAACATTTTGAATATATTTAATCTATTGTATATACTCAAGTATAAGCTGACCCGAATATAAGCCGAGGCACCTAAGTTTACCACCAAAAAAACCTGTGGGAAATTATTGAATCGAGTATAAGCCGAGGGTGGGAAATGTAGCAGCTACTGGTAGATTTCAAAATAAAAATAGATACCAATAAAATTACATTAATTGAGGCATCAGTAGGTTAAGTGTTTTTGAATATTTACATAAAACTGTAATTTAAGATAAGACTGTCCAAATGTGATTAAATCATTGTTCTAACCTCTTCAATGAAAATGTGCTTACATATTAACACCTGGAACACTAGGCTATCCAACGCTCTCGATGAGATTGCCCCTAGACGCCCTCTCCGGCCCCGCCAAAATCGGTCTCCCTGGTTTACCGAGGAACTTAGATCGATGAAGCGGGAAAAGAGACGGCTAGAGGGCAAGTGGAGGAGACTCCGTGACGAAGGCTCGAAATCAGCTTATAAGCTTATTATGGAGGCTTATGAGCAAGCTGTCAAGGCTGCGAAAAATTCGTTCTATGCAGCCCAGATAGCGTCCGCTAGCTCACGCCGGCGCAATTGTTCAAAGTGATTAGGTCTTTGACGATGGTCCCTACCATCCCAAAAATGATGATCAGGCCCTAACTGCCGAGGTTTTTCAGAGCTACTTTGCGGGCAAGATTTCGGCCCTCCGCCGGGACCTTCCCCTACTCTTGATACAGTCAGCGAGCTTGAGACTCCGTGGCCTCTTGCCGGGCCACCTTCGACCGGTTTCGACCACTGGGACGCAGAAGCTGTTGATAGGATAGTTACTGCAACTAGATCGACCACTTGCTCCCTCGATCCGTGCCCCTCCTGGCTGGTGAAAGCTTGCCTGGAGGGTTACGTGACCCCTGTTGAAATTAGTTAACAGCTCCCTTGAGCAAGGAGTTTTCAGGGGATTAAAAGAGGCAGTGGTCACTCCATTGCTGAAGAAGCCGAACTTAGATCCGTCGGTCCTTCCAACTACCGCCCAGTATCGAATTTGTCGTTCCTGGGCAAGGTGGTTGAAAGGGCAGCAATGGAGCAGTTGCAGTCCTACCTAGATGATGCAACTTGGTTCGACCCTTCCAGTCCGGCTTCCGTTCTGGGCATGGGACGGAGACGGTGCTGGTCGCCATCACAGACAAGCTGCGTCGCCAACTAGATCAAGGTGGATCGGCGCTGCTCGTGTTATTGGACCTCACGGCAGCGTTCAATACTGTCGATACGATCTTTTGACCCACCGACTGGCCGGGGCCGGGGTGAGGGTCGGCCCTTAGCTGGCTGTCCTCCTTCCTCGGAACCGGTCCCAGCGAGTGAGAAGGGTGAGGTTGTCTCCGGAGGGCCCCACTTCATTGTGGGGTCCCTCAGGGGGCAATTCTCTCCCCTTTATTATTTAACATCTATGTCCGACCACTTGCCCGGTTGGCACGCAGCTTTGGGCTGGAGTGTCACCAGTATGCGGACGACACCCAGCTCATTCTGGGGATGGAGGGCCAGCCTGACTCCGTACCCGATAATTTCCATCATTGCCTTGAGGCCGTCACTGGATGGCTGCGAGCCAGTAGGTTGAAGGTGAATCCGGACAGGACAGAGATACTGTGGCTGGGCCGTCCGGGTACGGGGGGGGATCCGCCTTCCGACCCTGGACGGGGCGACACTTCGCCCGTCCCTGTCGGTGAAGAGTCTAGGAGTCACGCTTGACTCCGAGCTGTCGATGGAGAAGCATATCTCCATCGTCAGTGGAGTGGCTTTCCACCACCTCCGACAGGCGAGGAGGCTGGCTCCCTACCTGTCCCGTTATGACCTAGCCACAGTGGTCCAAGCCACGGTCATCTCAAGACTAGACTACTGTAATGCCCTCTACATTGGCCTTCCTTTGTCAGTGATCCGGAAGCTCAAGCTGGTGCAGAACGCAGCAGCACGGTTGGTGGCAGGTTGTCCATCTCGCTGCCACATCACACCAGTGCTGCGCGAACTGCACTGGCTTCCGATAGAGCACCGGATCACCTTCAAGGTGTTGGTTTTAACCTTTAAGGCCTTGAATGGTCTGGGGCCAGTGTATCTAAGGGACCGCCTCTCCCACTATAGCCCACCACGACCACTGCGATCCGAGTCCCAAAACCTCCTGGTGGTGCCTAGTCGGCGATCCGTTCATCTGTCCTCAACGCTGAGGAGGGCATTCAGTGCCGCCGCCGGTGCTGTGGAATGCTTTACCCCCACAGTCCGAGCGCAGGCCGATCTGCTAACATTTTCGCAGGGCCTGTAAGACCCTCCTCTTTACCCAGGCGTTTGGTGTTTAGGTTTATGTATACAACTGCCCCCACACCAGGCTTGTGTGTTGGTTATGGTAATTTTAGTGTGTTTGTTTTATTCTGTTTTTATTGCCTTATGACTTACAGTGTGAGTCGCCCTGAGCCTTCGGGAAAGGGCGACTAATAAGTCGAAGAAATAAATAAATAAATAAATAAATATCATTCCAATAATCACTATAGTTTATTGTAACTATACATTTTAGGGGAAATGCTGTGTGTATAAGGAAAAGTGGGAAAGACTGGTGCCGAAAGAGAGGGAGAGGAAAGTATGTGCTGCACGAAGGAGAAGAGGAAGGTGCACACTGCGTGAGAGAGGAGGAGGGGAAGAAGAGCTGGAGTGCTGTGTGGAGAGGTGAGGATCCTGCAGGAAGGCGTGGGGCTGAAATAAGCCCTACTTTCAGCCCCATACCTTCCTGCCAGGTTCCTCACCCGAGTATAAGCCCAAGGGGGCTTTTTCAGCCTAAAAAGGGGGCTGAAAAATTATTTATTTATTTATTGTTTCGGCTTCTAGACCACTCCCTCTAGAAGCTCGGAGCGGTTTACAACAATGTAAAACAGGCAAAACAATATATAACAAGCAAATCTAAAATACTATATTTGCTAAAATAATTTGCTAAAATAATTCTAAAACTACAACTAGCGTAAACTACACAGTGAGCAGGAACAGTTTACTCGGCCGGGAAGGCCGAGCGGAAGAGAGCCGTCTTGCAGGCTCTACGAAAGGAACACTTCTTGCTTCCTCAGGTAGCGCATTCCACAAAGTTGGTGCAGCAACCGAGAATGCTCTTTGTCTAGTTCAGGGCTGTCCAACTGGTGGCCCGCGGGCAGTATACGGCCCCCAACCCCTTCCCCACGGCCCCCTACCCTCCTACAAGATACCTGCTTTTTAAGATTTAAAAAAATTTAAATATTTTTTTCGAATATTTTTTTGGAATTTTTTTCCGAATATTTTTATTTTTTTGTCCCGGCCGGGGGGGGGTGTGGGGTGGGGGGGGAGGAGGAGCAGGCTCTCTTCCTCCTCCTCCTACTTCCCTCCCTCCTTCTCTCTCTCTTTCCCCCTTTCATTCCTTCCCTTTTCCACTACTTGAAAGAAAGAAGGAAGGAGAGAGTGCACCAAGCGAGAGGGGGCGTGGCCAGAGCGAAAAAGGGGCAGGGCCGAGTTCAGAGCGGGGGGGGGGTGCTCATCCATTCCCTTTCCGGCTTCCTCCTCTTCTGAGGATTCCTGCCAAGTTTGGTCCTGATCCATCATTATTTGAGTCCACAGTGCTCTCTGGATAGAGGAGAACTACAACTCCCAAACTCAAGGTTCAGTACTTTCTGTTGCTCTCATGAAAGTTTAGGTTTGATTCAACATGGCTGAGGAATGCTTTGATTGTGTTTTCCCCTTATAGCAGAAGGAGGTAGGACTGGATGGCCCTTGGAGGTCTCCTAGGAACCCATTGTAATTATTATTATCATCATCATCATCATCATCATTAGAGGCTGAATGGCCATCTGTGAGGAATGCTTTGATTGTGTTTTCCCCTTATGGCAGAAGGAGATTGGACTGGATGGCCCTTGGAGGTCTCCTATTCTAGGAACCCATTGCAATTATTATCATCATCATCATCATCATCATTAGAAGCTGAATGGCCATCTGTGAGGATTGCTTTGATTGTGTTTTCCCCTTATGGCAGAAGGAGATTGGACTGGATGGCCCTTGGAGGTCTCCTATTCTAGGAACCCATTGCAATTATTATTATCATCATCATCATCATCATCATCATTAGAAGCTGAATGGCCATCTGTGAGGATTGCTTTGATTGTGTTTTCCCCTTATAGCAGAAGGAGATTGGACTGGATGGCTCTTGGAGGTCTCCTATTCTAGGAACCCATTGTTATTGTTATTATTATTATCATCATCATCATTAGAAGCTGAATGGCCATCTGTGAGGATTGCTTTGATTGTGTTATCCCCTTATAGCAGAAGGAGATTGGACTGGATGGCCCTTGGAGGTCTCCTATTCTAGGAACCCATTGTAATTATTATTATTATTATCATCATCATCATCATCATCATCATCATCAGAGGCTGAATGGTCATCTGTGAGGAATGCTTTGATTGTATTTTCCCCTTATGGCAGAAGGAAATTGGACTGGATGGCCCTGGATGGCCCTTGGAGGTCTCCTACTCCAGGAACCTGTTGTTGTTGTTGTTCTTATTATTATTATTATTATTAGCAGAGGCAGAATGAATATTATGCCTTATCATTCAGGGTTATAGGCCTGTGTGGAAGGGCCCTGGCTTCTTATTTGACTTCCTTTCCACACATCTGAATAAAATCCCATGTTATTTGCTTTAAAACAGATTATATGAGTGTGGACTCCGATAATCCAGTTCAAAGCAGGTATTCTGGGCTATATTGCAGTGTGGAAGGGCCCTGAGTCCACACTTCAATATAATCCAGATCAAAGCAGGTATTGTGGGGTTTCCTGCCTGATATTCTGCGTTATATGGCTGTGTGAAGGGCCCTGAGTCCACACTACAATATAATCCAGTTCAAAGCAGGTTTTGTGGGGTTTCCTTCCTGGATATTCTGAGTTATATGGCTGTGTGAAGGGCCCTGAGTCCACACTGCAATATAATCCAGTTCAAAGCAGGGACTGGGACTTGAGACTGGGATTTTGGTGTTCATCTCTATCTCCAAGTCAAAGCCCCGGTGTCCTCCACAGACACCTCCAAGGTGGGAGGGGGGCGGAGCTGGGGGCGGGGCAGGGGTGGAGCCAGGGAGGGGGCGGAGCTGGGGGCAGAGGCAGACCCTTCGGCCCCCCAGGTCATCAGTAACCGGAATTCCGGCCACAGGTCCGGTAGAAGTTGGACAGCCCTGGTCTAGTTGAAGACAATTGGTATTGTCTGATGGAAGGGACAATGAGATTTTGATCGGCTTATACTCAATTAGGCTTATACTCAAGCACATACAATAATACAAAATATTAAAATTGTTTTCCTAAATGCAACTCTGGAATTGGCTACAAAAATTATTCAAATTCCTTAGTACCAATCTCATATTTTTTTCAAGGGCCAAGACTAGGAAATGTGGTTTTTCTTTTCTTTACTAACATTTTACGTTTCTTAACATTTTACAGACCAAAAGGGGTACATGTGGGGCCAAGAGAATTCAGAGTATGATCAAGATGACAGAAGCTATTAGTGAAGAAGAACTGGTAAGCTAGGAAACACTGCAGCAGTTTGTTTTTGCTTGAATTTACTAGGAAGAGAAAGCTTTTAACTCTCCCTCCCAGCTGAATTAATTGAGTACAAACTGGTTTTGCACTTTAAGCTGTCTGTAGTAACTAAAGTAACCTGAGGACAAAGGGTGAAAATGAGGGGGAAAGAGATTTTAGAGGTTACTGAAAAGTGGATTGATTGTATTTTCTTTCTTTAGTTTAGACAAAATTGGATAAAATGAGAACTGGATATCAATGGAGGTTAATGATGGTGATGAGAATAATGGTGATGATGTTACAAAATATGGGTTTCCTCAAATGTGGGATCACAGAATATAAGCATATTTACTTTCTTATGTGCATATGCTGTCTTGGAATGCAATGGAGCTTCCTTCACTGGAGCTTTTACAGCAGAGTAATATTAGAAAGCTTGAACAACGTTAGAATTTATTGACAGTTAAAGCTGTGGAATATGCTGCCTTGGATTGTGGTGGGGTCTCCTTCTCTTGGGCTTTTTCAACAGAAGCTGGATGGCCATCTTTTAGAAGTGCCTTGTGTGTTCCTGTATGGCAGGAGTCAAACTTCATGGCTCCTGTGGTCTCTTCCAGCTCTATGATTCTACGATTCTATCAGTATTCATGATATCTATTACTGAATCATTTTCAGATTCAGAAATACATTATAAATGGGTAAATAGTGTTTACCCTTGAAGCTACTGAATATTTTAGAGAGGTTATTATAAAAGATATTTTGAATTTGTGAATCCAAACACTTTCATGATATTACTTTAGTCTAATTTTACAGTATCTTTTCATATAAAAGTTAATTTAATATTCATTTTTCATATCATTAGGCCAGCAAAATAGTCCAGCAATCAATGTTTGTGTTGGGGGGGGGGGGAGTCTTATGGCAAATCACAGGATCCATGGTGTGATGCTGAGACATCACAGCAACTTTCTCCAACTGCCTGTTCTTCATCTTCATGATATGCAACTTTCTGTGTGCCAATTCCCATGTGCTCTTTCTATGTTGTTTACACTTTTCTCTCTGCTTTTCATCTCTCAGCGGTGTATCTCAGAGGGAATTAATGTCACTAATACGGCAGCGGGGAGTTCTCACTTGCAAGATGTTGTTGACAAGATGCTTAGAACTTTGGAACTTCAAAGTACATCTTTCCCTCCCACTCTGCCCTCGAAAATATGTTCAAGATATACCAGGAAAATAAGTTTTCTTTGCCCCTGTGAGCAATTTCACAATTATGCAAGGCAAGGAGGATGCAGCTCATAATTAGGTTGAGGCATACTGCAGATGCAAGATTCACCTTTGGTTTCTCATCTGTCTGAGGAGATTTCAGTGAAGGGGAGTTATTTAGCTATTGCCACAACCCTTCACCCTTTTGATGATATATCTCTGTACCAGTTCTTTGATTAAAGATCATGGTTGTCTCATTTCTGTCACTCTTGCTCTCTTGCTCCTTCTAATTTAGACCACAGTGATGTTATTTGAAGCACCAGGTGATAGTTGCAGCAGAGGTAAGAGCTCGCTTGTTCCATTTTCCAGATTTATCTTAGATTAATTGTCTTGATTCATCTTTTGTGGTTTCTTGAATGCTCCCAACAGGCAATTAAATAAATGCATCTTAAAATAACATTACTTAATCATAGACCTCATCCAAGACATTCTAAATGGGCTAGCAGCCCAATATTTCCTAACACACGCTGACTTCAAAGTAACTCCTACTTAGTCAATATGCATTAGTCCCAGGAGATTGTGCACAGGGCTCCTGTCTTATTTGTGGAATAGAAGTATATGAAAGGTGTTTACGAGATGAATTAATTGCCAGAATACTCCTACCAGTGTGTTAGTGTGTACAGTGGAAAAGCTTGTGGTGGCAAGGTGAAAAGGAAAGGAACACAGATAATGGTAGGTTACATACCTGTGACCATCTTTCTTCGAGTGGAGCTCTGTAAATCCACACTTATGAAGTTTGCGCGCCAGCGCGGGCTTCCAACGGAAACTTTCCCAGTTTGAAAAGTTTTGGCGGTAGCTCCGCCCAGCCGGCCCGGAGGGCATAAAAGGCACCTCCATGCGCGCCCACCCCATTCCTATGCCACAAGTGCAACTAGGAAAGGGTGGTTTGAGATAGAGGGGACGGCCGGGCGGGTTCGTCTGGATTCACAGAGCTCCACTCGAAGAAAGATGGTCACAGGTATGTAACCTACCATTCTTCTTCGAGGGCTCTGTGAATGCACACTTATGAAGACTTACCGAGCTAAGGTAAAGGAGGTGGGAACAAACCAGCCAATTTTTGAAAAACCGAACAGGTTTATTGCAACCAGCAATATGAATAAATAACATTATCAACAGTGTAATAAATAAGAGTGGAAGGCATGCTCCCACTTGTAAACATATTGCAACAAGCACCATTCATGTCAGGCACACAGGCCTCACATCATAAAGTGCAACAAGCACCATTCATGTCAGGCACACAGGCCTCACAACAATAAGTGCAACAAGCACCATTCATGTCAGGCACGCAGGCCTCACAGTATTAGTGCACAAAAGGTGCAACATAGAACACTAAGAACTCTTAGGTAAAGCGCTTTAACCGGTAGACTGTGACCCGGGGCCAGGGCACGGTAAACACTTAGCCTCCCTAAGAAGTAGAGAGGTCTGATCGACTCAGGAACTGTCGATCTATACGTTATAGAGGGAAAACACAGGGTATAGCCTGTTAGAAACTATCCCTGAAGGCCCTTGGGAGTGAGGACTGCTCGACCAAGGCCGCTTCCTTCAAATAGGGTGTCTACCCAGTAGTGGGAAGTGAAGGTGGAGGGGTTGGCCCAGATGGCCGCCCTACATATTGAATCAGAGGAATCCCTGGAGGAAAGCCGTCGGCGTGGCCACTGCCTAGTTGACCGGCCCTTAACTCTAGGGGACATGGTTGATGGGCTATCTGATAGCACAACTCAACCAGGGAAGCCACCCAATTTGACAGCCTCTGAGACGACACCGGCAAGCCCAGCTTGTCGGCGGCGTAAGAGACGAAGAGTCTAGTCAACCGTCAATAGCCTGCAGACCTGCTCTTGTAGACCCAGAGGGCTCTTCTCACATCGAGGGCTCTGAGGGTTGACTCGTTCCCCACAGACGGAGAGGGAACCAGGTCTGGAAGCACAATGTCAGTATTTACATGGATTGGGGACACCACCTTAGGGAGGAAGGTGATGTCCGTCCGCAAGATGGCCCTGTCCGCTAGGAATAGCAGGTAGGGCTCGTCCACACGCAGCGCCGCCAGCTCGGAGGGTCGATGCGCTGAAGCAATGGCGACCAGGAAAGCCACCTTCCAAGAAAGGAGGCGTCGGTCGATGGATGACAATGGCTCGAACGGTGGGGCTGCAAGGCAGGACAGCACCAGGTCTAGGTTCCAGCCGGGTGTCGGTGCATGCAGGGAGGGCGGGTTCTTGACCCCTCTCAGGAATCTCTTGACCATCGGGTACTGGAACAGCACGACCAGCTGGTTCTGCTGGGCAGCCCGCCCCCAAGGTTCTCGACTCCCGGGGAGGAGGCCCCGGGGGGCCCCTGGGGGCCGAACACCCCCCCACAGGCTCGGGGCCCGAGGCGGGGGTCTTCTCGACCCCCGTTCCGCCCTGTTTGTTGGCGTGGGCCACTATGTTGTCTGTTCGGGCCCAGTACCCCCGTGTCCTGACAAAGGGGGGGAATCCCCGAAAGTTTGACTATGGCCGGGAAAGCTCAAAGGTTTTGATGTGGTGGGCCTCTCCACCCCGACCTTAAACCGTTGAGGGACAGGGCTCCGTGTGGCCCCCCCGGGCCCGGTAAATCATGGGTCTTCGTGATGGATGGGGTACCGGGGAAGGGTCCCCCTATGAAAGCGTTGGTGCGGGAAGCCCACCACGGGGAGGAGTCATGACTTTCCCCGGGGAGGAAAAACCTTTTAGTGGTGCTCTTTGACTGGGGGGAAAAAAGGGGGGGGGGGGTTTTTGGGGGGGCCCCGGGGCCGGCCCCCCCTTCCCGGGGGGGGGGGGTTTTCCCCGGGGGGCCCCCAAACCCCCGGAAAAAGGGGGAAAAAGGGGGGAAAAAAAAAAGGGGGGGGGGGCGGGCCCCTCCCTTTTGGGGGGCCAAGGAAAAAAAGGGGGGTTTGTCCCCTTTTTTTCGGGGTTGGGGGAAACCCCGGGGGGAAAAAAAACCCCTTTTCCCCTTTTTTTTTGGGGAAGGCCCGGGGGTTTTTAAAAAGGGGGGGGGGCGGGGGGGGTTTTCCCCCCCCCAAAAAAAGGGGGGGAAAAGGGGGGTTTTTGGGGGGGGGGGGCCCCAAAAGGGGGGCCCCCCCCTTTAAAACCCCCCCGGGGCCCCCGGAATTTCCCCCAAAGGGGGGTTTTTTAAAAAAGGGGGGGGGTTTTTTAAACCCCCGGAAAGGGGGAAACCCCCCTTTTTTTGGGGGGCCGGGTTTTTTGGGGGGGGAAAGGGGGGGGCCCCCAAAAGGGGGTTCCCCCCCCCCGGGGGGGGGGGGGGGCCCCCTTTAAAAAAACCCCCCCGGGCCCCCCTTTTGGGGTTTCCCCCCCCTGGGGGGGGGTTTCCTTTAAAAAAGGGGGGGGGGGCGGGGGTGGTGGGGGGGGGGGGGGGAAAAAGGCGGTACCCCCCAAAACCCCTTACCCCCCGGGGGGGGGGGGGGGGGCGGGGGTTTTTTCCCCCCCGGGGGGGGTGGTTTTTCCCCCGGGGTTTTTTCTTGAAATGGGGGGGGCCCCCCCCCCCCCGTTTTGGGCCCGGGGGTTTGGGGGCCGGGGCCTTGGGGTTTAAATTTTGGGTTTAAAAAAGGGGGCCCCCGGGGGGCCCCCCCCCCCGGGGCCCCCCGGGGGGGGCCCCCCCCCGGGCCCCTTTTTCCGGGGGCGCACCCCCCCAAAAAATTTTTTTCCCCGGGGGGGGAAAAAAAAAAGGGGGGGGCCCCCCAAAATTGGGGGCCCCTTTTTTAAACCCCAAAAAGGGGGGGGCCCCCCCGGGCCCCCAAAAAAACCCCCCCCCGGGGGGGGCCCCAAAATTTTTTCCCCAAAAAAGGGGGGGGGAAAAATTTTTTGGGGGGGGGGTTTTTTTTTATTTTTAAAACCCCTTAGGGGGAAATTTTTTCCCCCCCTTTTTTTTCCCAAAAAGGTTTTTCCCCCCCGGGGTTTTTCCGGGGTTTTGGGGGCCCCCCCCCCCCCCCTGGGAAATTTTTTCCCCCTCCTTCCCCCCCCCCCCCCCCCCTTTTTCCCCCGGTTCCCCGCCCCCCCCCCGGGCCCCAAAGGGGGAAAAAAAATTTTTTTGGCCCTTGGGGGGGGTTTTTTCCCCCTTTTTAAAAAAAAAAATAAAGGGGCCCCCCTTTTTTCCCCCCCCCTTTTAAAAAAACCCCCCAAAGGGGGGGCCCCCCCCTTTTTGTAAGGGGGAAAAAAAAAAAAAAAGGGGGCCCCCTGGGGGGTTTTTGCCTCCCCCCCCCCAAAATTTCCCCAAAAAAAAAAGGGGGGGTTCTTTTTCCCCCCCCCTAAAACCCCCCCCCAAAAAAAAGGGGGGGGTCAGGGAAAAACCCCCAAAAACCCCCCCCCCCCCGGTTTCCCCCCTTTTTTTTCCCCCCCGGCCCCCCTTTTTTTTTGGGTTTTTTTCCCCCCAAAAAAAACCCCGTTTTTAGGGAAAAACCCCTTTTTTCCCCCGGGGGCCCCCCCTAACCCCCCCGGGGGGGGGGGCTCTGTTCCCCGGGCCCCCCTTTTGGGGGAAAAAAAAAAACCCTCCCTTTTTTCCTTCCCCCCCTTTTTTTGGGGCCCCCCAAAAAGGGGGGGGGGGCCCCCCCCGGGAAAACCCCCCCCCAAATTTTGGGGGAAAACCCCCCCCAAAAAAAACCCCCCCCCCCTTTTTTTAAAAAGGGGGTTTCCCGGGGGGAAAAACCCCCCCCGGGGGGGTTGGGGAAATAAAAAAACCCCCCAAAAAAAAAAATTTTTAAAATTTTTTTCCCCCCCGGGCCCAAAAACCCCGGGGAAAAAAAAAGGGGGGGGCCCCCCCCCTTTTTCCCCCCCGGGCCCCAAAAAAAAAAACCCCAAAAATGGGAAAAAGGTTTTTTAAAAAAAAAAACCCCTTTTTTTTTTCCCCCAAAAAAAATTTTTTTTCCCCCCTTTCCCCCCCCCTTTTTTTTTTTTTTTTTTTTTTTGGTTTTTTTTGGGGGGGGGGTTATAAAACTTTTAAAAAAAAAAAATTTTGGTTAATTTTAAAAACCCCTTTTTTTTGGGGGGGGCCCCGGGGGGTTTTTAAAATTTTGGGGGTTTAACCCAAACCCCCGTTTTAAAAAAAAGGGTTTTTAATTTCCCCTTTTTTTAAACCCAAAAATTTCCCCCAAAAAGGCCCCCAAAAAAAAAAGGTTTTTTTTTAAAAAAAAAATTAAAAAATTTTTTGGGGAAACCCCTTTAAATTAAAAAAAAAGGGGGGCCAAAATTTTAAAAAAGTTTTCCTTTTCCCCAAAAAAACCCAATTTTTTTGGCACCATTTTAATGCCATGGCTCAATGCTATGGAATCATGGGAGCTGTTATTTTACAAGGTCTTTAAGTTTATTTGCCAGAGTGCTAGTGCCTCACCAAACTATAGGCCAAGGAGAACTAAGGCACTTAGACATCAATGCCTTAGCTTTCAATGCTATCAGACAGAGTAATGTAATCTGTGCACTCAAGGCACTTAACATAACCTATATTCAAGCAAAACTAGGCAACTGCAGTTGCATACATTCCCTGAAAAAGAACAGCTATCCTTTTTCATCTGTTCTATAAATCAAGATGCAAACACCTCTCTTTCCATAATGATGCTCACTAGGGACCTCATCAGATGGCCCTTATAAAGCTGGGGGACAATGGGGGAAATTGAGGGGCAGTGTCACACTGTGTTAGCTACTATGGGGGGTCATGGTATCCCTTCCCACAACATTTCTCCTCTGTCCCCTCCTTCTTATTTGCATCCTCTATCTTTCTTGTATGAGGAGTAGGGTGTACACCCAAACCCTCTGGGCTCCACTTCTCTGCACTGCCCCCTCGGATCCTAACGAGCCTCACTAGAAGTAACCCTGCATGATATGATGGGCTTCAGGGGAATCCATGCCAGCAGGATGCCAGCAGCACAGAGAAGCAGGGAGGCTATGCTTGTCTGCCTCAATGCGATGAGGTCCTAGCTGATAACCTACATCTAATAGGAACAATTTTAATGCAGCCCAAAAACCGGATCATGCTAAAAGTTTCATTAAGGACTTCCATTCACCAGTTCCTGAGCCAATAACTTCAGTCCTTAATAGGTCTATCTATCATTGGTTATTTCTAAAATTTTAAAATAACTGGAAATTGTCCATTCTGTGAAAAAAAGCAAATAAGCTAGAAAGAAAAACAACTATGAACAAGCTCATGCCCTAAGATGAAGCAGCTCTTTATTTCTAAAGAAAATTCAAATACTTTAACACTGTAGTGCAAATAAATAGAAGTTATATTTTTACCTCCTTCTGGGATAGACAATGATGTTGACTGCTCTAAAAATGTGAATTGTGAGTTGTATTAATAGGAGGAAATTGCAATGAGAGGGAAAGGCAGAAGCAATGCTTGCAGGAAAACAGATATCTAACTGCCAGTTCTTGGAATTTCAGGCTATTAGCATTAATTCTCAAGATCATTTTCTGAACAGAATATAAAGTAATAATTCATATCCAACTACAAAATAAAACTACACAGACTTACCAAGTTCTATTTCAGTCTTACTGATCTCAAGAGACATAACTTTTATCCCTTTTGGGGGCTAAAATGCATCATACCTAAAAAGCAAGTACAACACAGAATGGAGTTAATATCAGTCCTCTATGTCTTCTAAGTATTCCTCTTTATCCAACTCAAAAAAGAGGAGGAGGAGGAGGAGAAGTTGGTGGTGGTCATGGTTAGGGGCTTTGAAGGTACATTTTGGTCATTCTGAACTGTCACAGTATTTCGTGTAGGATGGTGATGCCAAGTGGCTAGTTAATAGAAATATAAAGAGCCACCGTATGCTTCTGTTTTACTTCTGTTACAAAGAATATCATATACATTAGGCAAAACTACTTAAATGGAAATTATAAATTTCATTCATGCACAATTTTGGTTGCATTTTCTACAAAAATATACATTTGTCTTCATATTTAATTAAAGTGCTCAATAACAAAATTCACAGAAATACAGATTTCTAAGGTTAACAGAGCTTAGATTACTGGTTGAAATTAAGAAACTTAAGTGAGTTTTGTTTAAAATGTGAACCAAATAAAATTTTCTCCCAACCAGTATCCACCATGTTTTATGTTATTAATGTCAATATTAAATAGTTTTGGCTAATATACATGGTGATCCTCATTCTTTGTATTGAATTTATTTTATGCAAATTTTTCATGTGCAGAACATATTTCTGCATCAAAATATTATTAATGCTGTTTTCTGTGCAAAATAACCACATGAAAATTCTGCACTAAATAAATCCAGAACTGAAAATAGGATTTGAAAATTGTATGACTCTCTTCTTGTGGCAGGAAGAATATTGCTAAAATGACTCTTTCTTTCAAGAAGAAAAGTGAAGTATTATATCCCTTTAACATATTTAAATGAACAAATTCACTCACCTTACCTGTACTTGGCTCCTGGAAGTTGCAAAACAGTATGGCACTGTGTAATAGGCCTGTGCATTTTGGCTGAACCTCGATCCATTTCTGCTGGCCAGCTTCCGATAGACCCCCATATCCATTTCCGAGTGCCTCCTGAAAACGGGCAGGTAGCGAGATAGCCTTTTTTTGGTCCACACCCAGAACATTGATCCAGAACATTGACAGCAATGGAGAACTTTCAAGGCTCCTCTTTCCATTCCTGGGACCCTCTCTTTTTTCAAGGGAGCCTGGGTTTCAGCAATGGGGTTAAGAAAGCATCCTTCCTGGGATCCTTTGCTTTTTTTCCCTTGAAGGGAGCCTGGGTTTCAATAATGAGGTTAAGAAAGCACCTTATCTGGCTCATTATTGGGGGAGGCATCCCAGGCTCCCCTTCCCATCATTTTATGCATTGTTTTTTCTTATATGCTTCATTAAGACCTGTTAATGATGGTATCGTTACCACTCTTTCTGTGATCCTTTCCCTTCTGTCTGTTGAGGAGTCCAGGTTTAATGCTTCATTAAAGCTGTTTCTTTCTACTCTAGAGGAGACAGGTGCTGCAAGCGTGAGCACTCCCTCCCTGCACACAGCTTTTCAGGGCATTTTAAGGAAGCTTCCCACTTCCCAGGGAAGATAGAGTGACCGACCTGAAACTATCCTACCCTGAGCTTTCTTTAAGAAGACCTCTCTTTTCTCTTGATTTGCACTACAGGCCCTGCCTGGAGTGGTGCCTGTTTTCCCCTCATGCCTTTCTGCTTTGGTTTTAATGCTTCCTTAAAACTGTTTCTACTCTAGAGGAGAGGTAACTAGGTGTTAGTAGTTTTCTGAGAATGAGGCTTTTCTTTTTGTTTGCTGGGATTATTATTATTAATTATTAATTATTCTATTTTAGAAGTATTTTTGAAAAAGAGGAGGGGAGGAGAAAAAAAAACTAAAATGTGTGCACACCCCACCCACCCATTCCCAACTCCCAGTCAGTCCCACTAAATAAAGAGAATTAAGAAAATAAAGGAAAATCAAAAACATTCGAGAGAGACCAAGCTAGAAGCCAAGACAAAAAATACACTGAAGCCAAGATGTAACTGTGATGCCGAATAGGGGAGGAACCGTATTAGCTGCCACATGGCCCTGTTATGGACAGAAAAACCTGTGACCTGTAGTTCATGCTTGGAACACCCTTTTTCTGTCTCTGTGGTACCTTTATTAATATGTGTTTGTTATAGTGTGCAATCTTTATATTTCTGTGTATATTTCTTCTATGTGTATTCTAAACCTGGAGTCAATATGTAGCTTCCACTTCTCTTCACAGGTAATCACAAACTGACTTCCAGCCGTATAACTTTAGTCCTATAACTTGACACGAGACTTCAATATATATGTTGAAATAAAAAAATGTTTATTCACGAATTCTTTGGCAAATAAGCTTATTTGTTACAAAGTACTTTACTTCAGTCCCACTTGGATATTATTGCAACTATCTTTCACTTCCTTGAATACGTAAAATTATTATCGCATAACTTTCAATCAGTTAACTTGTTTCTGCTCTATTAAGCCACATTCTCCTCCTACAAAATCTAATTTCTCCTCAGCCTCCTGACTGGCTAACTTTAGACTTTTAGTCACTCTCTTCCATCAATATTTTTACTAAAACTTATTCCCAAAGGAATCTCTGTCTCTCAGTTCTACTTAACTGATAATTTAGACTTAAATTAGCTTTTTCTTTACTTCAGTATAACAATGGAAGCTACAAACTTAAATACTAGCTCCACCCCTTTTTCTTGTTAGCCACTCTCAAATGGATACATTTCTACTGCAAAGGCTACCTATCCATGGTAACACAACAACCAATCAGATGTAACCAACTCCTGACTGCCATTATCATACTATCAACACTAATAAATATCGACAATAAAACTCCACTATAATTAACAGGCTGAAGGGAACTAACCACTCTGAATCCATGCACAAGCCTACTGTGTAATAGAATAGGATGTAAAGGAAAAATTGGAGAACTTTATGTCATACAAATATCCCATATTCAAGTTCCAGCATTTCCAGGTAGGGTTGGGAAAAATCCCAAGTTTGAAGCCCTGAAGAACTGCTGTCAATCAGCATGGAGAATGGTGAAACATATGGACTATAGCTCTGATTTGAATGTTCCATGGTCATTGATTTTTATTGCTTGGCAGCATCCTCTATTTGATGTGGAAAAATCACACAATGAACCCATCTTTAAATGAGATTTTACAATATGGAAAACCTGAACAGTAGTAGCTGTTAACCTGCCTGGAGGAAACAGGTTTTTAATCTCAAACATTTTCCACCCACCTTCTTGAATTCTCAGATCAGGTCCAATTCTGAATGCCTTTGGTAATCTTAAAAAATTATGGTTTTGTTGATAACAGTTTTTGGAGTCTGGTTGAAAGGAAGGTCACTGGAAAGGATATGAATGTTTTGTAAAACCTGCCTGCTGTTAGGCAAGGTGACTTATCTCTGAGAAATAAGTCCATAGGCCTAAACTACAAAGCCATCTCCAATAAATCACTTTGTCCTGCATTTCTATTTGTGTGTGGATATGTCTGCAAAAAGAAAATCCTCTTTGTATACAGAAGTGTATGTTGTCATCACCACAAAAACTTAAAGCAAACTGTTACAGAGTTATATCTGTCCCTGATAAAGGGAACATTTAGGGCTCCAGGCTTACCACATATACAATGGAGAGTGAAAAAGATAATTTTTCCTCTTTTAAAATATTCCTATATGGAGATGAAGCTTTTCAACTTCATCACACACAACTCCCACACCAGTTCCCTAGCTCAGTGATTTTCAACCTTTTTTGAGCCACGGCACATTTTTTATATTTACAAAATCCTGGGGCACACCACCAACCAAAATGACACAAAATCACACTCTAACACAGTAATACATATAGTTAATATGTTTTTTAATGTATTTATACATTCACTTCATATGAAACCTGGGCCTGTTTCGATGAACACAAAATAGGTATCCTGGCAGGAATGGTAGAAAGACACACACAAAGCTCTTGCTCAACAGCTGTCAGTCTCCCTCTGTTTTTAGTTTTTATCGCAGTCAAGCTTGAGAAGCTCATCTCACACAGATATTGGACAGCTTCTCGCCACACACCAAGCACAGCGGAGTCGGTGCCATCGCATCCCCGGTGAAAGTGAATCCAAATGAAAGATAGCTTTTGCTGTATTGCCTCGAGCTCACCGTCTTGTCTTTTTTCTTTTGTCCACCACTCATATTAGGGCCTTCATCTGTGTCATAATTTTGCCCAGGGCCCTGTTCAGCATTTGCATTTTCCCTTCTTAAAAACCTCTCCATCACAGTCACTCACTTGTCTTGCTGTGATTCCAAATTGCCACTGTCACTTGACGCGCAGCTGCAACTCTAACATTGTTTACTTAGCCGTCTGAGCGAATCCAAGATGGCGTGACCATAGCACTCTTGCGTCACTTCTTAGGTGATCTGAGAGTGCTATGGTTCCATTTCTTAAAGGGACAGATGTGCCTTATAGTTTATATAGGAATGCAGTTCAAAAATAATTTTCCACGGCACACCTGATGATCTCTCACGGCACACTAGCATTCCGCGGCACACTGGTTGAAAATCACTGCCCTAGCTCACTATAATATGTTAGGGCATGAGCAGTGCTTCCAGATTTCACCTGCCAAGTTTGCTATCAGAGAACGCAATTGTTTCTCAGATGGTCTACAATTTTATTTTATTATTTATTTATTTCATTTCTAACCCGCCCTTCTCTACCCCCGAAGGTACAGAGAGTTAAAATATGTTACTATGCAACTTTGTAGATGCAATTTTGAACTGATTCTCAGTCTATCATTTTTCATTTCAATTACTACCTTTTTCTATATGACCCATCATGAAGGTCCTAAGAAAATTATTAATAACTCACATGATTTTCATCTGAATAACTGTTAAAGACAAGTCCTGCTAGTAGCCAGCTGGAATTTCTCTTAAGTGTGGATAAATCCAATGACATGATATATTTTCAATAACTCTGTCAATCTCTGGAATTTGATCAGATAATTTAAATACCTCTGGAAAATGTAAATTGTGGCGAATAGTTTTTATGTATTTATTGTATTGGTAACTGTTAATTTTATTGTGAATTTTAGATGTTTTTAGATTTTAAATGTTAGCATTGAATTCTTGCTGTTTGCCGGTCTGAGTCCCTCTATTGAGGTGAGAAGATTAGAGTACAAAAGTTTTAAATAAATAAATAATAAATACATCTTCTATTTAAATAATCTATACTGTACCCCAGGCTGAAATCACAGCTATCCACAACAAGGCTTCCTAGGCCAGAGGCTTCCTAGGCCAGAGTGGAGAAGACTCACCCGGTGGCAATTTTTTACAATGCAATTTTCTGAATCAGCACCCCAAATAACCAAACCAAATCTAAAGTTGACCAAAATTGATTCGTACCTCTTTTGGTACTAATGTTGGAGAGTGGTCCATGGTCAAAGCAATTCCTGGTGAAAGTGATCCCTGGTCAAAAAAAGGTTGGGAACCACTGCCCTATAAGATTGAGTTAAAGAAAAGGTTGATGTATCTAAAGGGATTTAATGAAAAATGTAACTGCACGTGCTTTTTTGTTGGTGACTTGGATTGTTTTACTTATATGACTTGCATCATGAAAGACTGATGAATTGAAGTAGGACAGAATTTTCTGCAGATTTCTAACAAAAATGGTTGGTGGAGATTTATTCCTTGAGTTATCAAAAATTCCCAGATATGATGAAGGGACTATAAGAAAATATAATAGCAAACCTGCCACAGGAGACGGCTAGATTCAAGACAGAATTGCTGGGAGATGCAATGCAAGGCAAGGGAGAAACTTCAGGTTAATCTGGGAATGATGGATAGAGAAAATTGTATGGATTAACACATTCAAGTCAATACAATGCAGGGATTAGTCTTTATAACTGAGAAGGTCTAAGAAATTCTGAATTGTAAAATGTGAATAACAGAGCAAGCCGAAGAGGAAGGGAAGGCTAATCTGGAGTTGATGGGTAAGGAACCTATACAGATTGAAAACTAATCCAAGAAGAATTAATGAAAAGGTTCGCTTGTAAAATGAGGTAAGAGGAAAAATTAAAAAGGGACTCTTAATTCCTTTAAGGAAATGGAAAAAAATAAGATGTAAAAGGGGAATCTGAAAAGATGCATGGAAGTCTTTGTTAGAACAGAAAAAAAATGGAAAGCAAGCATTAAATTTAAATGAAATAGAAAAAATAATGTCTGGTTAAAATAAGGCAATGAGATTTCATTAAAGACACCAGACAATAAGAATTGGATACAGGTATAATCTTGAAAGGGGTTTCATAAAATGAAATTTGATTGAAATACTAGAGTTCAAACACAAAGGACACTAAAGAGTAATAATACTTTAGATATAATATATTTAGTAATTCTATATAATATTTACAGTTTTACTTAGCAAGAATTAGAATGATGTAATAATGATAGTAAGCTGCTCTTAGTAGTAAAGGTAAAAATAAATATTTATTATCATGATGTAACATGATGTAATGGTTTACATACCCCACAGGAATATAGAAAGATGATTAAGATTTTAACACTAGCTGTGTCAAACTTGGGAAGAATGAAAATATTTTGGGTTGTTGAGAAATAATGTAATGGGATATAAGAGGACTTTTGGTTTTTTATTCAAAAAGTTTGAAATAATGTGTTACATTATACTTGTGTGCCAATTGTGCCTGTACTTTGGAAAGTCTGACTTGGCTATGATATCCATGCTCTTGTTACATCCTGAATAGATTACTGCAATGCACTCTTTGCGGGGCTGCCTCTGAAGACTGTTCGGGAGCTTCAACTAGTCCCACTGGTGGCAGCCAGGTTGCTCACCGGAGCAGCATGCAGGGAGCATACAACCCCTCTGTTATGCCAGCTCCACTGGCTGCTAGTCTGCTACTGAGCACAATTCAAAGTGCTGGCTTTAGCCTATAAAGCCCTGAACAGTTCCGGCCGTTTACCTGTCTGAATGTATCTCCCACTACAAACTACTACGAAGGTTAAGATCATCGGGGAAGGCCCTGCTCTCAGTCCCACCATCCTCGCAAACAAGATTGGTGGGACCAAAAAAGGGCCTTCTCAGTGGTGGCCCATCGTCCATGGAACTCCCTTCCCAGGGACATCTGAAAAGCCCCTTCCCGCCTATACTTTAGAAAAAAAATCAAAACATGGTTGTGAGGCCAAGTGTTCTACCAACAGAAACAGCAATCAAGATTGATACTGACCCTATGTTACTAACAAATGGTTTGACCTGGACTAAGATTTGAATTTGTGTGATTTTAAATGTTTTAATAATGTAATGGTTTAATTGCTGTTTTAATTGAAATTGTTATTTATGAATCTGTTTGATAGCATCAAATAGTTGCTTGTTGCAAACCACCATGAGTCCCCCTTCAGGGGTGAGAAAGATGGGATACAAATATGTGAACGAATGGGAGCAATCTTTATCTTTTGTGCTTTATCTTTTCATGTACTTTTCCTTTCCTTTCTTCTTCTCTTTTCTTTCCTTTTTGTGTATTTGAAAACTTTCAATAAAAATAATTGTAAAAACCCTACCCCAAAAGATATACCTGGGAAACGCTATTCTTGAACCATTCTCATAATGTCGCAGCAGACACCTCTTAAAGAGCCAGACGCAGTAAAGTTTTAATAAAAGAGTTTATTGTCCACAGAGTCTCTGAGTTCAAAAACACTCAAAAGAACAAAAGGCACTTAATAGTCAGTAACAATCAACTCAAAAGCAGCCTAACCAGCACAAAATAACAGTATTTGCAAATAAAGCGCACATTAACCCAATAAAATGTGCGTTAGCAAGATGCAATGGAAAAACAAACAGTGAAAAGCAGAAACAGAGCAGGAACAAAAGTGTCGTCAAGAGGAGTCCTAGTTCGTCCTTGGTGAGTCGTCCTTAGGGTTGAGCAGCAAGCAAAGTCAGAAAAACCGAATCAAGTAGAGGGAGGAGGCAAACAACAATACGAGAAGGCAATCCAAGGTCCAGGCAGGAGCTAATGCAGGGGGATAATACACAACGTAATCCCCGAAAACATCCAACCTTCCACCCCACTCCATACTGTACCCCACTCTTGCAGGCAGACAGCATCTGGCACTCACAGTAGTCCAAAGGAAATCAAATCACGCCAAACGTGGAACGGGCAGCAGCAACCATTAAATATAAAAGCATAACATTGAAGTCCACAAACTCTCCCCACAAACCCCAACTGGAACAGCAGCATCCCAGCCCTGAGAATCAAGGCAGTTCCCCCACTCATGTTACTCCGTACAGGAATCAAGATTCACAGGATGCAGGATACAGAAATTCAGAGTCACAGGTCCCAAACGCAACACTTTGCCAGCCGCAAAGTGAAGTGCCCAAAAGCCCACATTTTATCAGTCTCCCATCTCAGACCCACCCGAACCCGACAATGCCCCGTCGTTGACATTTTCAGCTGCTATTACTTCAGCAGCTGCAGACTCTGGACTGCCCCTCCAGGTCCTCAGTCTCCTGTCAAGACTTAGTTCCCCCCCAACAGTCATCAGCCCGAGGACCATTCGTTATTGTCAGAGAAACCTAAAAAGATGTCACTGCTTGTGGGTTCCTCACAAACAGCCTGAACTTCCTGCACCTTAGCCCAATCCATCTCTGGATTGTCATCTGAAGGATCTCCCTCACTCTGACTCCCATCCTCCCCAGGAAAACCCTCAAAAGATTCATCATCAGTGGGCTCTGTAAGTATTTGCTTTATCCTTTTACAATTTATCCTCCTCTCTCTGTTCACGAGGAAGCCTTTTGCCCCTTCTCTTGTCAATAGAAGGGCTACCAACAGCCCCACTCAGCTCCCTACTAATGTTGGATGCTGAAGAATCAGCTCCACCCAACTCTCTACTACTAGGAGTATCAAGAGCCTCAGGCTCAACTACAACACATGAAGTATGGGATTGAAGCAATATAATATTGGAATCCTTAAAATTGAAAAAAAAATCAGTCCCATGTTATATTATTTATCTGAGACTCAAACTGAATTTCCATTTAAGATATGCTTTACTTTGCTGTTTAAAGGCTTTCTGGGCAGTGAATATCTAATCTGCACCTTGTTAGATTACCTGCACCTCTGGTTCCCTCTGCAACAAGTTATAAGACTCTTGCTTTTTGTCCTACAAACCTCTGTGCTGTCATCCACTGTCTCATTTGTTGCAAACATAGTGGCCCAGACTTCTACCAGAAAGAATGAAATGTCAAATTGGTGGCTGACAGAAGGCAGTGACCTTGTGTTGTAATGGTATTGGGCCTAGCTTCAGATCAGAATGCTGAATAGTTGTCACATGACTGAAGATACCACACTTTTATCAGTGTTAGAAAATGCTTGCACATTATGACTGTTCAGAGAAGCAATATCACACAGCACTTTGCTCCTAGGTAGATGGGATTAAGCCCTTATGTCCCATAATTCTCTTGTATAGTAAAGGTGAAAAGTATCTACTTGATCTTGAAAATACTAATTTTTCTGTTGTGGCTGAATAAATAGAATTAGATAACTTACTGGCCTGACTCTGTGACTTCATTAAGATTAAAGAATTGATAATACGGGTGTCTTACACTAAGTCAGGTATTGTTAGAAGAGGAGCACTCAGGTTTTCAAGAGCCGAAGCACACTATATCAGATAGGATAAGGACAGTAATTAAAATGCCACTTTAGCACCCAGACAAAATGTGAAATAGGTGACTGCATTTCATTGTGTTTAACTTTAACTCTAGCCATGGTAGTTTAAGAGAAACAAGGCTGTAGCCCACATAATTTATTTTAATGCTTTCCTTCTGCCATGGACTGACTCCCCCCCCCCCAAATGCAGGGGTGGCTCACGCAATATGCCAATTAAGCATTTGCTTAGGGCGCAGCATTCCTAGGGGCGCCCCGGGTGCAGTGTGCAAGGCAGCCGAAAGGCAAGGAGCGCAGGTGCACAGCTAGCCCAGGCTCCCGGTGAGAGCGCCAAGCTGCACGTGGGTGCTGCAGGCACACTGAAAGAAGAAGTTCCCTGTTTTAAGACTGAAGTGTTGGTGTAAGAAGACCAGACACTGACATTCAGGTTTCTTTCCTGTTACTCTCCTCTTCCCCGTTTCAAACCGGTTCCTCCCCAAATGCAATTACTGCTATTTATAGGGGCTTACCTTATCCTCCCCATTGGTTTTTCAAAGGCAGAGGGGGGAGGGCCTCCTTGACCCTACATCTCCTTACCAAAGACAGCTTTTCAAAAAGAATTTCCCGAGCCAGTTTTAAAACCTTTTCTTTCCATGGATCCTAATCTTCTGCACTAAACCTTATAGGATACAAGAGGCAGGAAGCCAGTTTTAAAACCACCTCTTTCCATGGGATCCTAATCTTCTGCACTAAGCCTCATAGGATTCAAGAGGCAGAGAGCCAGTTTTAAAACCACTTCTTTCCATTGGATCCTAATCTTCTGCATTAAGCCTCATAGGATACAAGAGGCAGGGTGACAGTTTTAAAAACACTTCCTTCCATGGGATCCTAATCTTCTGCATTAAGCCTCATAGGATACAAGAGGCAGGGAGCCAGTTTTAAGCCACCTCTTTCCATGAGATCCTAATCTTCTGCACTGATCCCCATAGGATACATTAGACAGGGAGCCAGTTTTAACAGCACTTTTTTTCTGATAACCCAGGCCCCTTCCACACAGCTGAATGAAATCCCATATTATCTGCTTTGAACTGGCTTATCTGAGTCCACACGCAGAAAGTATGGGATTTCCTGCCTTGATGTCCTCGGATAGGGGGCTGTGTGGAAGGGCTCTATGATTCTATGACCCTTCTGCAGCTCGGATGCCTTGCAAACTCAGGCTGGGGCCCCTTCCACGCAGCTGAATGAAATCCCACATTATCTGCTTTCAACTGGGTTATCTGAGTCCACACTGCCAGATAATCCACTTCAGTGTGGATTTTGTATAGCTATAAGGGGCCTCAGATAACCCAGGCCCCTTCCACACAGCTGAATAAAATCCCACATTATCTGCTTTGAACTGGAATATATGGAAGTGTGGACTCGGATAACCCAGTTCAAAGTGGATATTGTGGGATTTTTCACCTTGATGTTCTGGATTATATAGCTGTGTGGAAGGGTCCAGAGAAGGCCTTTTCACTGCCATGGTTCAGTGGTATGGCATGACAGAAGTTGTAGTTTTATAAGGTATTTGGCCTTTTCTGCCAAAGAGTGCTAATGCCTACTCAAACGACAAGGGCCATGATTCCAGAGCATTGAGTTGTGGTGGTTCAATCAAGCAGTATCAGGTTGAAGTAGTTTGGTACTTCAACTGCCATGGCTCCATGCTATAAAATCCTGGGATTTGTAAAAAGACTACTTGCTTGATTATATATCATTGAGCTATGGCTGTTCAAGTGGTGCCAAACTGCATTCATTCTACAGCATAGATGCATCCTGAGGCCCCTTCTGCACTTCTCTTATTAGCAAGCCCAAAGTCTGAAAAATCTTCTGAAGAGACAGCATGACCAGGACACCTTTGTGTAGTACTTGTAGACCAAAAATAACAACAAAAACTTAAAATGTTTGCCAAGTTTAATAAAATATTTGCATTCTAAAAAATTATATATAGTGTATATATATTATAGTGTAAATTATTATAGTGTATAAAATCATGCATGGGATAGAAAAGGTGAATAAAGAAAAATTATTTTCTTTGTCACAAAACACTAGGACTCACTTCCAGAAGAGGTTGTGACAGCTGTCAGCCTGAACAACTTCAAGGCAGGATTAGACAGATTCATGGATACCAAGTGTATCGGTAGTTACTGAAAAGGACATTCAAGTGCCACCTCGGAGTTGGTTGAGGTAGGCAGGATTTCCCTGGGTACTGGTTGTGGGGGGTCGGGAGCAGGTCAGGGTTTTGCCCTCCCTTCTGCTCGAGATCCCCGTGTACAACTTGTGGGCCACTGTGTGATACAGAATGCTGGACTAGATGGGCTGAGGTCCGATTCAGCATGGCTCTTCTTATGTTCTTATGTTCTTTTATTTTTCAGTGAATGGTTTTTTTTGGGGGGGGGGAGATACTGTTTGCTTACATTTGAAAATTACCTAGGGCTGGACCTGCCAAAATGCCCTGCTGTGAGCTGCTGCTTACCCCCAGATGTCATACTTTTATTAAACTAATGATGATGCAGATGTTTAATAATGAGTGGTTGTAAAATTATAGGATGTTTCCTAGCTTTTATTTTAATCTTAGCCACAAAGAGTGATAAAAGAAAGACAGGAGAAGCTACTGAGATGCATCGGGAGCACAGCTTCTAATAAATGCAACACAACCAAGGGCAAAGGAGACACAAGAACAAAGATGAATTCCACTTTTGAGGATGCATGTTCTGCCACAGCTTTAGTACAGGCCATGCTGAGAGATTTTCTAACATGCTAAATCAAAACAGCAGGCTATCTGTGGCCTCAAGGTAAGAAATATTAAACATCTGCAAGCTTTTGGACTTGAAACATTGCCATAACCTTATCGGAGGGGGTTTCTAACTCCTCCTTCATGGAATGTGTTCTTGCTGCATTGTCAAGATAAAGGTGTTGGCACTTGACACAAGCAGTCACTTCCCAATAGTTAATGATCACATCACTTGGAAATCCATTTCAGCAACTGTGACTGATTCTATTTCAATGCATTTCTCAAAATCCCATCCGTATTCTCATCCAAAATTTGAAACTGGGTTGTGACACATTTTTCTTCTTTCCACACTGGGATTTGTGCATATTTTAGTATGTGCTTTCCTTAATGTATGCCTGTACCGCAGTGTCCCACTAGCTAAACCATGTGTGCATCCCTGTTTCAAATATATGCATGGTTGACGTGAGAATTCGCTTGTGTTTTACTCAAAAGAGAAAAGAAAACCATATTATAGTTTTGTCATGCTTTCATTAATAGCTTTGCAGCTGGGTCAATTCATTACAAAACACAGTTAACGTTATCTTCTCTTTCTCTAGTTCAGATTCATAGTTACTACCAATTGTTTGTTTTTCAGAAAATAAAGAGTCTAGATAACATGATCTAGTCCAAGCCTGCACAACCTCTGGCCTTCCAGGTGTATTGGACTTTAGCTCTCATAATTTCTGACCAGAAACCCAAGTTGGCTAGGGTTTCTGGGAATTGGAAATGCCCACATCTGAAGGGCCACAGGTTGCGCAAATCTGCTCTAATCAATACAATACAGGATTGTGTCTAGTAGCTTACACAGATGTCCTAATCCCCCTGACTTTTGCAAGCACATTGTGACAGAACAAGAGAGCTTCTGCACAATGAAATTACTTGGAGGGAGCTGCTCTCATTGAGTGCATCCTGCTTATCAATGACAAATTGCTTTGCCCATAGTTGTAGAGATCATGTAGCATTCTAGCTTGAGATAAAATGTTTCAAAATTCCTATTGAAAACATAGGTAAAAATTACTTACAATTATTTGATACTGATCCATTATTTGGGTAGAGGCCACAAGGGGGCTCTAGAGAGATAGTCCATTTTATGGGGGCGGAGGGTGGGCTGAAGGAGTAAAACTATTTCTCGCTGTTTACCTGTTATTTCCTCCACCCATGTCCCCATTGTGGAAACAACCCTTGTTTATGAAACAGGAAATGTGGGTGGAGAATAATAAGTGAAAACAGAGGAAATGGTTTAGCTCCTTCAACTTCCCCCCATAAAATGGACTATCCTTCTCTCTCTAGCACTTCCTAGTGGCCTCCACCCAGATAATTAAATAGTATCATTATTTTAAACTGCAGGCCTCTAATACAAGTCAGACTGGGGAAAAAACACACTTGCTCAGCTAAAGCTTATAAACAGCAAAACAGAACAAGGCATGCAATGGTTTGAAACCACCATTAAGATCACAATGCATTAATTTTTAAACAAGCATAAAGAATGTAGTTTACAATCTCTCATAAAACAGGATGCTGAACAAGTCTACAAAGTAATGATCATTTGCATTCTATAGAAATCCAAAAATTACTTGTTGTGCTATTCTAATTTTAGTACAGCAAGTTAATGCAGTCTCTCTCAAATCATCTTTAAATTACATCTTAAAAGATTAACACCCCAGTCTGTCAAAGGAGGTCTGCATGCAAGTTCCTTGGTGAACTCATCTGGTACTCAATGTTGTCAAGATATTACCATTAGGAAGATTTCAGCATCCAAGTCCCATATATGTGCTCATATTGCCCTCTAGTGGTTGCTCTTCTGCTATCAAATATTTGTTTGTTTTTTGTCTTTTTGAGCAATGAAATTTTTCTTAGCATTGCCAACTAACCATTGACTGCCACATATCATCTCTTTAAAAAGTCAAATAATTCTGAAATAGACAAGTAACAGGTTCCTTAAAACAAAAATAGTTGTGTCATGTATGATATTCAGATACTTTACCATGTAACTTGAATGGCAGCCTTGATCATCAGTTCCTCTTTCCAAAACAAAATGACATTAAAATACACAATAAGCAATAAAACAAACATCACAATAAGGCTAATGACTTAGAATCATAATTTGCAAATTTTCATAATTACAAGTCAGTACAGCAGGGACATTTCAATTGTTTAATGATTAGCACTGGAAGTCACTTGCCAAATGCAGAACTAACTTTCCAGGGTTTCATTCATGATGGCTATTTCCATTATAACCAGGGTGTACATTACTTTGTAAGAGTAAGGAGGCTATACAACGTTCTAGCAAAAGTTGTAATTACTTTGTGGCATGTTCACATTTGAAGGAGAGAAGGAACATATATCTAGAACATGGCCATATAGCCCAAAAAACCTACAACAAACCAGGAACGTATATCGTTCATATGATTCTGATCCAACAAGAATCAGATTTTTCTCTGTAGATTTGAATAGAAAGTTTCATCTGTTCATTTCTGTAGATTGAGCAACAATTGGAACTCAGAGCAGGCTAGGGTGGTTTCTCTTGTCATTTGACAGTCCTAGACACATGATCTTATTTAGCAAAAGCCAAATATTTCCCCTTTTCTCTGCAAAAACCTGGTTTAATAAACTCCTGGTTTCGTCTGAAAATAAGAGGTAAAAGTAAAGTTTTTCCCCTGACATTAAGTCCAGTCGTGTCCGACTCTGGGAGTTGGTGCTCATCTCCATTTCTAAGCTGAAGAGCCGGTGTTGTCCATAGACACCTCCAAGGTCATGTGGCCAGCATGACTGCATGGAGTGCCATTACCTTTCTGCCAGAGCGGTACCTACAGATCTACTCACATTCGCATGTTTTTGAACTGCTAGGTTGGCAGATGCTGAGGCTAACAGCAGCAGCTCACCCCGCTCCCCGGATTCGAACCTCCGTTCCTTTTGTCAGCAAGTTCAGCAGCTCAGCACTTTAATCCAATGTGCCACCGGAGGCACCCAGTCTGGAAATACTTACAGAAAAGTAGACAACTTGGAACAGCTCTAAAGATTGATCTTCCTTCTCTTTTTCACCACTCCATTGATTATAGTTCTTTGGCTTCAAGAAACTAACTCCTGTCTGCTATTAACAGTACTTAACCTTCACAGTGAATAATAGGTCCTAGCTAACAAAACAACATTTTTATACATGAAATTGTACTTTTCATGTTATCATCATAATATTTCTTACACTAAACTACAAAGATACTGAGCAGTCAGTAACTGCAGAACTCCACATTTCTCCCTGAAAAGGCCCTAACAGTAGTTTCCACGTTAACAAGAATTATACATGAAGCCTTTTTGAATTAAAAATTTAAATTGCTTCAGGCTGTCAAGATGTGAAATATGGCTACAGGGTTATATGGCCTAGAAATTCAAATTGCACAGCATCCAATTAGAGAAGGGAGGAACTGCTTCAACAATCTATTGCAACATTTGAATGTTAAAATATGCCTCTTTCCATTTTTCATATTTTTCTTGTTTTTTTCTCAACAAGTTCAGAGTAAGTTAGAATTTTTAAAAATTAAGATCTCCAAAATACTGTAGAAGGTGGCAGAAGGCCTCTACAAACAAGTACATTTAAATTCAAGTAAGGCAACGCATGTACATTTCCAATCAGTTACATTTCCATTGTTTAGAAAAGCCCAAAATAAGCACTGTTACAATTTGACACGCAGAATCAGACATTGGAGTCCTAAACATGGAGAAGCAGCAAATTGTGATTTATTCTTTTACCATAGTGTTGCCAGTATATTATTGGGGAAGGTGTCTCTTCCAAAAGGTATCTGGTGGTCATTATCGTGAGGTAGAAGCATTTTCTGCAGAACCCACTGTAAACATTGCACCCTGTTGCTTACAAATTTGTATGAATTGATGGCATTCAGAAACATTCTACTGCTGCCAAATGTATAATGACCCCAACACTGAAATAAGGGAACCAATTTGGGGTCGAGACCTATAGGTTAAAAATTAATGTTCTAGAAAGTATGAGAAAGAGTATTTTAAATTCTTGTCTTTAACAACTCTTCTTTAAAGGCATTTAGACCATCACAATATAGTACCCACTAAGTATCTGAAACGTTCAAACTATATTAAATGTCCACAACAAAAGAACTCATTCAGAACCATATGCCTCATTTACACAGTTTAATGCATATTTTTACCAGCTCTGTACTTCTGCACATAGGAGTGTTAATATTTGTCACCTTGCGTCTCCAGTTAAATTTCTTGATGAGCATGTCATTTGAATTTGCAGCTTGTTTTGTGCTTTTGAGGGTAAACCATAAGAGCAGCAATATATCAATTCCTTTTCCCCCCTCGCCTGTCAAATTTGCTTCCATTCTATCTGCTTCCATTTCTTCGAGGTTCTGAAATGAAGATAGGAGCAAGACTGAAAATACTGATACAAGGTATATGAGATATAAGGATCAAAGTGTTCCACGCCTATATAAACCAATGGCCTGGATAATATCTTGATATGGAATATGAATTACCAGTATATCACACATCTGATATGTGGCTTTAGGAAGATAGGGAATATCAGTTGGGTGACCCTGGGCAAGTCACAACCTCTTAGTCTCAAAGGAAAGCAAAACCAATCTCTCTTGGAACAAATCTGGCCAAGAAATCTCTGAGATAGATTCACCATAGAGTTTTCATGAATCAGAAATGTTTTGAAGGCACATTACAACAATATTAGCTAGAAACAACAAGAATACTAGACAGAAAGAATCAGTATGTACTTTCACAGCAATAAAATCATTGTCTAGAATTGCTGTTTTCCGAGTTTCATATTATTTCACTAAGAGAAAAGCGGAAGAGACAGCTTCTAATGCAGCAAACAGGTTAGTCAGAAAGAAAATGGTATATCTGCCCTCCAAGCTCAACATGATGACCTAAAATGGCAATGGATTCCTTGACTTCTAAACAGTTTGTTTAAGAAAGAAAAAACTGATCTACCTGCTATTAGCCCTTGGGTCTTGATATTTGTTCTCCTTATCCAGGGCAGTCATTTGGGCACAAATGTACAAGTTCTAACAACTACCATAGTTTGGGAGTTCTGCCTTCTTAACCAGAAGCTATAAAAATTAAATAAACAAACTGTGCAATTAAAAAAAACCTTCTAAAATATTTTAAAACATTTGTAGACTGCTTTCACTTTAACAAGTTAAGCAATATTTGAAGGGCGAATTCAATGAAAGGAGCTATGATTGATGTGAATTTGTCAGACCTGAACATAACAGTTGATGACTAGAGCTCTTGGAAATCCCTCATTCAGAATATTGTCATAAAATGAAGTCAACCTGATAGCAAGTAACAACAGAAATGCCAGCACTAAAAATACCTGAATGGGGCTTTTCAGCTTTGGTATATACTTTAATATGTGGGCTTCTTTTTCTCCAAGATGGTATATTAGATGCTGAAGTGCATCTTTCTGTAAAGGAAAATACAGCTTGTTAAACAACTTTGTTTACAGTCTTCATTCTGCCAATCTAGTTGAATGCATACACACAAAGTGTCAGCAGCACATACAGGATAACATGCATCTAATATCTACATGTTGCTTTTTTGTTGTTGTCACAGAAGTAGGGATTCTCTTCTCTCTTCTACAGCAACCAAAAATCAAAAGGGCTTTTAACCAATAACAGAATGTATGGTATAACCATTGTTCTATATTAGCCAGATTAAAAGAAGCTTTTTGCCTGCCAACAAAAAGAGAGGGGGGGGGGGAACCAAGCTTCCTTCAGACGAGCAGAAGAAGGTGATGGGATCAAGAGAATTTGTCTGATATGCAGTACCCAGAAACCATAATGCTATTTATTTATTTATTTATTTGCCATATTTGTATCCCATCCTTCTAACCCCGAAGGGGACTCAGAGCAACTCACACATACAGTACATAGACAACAATTTGATGCCATACAAACATGCATCCGACAAAATAAACCTATACATTAAAAACCAAACACTAAAAGCATATCAAACATTAAAACCAATTTTAAAACCACGCAATCAACATCATAGTCCAAGGCCATTCCAATTGTCATTGAACTATTCCTTATTAACTTATTGCACAGAAATTATTATCCGAACGCTTGGTCCCACATCCACATTTTATTTTTTTTATGAAGTTCAGGAGGGAGGGGGCTGTCCTGATTTCACTAGGGAGGGAGTTTTACAGCCGAGGGGCCACTACTGAGAAGGCCCTGTCTTTCGTTCCCACCAACCGCATCTGCGAGGGAGGCGGGACCAAGAGCAAGGCATCCCCAGAAGATCTTTACCTTCAAGATGGGTTATAGAGGGAGACACATTCAGACAAGTAATCTGGGCTTGAACTATTTAGGGCTTTATAGGCTAAAGCCAGTACTTTGAATTGTGCTTGATAGCAGACTGGCAAGCCAATGGAGCTGATGTAACGGGGGGTTGTATGCTCCCTGTACGCCGTTCCAGTTAGAAATCTGGCTGCTGCCCCTTGGACTACTTGCAGCTTCCAAACTGTCTTCAAAGGAAACCCCACATAGAGTACATTGCAGGACTCTATTCGGGATGTAACCAGACTGCTCTTATCCCATCTGATTTTAGAAATCTGCTAAAAGAACAAACTGACAGCAGACTTACTATGCTGGCTATGATGTGCTACCACTGTGGTTCTCAACCTGTGGGTCCCCAGATGTTTTGGCCTTCAGCTCCCAGAAATTCTAACAGCTGGTAAACTGGCTGGGGTTTCTGGGAGTTGTAGG
>JARBWK010000009.1:85998980-86026231 GCA_030556195.1 Anolis apletophallus
ATGAGAAGGAAAGTAATTGCATCTCAAATCACAGAACTGGTTTACACATATGCACACAATAAGAAACACATGTGTCTAGCAAGGCAAGCCCTGCTTTGCTTCACCCATGAATTAGAATGTGGTCCAAGAACTATGTTCAGAAGTACAGTTTTGAAAATCACTTTCCCCATAAACATTCTTTAAAATATAATTAAATAAATAATACTATTAAATGAGAGTGAATATGTAGTGGTGATTTGAGTGTTGGACTAGGACACTGCGAGACTAGGTTCAGTATTCAGCCTGGTCTCTCTTGAAAAAGAGTTCCACAATCCAGGAGCAGCTACAAAGAAGGAAGGCCTTCTGTCAGCCATGCCCATATCAAACATTACTCACAGGATGATAGATCTGAGAAAAGCCTCACCACCATCCTACTCAATAAAATCTTAAGAGCCAGGCAAGCTCACGTAGGAAAAAATGGGTCCTTTAAGCAAAATAAGCAGAAGTTGCACAGGGATTTTCAAGTTATAGTTATGGCTTGTGATCCAAAACAAACATCTGGTAAATATGGTATAACAATAGAATCCTGTGTTCTCTTTAACTGGCCCTGTTCAACAGCATGACCATAGCAAGTTGGACCAGCTAAAGCTTCTTAATGTTTTTGAAGGCCATCCTGCACTGAGTTTGTTACAGAAATCCAAATTGGTTGTAAGTAAGGCATGCACTAGGAATCTTTAAAGATAGATGCAGCTGGTGCACACTCCTGGCCAATGTAAACATCTGGGCATCTAGGAGATATCTCAACTTGCTCCCCACATGTGATAGACATGGCAAAAACACAGAAAAGTTGAAATAAATCCTGCTCACCCACTGATTGCTTCCACAAGGATAAGCAGGCAAATGGACAGTAGTAACAGTGAAGAAGCGGTAGTGCCATTAAAAAAAGCTTCCCCAGCCCTAGAGCTGACACTATTTAGAGGCATTACTATTTTTGCTCCCAAGGAAAATTTCCATGTAACAACTTGGGTTAACAGTGATGTCTCTGTGGTATTACTTGTTGTGAAAAATGGCATAATAATCCAGCTTACTTCACAAATTCAAATATGCTATGAAAGTCAGCCAGCTATGCAATATAGAGCTCAAGCTCATCTGATGTGTTGCCCAACACAATCTTTTCCTAATGTCTTGGAAAGTTGAAACAGTCCATAGGACAGTAGAAGATGAGCATGGTAATTAACTCACTGATCCTTCTGAACCCAAGAGCGTAACTTGGCACCAAAGAGAATGGAATGTGCCATAGCTGGAAAGAACACGCTGAGTGTACAGTGTGAATGAAATTAACCACCAGTGCAGTCAAAGTCTCTGAAAACATATTAGATAAATCAAATAGATTCCCTGCCAAATTGTATTTTGAAATTGCATAGGAGAAAAGTGCTTTTTAAAAGGAAATTTCCACAAATGAGACATGATTTCTAAATACCTTTAATATCCGAACACTTCAGCACAGTAAATGCTTTCTTTCCACTGAACATTTTGCTTTGTATCTCACCAACAAATATATTTCTGTGTGGCAAATAACAATCACCTCCTGTGGGGCAGGGAACATTAGAGATTTAACAAACAAAACAAATAAATACATAAAATCACAAAAGAAAGAAATGAACTATAGTCTTCCACACAGCTAAATTAACACATTTATTAGGCAGTGGAAAGGGGAATGGACAATCAAATAGAGAAAATTTGCAAATGAAGTTATTCAAAATAGGAAAGCTTTTCTTTAAAAACATGACACCCCCAACCAAGGTTTAACTTTGTATTTTTCTATTTTTTGAGGCATGGAGGAAGAGGGTGACATCATGTTAGTGACACACTTGCACGAAGTGTGGCTTATACAAATGTATGTCTTTTATTGGACTGGACAGTGTTTTCTAGCACTCCATCAAAAACAGCAAGTCCCAGGGAAGCGGAGGAGGAGGAAGTCCTGCCATCATCTCAAGCACGGTTAGTGGGGATGAGAGAGAGCGTTCACTGTGGTTGCTCCCCAGCTCTGGAACACCATCCCCAGGGAGATTAGGCAGGCCCCCACACTGTCCTCCTTCCATAGGGACCTGAGAATGTCTAGCCCCTAGTTGATCTATGGACTTGTCATGCAGCCTTGCACTTTATCCCATGCCCTCATCGTATGGCTACAGCTCTGTACTTTTCCCATTCCCTGGCCCTATTGTTTACAGCCTGGCCATGATTACATTAGCTATTGCCACTGATTGATGTGTGTTGTTTTATTCTGAGTTTTACCTTGTTGTTACATGTTTATATGCTTTATTCAAATGTATTTTATATTGTGTTTTATGTCATGTTTTGTTTTAGGCACTGTGCCTTATGTAAGCTGCCCTGAGTCACTTTGGGGAGATGGGTGCAGGATATAAGAATAAAGTTATATTATTATTATTATTATTATTATTATTATGTATTTTGACCTATCTCCCTGAGGGGCCGGAGGTTTAGCACAGCGGTTAGAACAACAGCTGCTAAGATCTTATCATCTGAACATTACAGGTTCGAGACCCCGGGCTGTTTGGGGCAGCCAGCTGTCAGCCTTGCCTCTGCTCTACCTAAGCAGTCAAAAGCAGCCTAGCTGTGAGTAGAGAATTTTAGGGACCGCTTGCGGGGGAGGACTTTTATAACGCCAATAAATAAGGAAGACCGATTGCCGGAAGGTGGAAGTCCTAACAGGCTGGCAAGCTCTTCGTCATAGGATGAAGCAACAGCACCCCCCTGTGGCACAATGGAGCAACAGCACCCGGTGATACAACTGGAAGAACCTGGAAAAACCTGGCTCAATTGGAAAGAACTTCCTACTGTAGATGTTTGTATGTGATGTATGTCAAATAAACAGCAGGGATTGCCTGCTTGTATGTGTATTGTAATCTGCTCTGAGTCCCCTTCGGGGTGAGAAGGGCGGAATATAAATAAAGTGTATTATTATTATTATTATTATTATTATTAATCAGGGTGGATTCCAGCATACACAAACACAAAGGCCAACATTCTAGAAACAACAAAACACAAATAAAGATAAAGGCTTCCCCTTCTGGCTCTGAGGAGTGGTGCTCACCTTCAGCTCTGGGGGGAGGTTCTGCACCTGCTTCTGTTCCTTGGTGGTGAGGGGAGGGTGGTAAAAGAGAATTCTAAGCTCCCAATGGAAAGAAAACTGGAGTGTGTTCCCTATGTGAGTGCACCCTCATTTTCCAGCCTATCCCAGGAAGACCAAGGGCTTCTTCTCAGAATTGCCTCCCCCTCCCCTTCCCTCTACAACAGCAGGAAAGGCTAGTTCAAGGGTTTGAGAAATGGTGAAGCAGGATGTGGAACTGTGAAAGGGGAACATTACATTCTGCCTATTCAATATCTGATCTCAACTATAGTGTGTTCTGTCTTTCCCTTTAGCTGATACAATTGATATTTTTGGTTTATTTTTTAAAAATTAAAAGGTTGGTAAAATTTTAAAAAATAAGTTGGTGAGTTATTGATTCTGGCACAGATACATGATTTGGCTTGGCTCTGTTTCTTCAAAGTAGAATGATGAAGAAGTTCCTCAGTCTGATATATTATTGAACGTTGATGTCTTCCAATAGGAAAAAAATAACAGCAAGCCAATTTTTTTTTCAGAAATAGAAGGCAGGGAGAGGAAAAGGCAATTTCATTTTTGTATTAATAAGTTAAAAATAAATAAGCACCTTACATATTTTGAAGGAGAGCCCTTGACTGGTCTCTCTCTTCCTTGATCTATAAAAGGCTACACAAGTTTCAGTTTTGTATTGGAAGAGTTCTCTAACATCACTTAAAGAACTTATTACATAAAATCTTGTGACTTGGTTTTCCCTCTGGCCTTCTTTGCTGCTTCCCAGATACAATATTTTGTTTGCATTTCTCCCCACAAATGCCAATATTGTCTATTCCCTGCCCTACTGCATCTGTGGAGTATTTTCTGCTGTGTAAGAATGGAACTGGATATTGGGAACAGCATTCTGACATGCGAAAAATCCCAATTCTCTTTTTTTTTTAAAAAGAAGAAGAAGAAAGAAAGTTGTTGATGTAAAGGCAAATAGGCAGTATTCAGTGTAATATGAGAAGCCTGAAAAGCCTGGACAGGATTACCATGCATGAGCGCAAAAATAATATAGAAAAAGCTCTCGACAGATTGGTAGGACTAATCTGAGAGTACTTGAATACCAGACATATAAGCGTCTGGGCAAACCACGATAGAAGGGTATATAAGTTGCCTTAAGCTAAACCAATTACGGTCTGGGTGCTAAAAAGATCATCGATCCTCATGTTTGTATATTTTCCCATAGGCATAAATAGTCATTCCGAAAAGCAGAAGATGAAGATTCATATTGCAACCACAAGTTGTAAAACCAAAAATGGACTGTTTTTACCCCATCCCCTACGTAATGTTACGCTTTTCACCATCTCTCCCCCGTTTTTCCTCCCCTCCCCTTCCCTGCACCCCCTGTTACTTTTCCCTTTCCCCACTTCCCCTTTTCAACCCCTGTTTTTGTGTTTTTTGTGTTTTATGTTACTTTTATATTTGAAACTGCAATAAAGAACATTTATTATATATATATATATATATATATATATATATATATATAATATAGAATAGAATTAATATAGGCTTATCTGTATAATGGTGGGTGGGCTATTTAAGTAACTTTGGTGCAAAATGTTGTACTTTTCTATTCAGATTCCCTATTATAAGAAGACCTGAATATATCTTCTAAATACTTACCTCCATTTTCAAAAGCACTGAGATCAGGTATATAGTTACTGTCAAGACATGATGCTATCTCTGATTGGCGCTCAATAATATTAAACTTTGATGGAACTGCAACACCATCACCTGGAAGAGCAAATAAGAGAATCAGTGAACTCATTGAACTTTATTTAATAGACAGTTTTCCATTGCACATGTATTACAAAATTATTAGTTAACAAACCATTATTCTCTTTGCTTCATCTCTCATCTGAAATTTAGACATCACAAAACGAGTTTAGAAAACAGCAGCAAGATGGTTGAGAACCAGCTTTGCTGAAGGGCCAGCTGAATTTATATTGAATTCAAACTTGTCTCATGCTAGGGATGCTGGAAATTATTACCCTAGTGAATTTTGTCCTGATATTGTGTTTTTTGGCAAGGGAAGATTTTACTCTGGCATAACTCAGCTCCTCCCACTACCCAACCCCATACTCTTTTAGCCCTTCTGATGGATCTCGGCCATCAAAGAAGCTATGCCAGCAGAGATCATGCAGCAGAATATATCTGTGCAGACAGAATGCCAGATCAAGCAGCAGAAGGGTAGCTCAGCTGGCACAAGATACGTCTGTCTCTTCCAAAATGCCTACAGACAAAGCATCTGTCAGTTAGGATTGTCCTTATAATAATTTAATACCATAAATAAACAAGACTTGAACAAGGTAGTAAAAAACACAGAAAGCGAATATTAATCCTGCAATTCAAATCATGACAGTGTCATAAATTATAATGGAGAGTTGGGTCTCAAGGAAGCCCAGTCCTCTTAGCTTTTGTAGTATTTCCAATTCTGCTTTCTTTTCCAAAGGCTGTGGGACATGAATGGGCCAAATGTGATTAGGGTTAGGTGTTAATTTTATTTTATCCCCATAATTTCAAAATTGTAACCTCTGATGTGGTGATAACAGAACTGTAGTTAATGATATAATATGAGTGCTGAGTAGAACTTTTTTACACCATTACTCCTATTTGAGACTACAAGCCAACCTTTGCCCAAATTTAATACATCCTTTGTATTTTACAGTTTACAGACACATTTGTTTCTATTGTGCAGTATCAATATCCCCACATGCCAACCCATTATTGCCAAAACATTTTGCTCCAGTCTGATCATGAACAACTTACTGCTGCACCTGGGAATAATAGTTGGAATTCCCAGAGATAATATACCGAAAGTTCCTTCATCACTTGAGAGATGGGCCAAATGAGTTGTTAAGGGTAGGTAGAGAGTGATGTGGTTTTGCTGCTTCCAAACCAAGCTACACAAATCCATGCAAACACACTTCATGAAATAGCCCAGGATAAAACGCAGCAGCACAGTTCTATGCTGTTCTATGTGAGGTCTGACCTCACAACCTCTGAGGATGCTTGCCATAGATCAGTGCTGTCCAACATCTATCCGGCCAAGGGCCGGATTCCAGGTCACTGATGACCTGGGGGGCCCCCCCCCCCCCCCCCCCCGCCCGCCCCGCCCCGCCCCGCCCCGCCCGGCTGCCGGGAAGCTTTGGGAGAGAGGGAGGAGCCACGCGGCACCCCCCTCCCTTCCAAGGCATCCTAGCCGCAGATGAAGCTGGTGGTTTCGCCGGCTTCAGCTGCTGCCAGGATCCCTTGCAAGGCACGGAGGCCCCGCCGGGGGACCCCCCTCCCTTGCAAGGGATCGCAGCAGCGGCTGAAGCCGGCGCTGGCTTCAGCTGCTGCCGGGATGCCTTGCAAGGGACGGAGGCCCCGCCGGGGGACCCCCCTCTCTTGCACCCTTGCAAGGCATCGGCGCCAGCGAGAGAGGGAAGAAGAGGGCGGTGCAGGGAGGAGGAGCTAGCCCTCTTCCTCCTCCTTGTACCACCCCTTGTCCCTCTCTCACCAGCGCCGATGCAATCGGCGGCGCGGAGAGAGGGACGGAGGGGGCAGTGCAGGGAGGAGGAGCTGGCTCACTTCCTCCTCCCTGCCCCGCCTCCCCCTCCCCCTCGGCCGCCATTTTTTTTAAAAAATTAGAATTTTTTAATAAAAAAATTAAAAATGGCAGCCGGGGGAATAGCAGGGGCCGTGCCCAACAGGCTGGGGGGGGGCGTGTACGGCCCCCGGGCCGCCAGTTGGACAGCCCTGCCATAGATGCAGGCGAAACGTCAGGCGATAATGCCTCTAGAACATGGCCATATAGCCTGAAAAAACCTACAACAACGCAGTGATTTCGGCCATGAAAGCCTTCGATAATATATATCAGTAATATTGTCAGTTTTAAATATTTAGGAACAAGGAAAGCTACTTGTTCTAGTGTTATTTATTCTGACTGACTTGGCTCTCAAACTGTCAGATAGATCTCATATTACCTGATCCCTGATCTTTTTAATTGGAAATGCCAAAGATTGGACCAAGGAACCTTAGTAGTCCCTAAGAAATGTGATATCCAATATTTTCAATATATGTTTGCATGCATTTATGTGTGTGTGCATATACACACACATTGGCAGAAGCTGGGCCTAACAATGAGAGCTCACACCATTCCCTGAAGTCAGCAAGTTGAGCAGCTCAGTGTGCCACCAGGCGGTCCTACACACACACACACACACACACACACATATATACAGATTTTAAATGTGTGATCCTCCTTCTGTTTAAAATTGTTATATAATAATTCTACATATCCTTTTATTTCTTTTTTAAAAAAAATACAATCCTCTGTTCCAAGTTCTATTTTTCCAGTAGTTACCTTCCTGTAAATCTCTGCCAGTTTCCATGTGTTTGAAGAATTCATTCTCTAGCCCCGATGTTTTGCTTTTTGTTAAGTGATTTTCCTGAGACGTCTGAATTCTGTAATATTCTCCTGAAACAGCCCCAAGAAGTCCAAAAAATTACCAGTGATATCAACAAAGAAAAGAAAGGGGAATGATGGAAATCTTTAATAAGATTCTTACCAGATTTATAACACATCTCCTTTATTGCCCTTTCTTCTTCTATGTCTTCTGGTGTCTTTGATAGTAAATAAGATGCATCTGAAAGAAAGATTTTTTTAAAAAGAAAAAACCCATCTGAATGAAATTTTACCAGATTTCTTCCTGCGCTATATAAAACAATGACATTTACAATATGTTATAACTGAACTTTCACTGCTGAAATACTACATCAGGCTTTAAAAGAGAAGATTTCATGTTTCATCTGTGGAATCCCAAATGTCAGGGTTTTTCCAAACTTGATAAATAAATATATCATAAGGATCATAGAGTTGGAAGAGACGTTGTGGGCATTCCAGTCTGCATTCAAAGCACCCCTGACAGATGTAATATATAATGTAAATATATATTTTACATTAGGTTGTTTCATTATCAGAAGTCTGGATCCACAACCCAGATATAGCTCAAGCAGCCATTTTAGTCCCATTGACGGATTTCAAACTTATTTTAGAAGTAGCATTAAACGGAAAAGTCCAGTTTTACCAACGTCAACTATTTTCCTTAAAACGTCTATTTTAGAAAGCAAGTGAGAAGGTGTGGACCAACATATATATATATTTTAAAATAAAATGGTGCCCTGGAAAGACCCTGTAAATACAATTAATTAATCTCAGAAAGGCCTGCTGTTAGCATAGGAATTATTTAGTGTTATAAGAAACCCTTGTTTTAGGGAAGTTGTTTCTAAGAGTCTTTGGTTGTCTAGAAACACTGAAAAGGCAGACATAGAAGTCTGATGAAGTATTTACATTTTTCTTCTTGTTCTTCTTCGTCATCTTCCTCAAGACTGATGGTAATAATCAATGGTGGATGAATAGGTCTTAATGTATTTTCTTGACCCTTTGTGGAATCTTGATTTTGGTCAAGATGTAAAATCCCTTCCTCAACTTCCTTTTGTAACGTAGCATCTACAGGAAGGAACTTTAAAGTTCAGTATAAAACTGTTGAGTAAAGTGCCAAAATTATCAAACACAATTACACTAAATCTCTTTCAAAAACATTACACTTGTTTTTGGAAACACAGTCATACTATTTGCATACTACGTCCATTACCTTGATGACCCTTAAGCACGATGTCATCCCTACATTCTGACAGTTTTTAGCCACATTTTCCCACCACTTTTCTCCCAAGTTACAGTTGAGAAAAAGTGTCTTTATCTTTTTTTAAAGTAAAAAATACAAATGAAGCCTATTATAAAGAGAGAAGATGCACAAGCATTTTCTAGGAAAAGTATATGACAGTAATCCATATGTGGATCTTTCCTGGAATACTCAAGGTGATTTCTTTCCAATTTTAACACCATATTTTCTACATGTATTGTTTCATAGAGCAATTTTTTTCTATATTAGAACAATACTCTCATAATTAAATATAAAATTAAATATCCATCTTTTGACTACATGTAAATAGGAGCTCCTTAAGTTACATAATGCATGGTTTATTCTTATTGTTTCTCATTTTCTCACCAATCCAGCTTTCCCTCAGTACATTTGGTAATAAGGAAAAGATACTGGATGTTTACATGCTCCTATAATATTCAGTCTAAGAAAAAATATAGGTTATAGAAGGAAGCTGGCAAGATATTCTTTTACTTTCAGGATAACATCTGTATATTGGAATCCCCAAAATGATTTCCATAGAAACTTTCGATGGCTGCTGATGCATGTGAGTCAAGGAATATACCAAGGTCTGCAACTAATTGATAAATGGATCAAATGGTCATTAATATCCATTATCACTAAAAAAAATAGTCAAACCATATCAGGGCCCCCTAAAATAGCTATTTTGCATTTAAGGAGAGTGCAGTTCATGCCAACAAGGTCACGAAAAGCACAAACGTTAATGCAAGAAGGATATGCATTCTTAACATCTAATACTAAAAACATCAATGTGGAAGCTTTAGGATGCATCTAGATAGTACAATTAATGCAGTTTGATACCACTTTAATTGCCTTGATCCAATGCTATGGTAACATGAAAACTGCAGATTTACAAGGTCTTTCACCTTCTCTGCCAAAGAGTGCTGGTGCTTCATCAAACTACAACTCCCATAATTCCATGACCTTGAGCCATGATAGTGTTGTCAAGATGTATTAATTCTACACTGTAGATTCCTCCTTAGACCTCAGTGGAATGTAATGCCCAGTTAACATATTCAGAATTAAGGTGCACTGTGCAGGAGTTTGCAATCCAGCAGGGTGGATAATAATAAGTAATGAAACAAAATCAAGGGGACTAAAGTTATGGATTAAAAATTTCTGTCATGTTACATAGTAGAAAAAGAAAAACAAAAAATCCAATGACATGTGACAATACAATCCTGGCTCCACTTGAAATAATGATTGGCTGAAGAGAAGACATGAGGAAGAAGAATGTTTTATGAGCAGTTTTCAACTGTAGTAATGTTTAAACGACCCTTACATAATCCTTTAAGTTACAAATTGTTTGGCTCACTGATAGAGGGGTGAAGAATATTTTAAATTTCTGTCACTCATCATGAGATAAGGCATTTCATTTCCTCACCATATGGGGCTAGAATCGATGGCATACACTGCTCTAGCCCTGATCACCCATGGAGCCAACTGGCTCCCATAAGACAATGTTGTGCCGACTCCATGGGTGAAGGAGGGCGGAACCAGTACACCATCGCCATTGTGGCAACATGGGAGGCTTCCCATGTTGCCTGTATCGATGGGGGGAAACCGCGCACTCACGCTTCCCCCATATGATTGCCCTCCCAGTGAGCAATGCTGGTGTTGCGAGATGAGATGTGAGGCACTGGATTCCCCACGCCTCTCTGCGAAGCGGAGCACCGATGCCTCCTGCCACTGGCCATCTGATGAAGTCGTACGAATAATGTACAGTATGTGTCTAAAAATCTTCAATATTCTTTATACTACCTTAGGATTTTTTTAAACACATTGTGAGGTGCCTTTAGATAGCCTCTTTGTTTGGGAAAGGAACATTTATGGAGCTCCAAACCCAATGATAAATAGTAGCTTATCTCAACATGAGACCCTGTATTTATAAGTTCATGTAACAAAATATAGGACAATATTCCTTGTATACTTCCTTTCCTATCTTAAGATGGATTTCCTCGATTAATAAATATACATTTTCTTTTCTTTTTTTAAATCTTACAAGAGCATTTTGAGTAATTACTCCTGTCTCTACCACAGGCTCATATTGCACTAGTTCTGCTGCATTTTGCTTAATATAGAGATACCAAATATTCCTACACATTTAAGTGTTTCAATTTCAGTTCACAGCATAGGGAGAAAATATTTGTACTCACCACTGCTGGGTGGCAAAAAAAGTCCATTTATATTACGAGGTTTCTTGTGATGGAAGACACAACTTATTCTCACGCAGCCTAAAGGCTGTGTTTCCCAGAAACATGAGATCTTGTTGTATTTTTGCTGTGGAAAAAAGAGCATAAATGGTTCCCAATTAAATGGTTTCCCGATACTACAAGAAACAAAACTATGCTAAAACAGTAGATGGGAAATTAAAAAAAAACCCATTAACTTTACAGAAACCTTCAGAGACAAAAACAGGGATCCATAGAAGTGTGGTCTACAAGCATTATCTAAATTGTTCTGGCCAGCTTTCCAATTGTTTTCAACATAAGTTTAGCCAGTAGGTCTTAAAAACGATATCAACAAAGAAATAGACACACACACTTTTCACAAGTAGGCCAGATTCAAATGTGTCTTCCCACTAATAAAAAACATGGTAACCTCCACATAGGAAAGATGTTTTAATCTTTGCACTATAACATTATAGCCATGCTTGTGAAGAAGGTGGAACCGAAAGCAGGGCCTTCCCAGATGATCTTAGTCTCCAGGCTGGTTCATAGGAGAGATATGTTCGGACAGGTAGAACCGGGCTGGAACTGTCCTATAGTGAAGAATTTTCCTCAGTTCCCTTTAAATGCCTTTGGCAGTAATCATGGCTTCTTTGTAGTCAAAGACTATTCTTGCCACAAAATTTTAATAGGATTCAGGATTCTATTTAACATTATGCATTTCCTCTCTGTGCCCTCTGATATAAAATGTTACATTACCATAGCTCAAAGAAGAGGGTTATAAGAGCAGAAAGCTAAAATAAAGTACACATAGAGAGATCCTTAAAATACAATGAATTCATTCATCTTTTGAAGCTTGGTAAAAGGTGTAAACTAGTGCTATCTTAGTCAATAAAAAGATGTCTGATTATTCCCAAAGGTGGTGACTCTGTGTCACAAGGAACATTGTGCTTCACAGATGTGAAGCTCAGATGTCACATTTGCAGTAGCAGAGGTGAGAGACAGCCTATAAATGCTTATAATAGCTCTGCTTCAAGAGAAGGCCACTTCAAAGAGCTTGTCGTGTCTACCTGTATTTCCATATGTCTAAATTTGCAAAGGTGATGGGAACATCTTCCCTCTCTCCATAATGAGCACACAGTGTCACTGCCAACAGCTTTTTCACAATGACGGAATCGACACTTTGATCCCTGAAAAGGGAAGAGAGAGAGAGAAGGTTGAAAACTCAGCCATGCAGCACACTTTGTTTAAAATGTGTTTTTAGCCTGACATTAGTTAGGTTTCACAAATGACAGAATATCTCATGTAAAAAGAATTAGACAACTAGGAAAACTCAATCAAAATCAGCAAAATAATAAAACAATAAATAAAATATCAAATCACTCCAATTATATGTTTAAAAGGGTGAACAAATAAAAGGTGTTTGTCTAGCACTACAAATCCATCAAGCTTGGTGTGAAGCAAGCTTCATTTGAGAGAAAATCCCACATACATGGCACAACGACCAGGAAAAATCTCTCCCTCGTCATACTCAACTAAATTTGGGAAGCATTGGAATATCACAGATCATCGTAGAGTAGCAGTTCTCACAGTGTGCTCTGCGGAGCCCAGTGTCCAATACAACCCCTGTATCCAAAGGTTCTACCCATGCCTGATACACACACACACACACAATACATTATACTTAATATATAAGCATTTATTGGGGCTCCAAGAGAAACTTTTATTTCAAAAAGGGCTCCATGGCTGAAAAAGTTTGAGAATCCCTGTTGCAGAGCATGAGCTGGATCATAATGAAGAATACAGGCCTTCTTAATTCCCACTTGTTAAAAAAAATTGTGAAAGAGTATGGCTACATTTGTCCCCAAAGTACAACACTATCACAGTGCTATATTCCAAGAATAAAGCTTGGGATCATTTTCTCACTATCCTTAGTAAAATGTATCATGGGACGTCCTTTGCAAGAGTTGTACAGGGATTATTTGCTTTTGCCTTCCTCTGAGGCTGAGAGCATATGACTTGATCAAGTCAGCTGGTGGGTTTTCACAACAACAACAACAACAACAACAACAACATCAACACCCTGCCCCATCTTCTCAAAGGGACTCGGAGAGACTTACATCAAGGGTTAAAGAACAATACAAAATATGTAACAGACAATAGCGAAAGCTATCTCAATTATAAAATTAAATACACAGTAGACAGCTGAGCAGGGATTTGGATCTTGGTTTCTCCAAGTCGCACTTCAACATTCAAACCTCTAATATTGCACTGGTTCTTGATCAGAACATACCATAATACAGTCTCATTCTTTGGTCATCAAGTAAGGAGAATATGTTCCATCCATTTGTGGAGTACTGTCATAGGTGAAGGTTTTGTAGTTTAGTGAGGTCCTGGACCTCTCTGGCTAAGCATTTTAAAGGCCCTCCCTAAATTACAACCCACCAAATTCTACATGAGGCAGTCACAGGATTTCAAATGGGATACACATCCTTTGTCTACTCTTTAGGCTTTAATGCAGAACTTTCCAAACCGCGTGTCAGGAAACACTAGTGTGCCGCCTGTAGTCCAAAGATATATGGCATGAAAAATGTTCTCCCGCTCCTGTCCCACAAACAAAGGCTGCCTGGCAGCTGCTTGGAAGGAGAGTGTTGGCCACCCTTGGAGGGGAGGAGGAAGCTCTCAAGGACATCTAGTCCCACTCCTTTCAACCAGATAGGAAGACATCAAAAATCCATCTCAACAGATATCCAGAGAAGGAGACTCCACTAGATTTCCAGATAGTCTATATTTCACTAAAGTTGGAAATAGGCCCCCAAAGGGCATCCAATCCAACTCCCTTCAGCCAGGCAGGAAAAGCACAACCAAAGCACCACAGGATGGCTATCTAGCCTCTGTTTTAAAATCTCCAGAGAGTTTTAATCCCTATAGAAATGTAGTACCAGTGCTGTTTAAGTGTACATACTGTTAATAATTTTTATAATTTGCACAACTGTTGATTAAGATGAGGTAATTACTACTAAAATGGATACATTTCTAATTAAGAAAAGAAAATATGTTGACACTGATGTTTGTAATGACTATATAGAGTGGCTAGAGAGAAGACGATACAAGAATAAACTGTGGTACATAAGGAGTCTTAAGGAAAAAAATCCAATCCTCATTTATACAGTAAAGATTATATGAAACACACACATATATATCATATAGCATCTTGTATGAAACTCATATAAGGGGCTGGTTTAATCTCAAGTTTGCTGGTTTAATCTCACTGTGTCGCAAAAGGATGCATATCCAGAAAGTGTGTTACCAACATGGAAAGCTCTGTTCTAGTGTGATAAGATCCATAGGGTTGTCTTTTTTTGCTATCTCTCAGCAGCAATCCTGCAGCAGAGCAGGGCTATCTTCCTCCCACAATGTATCTGAGTAAAAGTGTGTGTAGGGCAGGAGTGAGCAATTGTGGCCCTCTACATATGTTTAGCCTATAAATAATATCAGCCTTAGTCAAACATTGGAAACCACATCAGAATATGAAAACTACAGTTTGAAAATATCTAGAGGGCATAATTTTCCAACCCTGATATCGCAACTGTCTTTTGACAGTTAAAATATATATAATATTACGTCTTCCCATCCCTTTTCATTTTTTTCTCAGAATCCTTACAATTAATCGGGTTAAAAATAGTCCCAATAATACAGTATTTGACATTTGCACTTGAAGTCTGTTAGCTGTAAAAGCAGCACATGCAACTTGTGCCTATAGATCCACAGAATTCTTTAACTACATCTCATGAAGGTCTTACTGAATGGGTTTAGTCATCTACATTTGTTGGGCTCAAATGTAGTTGATGAACAATGTGAATAATAAAATAAACTCTTTGTCTTGGTTGGACATTTTGATCAGTAAAAACAATGGGGAAATAGACAGAAAGTAAAAAAACTACTGGCAACTGACTCAGCAACATCTTCCCCAGCATATAAACTAGAGATTAGAAATTTAGACCAAAATTATTTCCAAGTCCAAGCCAGAACCAAGTGCAAGACCAGCCAAGATAAAAGGAAAAAAGGGATCTGTTCAAAAACTTGCAACAAATTCAAGGAGCTTTGTGAACATATTGAAATGCACGCATAGTACTGGTGGTCCTCACAAATTGTCATTTTAATTCACAGAGAAAATCTGATTGGAAATGTACCTAGTTGGGATCACATAGATATGGAGTTCTGCTTAGTTACAAGGCAAAGAGATGATTTCCTCATCAGAGGAAATGTATTTAGTAGGTGTTTTCCAAACAAAAAGATCAAGATATTTGTGGCAGACTAGAGTTCTTTTTCCACGCTGGCATTCTGATTGCATAGTGAAGCAACACAGGTATCCTTGCTCTCTTCAAGAGCAGTCCAGAGCTTTCTGCTTCTTGAGGCAATGCAAAACTAGCTCACATATTTATTCCATATACAGAAGTCAACCAAAGTAATAGCTGAATGTGCTTTGTACCCTAGTGATGGAAGAATGTCCTCCATCATACCTGAGGACAACTTGCTTAGGCTTTGCAGAGCAGGCTGCATTGAATGCATCATTTTGTCTCCTACTCTGATCAATGAAACTGGGTTTCCTCAAAAAGAGATTAAGTACAGAGATTGGAAGTGGCTAAAGGGATACTTGTGTTGGCTACAAAACTTCAGGGTTGCATTCTAATCTCTATGGCACTCTCCATTGGTTTATTCCTGATTTAGAAAGTTGGGAGTGCACAACGATATAACAGATGCAAGCCATTATAAATTGTGTAATATTTACCTTTATACAGGTGGAATGAAAATAGAAAGAACAGTCATCCCCAGCTTCTGTCATTGATACCTCTTGTGCTTCTACTCCACTGCGTTAGAAAAGTCTCAATATAAATGTAAAGAATTATCAATGTGTAAGGGAAGAACACTCCCTTTTGTTCTGAATACAGCTGTATTCAGGATCTTAATTCTATTTCCTCTTAAAGGGAAACTTCCAGTTGATAGTTCTACTCAAAAGACTACTTAATATAATTGTAAAACAGATGGTACCTTCTCCAGGTTTGTTGACGTGCTCATCAATCAGAAGTGGTTGCTAGATTGTGTGCAACCTCAAACTTCCAGAATTTCTTTCATTGTTACCTTAGTTCTTATGACATCATCACAAAGGACCTCATACAACTTCTCCAAGCTCATTTTCATCACTTCTATTTCTTTCAAAACTGGAAGAGGATAGCTATTTCTGTGCCGTCTGTTCATTTTATTGCTTTAATTCACTTATACACTTCTCAGTTAAGAGGTAACTCACAAAATTTATAGATGCACACATAGAAGTGGGGCAAGTCACACAATCCTTCTGTCCATCCCCAATGTTTTTGCATCCTGGGCTTGTTTCTTGTCACTGCTACTGACAGATGTATCTGTGCACAAATCTGTATCTGGGGACCAGCATCATTATACAGTATATAGGAATCCAATGTTGTTGCCAGTGGGGACCAGCAAAAATCCTCAACTTTGTTGAAGACACTTGGTCGTATTTATTTATTTATTAGATTTGTTAGCCGCCACTCCCAGTGGCTCGGGGCGGCTTACAATAGACATTTCAATAAAATACATCAACCATGTGGGGAAGGACAACTTATCCCCTCTCTCCTGTTCAGGCTGTTATGTTAAATATTCATATACCCAGGAATATGTATTTTTCAGCTGACATTGTAGTGTTGATCTTGCCTTGATTAAGTATACTTAGTAACATCTAGCCTAATATAATATCCTCCATGAAAGAAGGGCTGCTTTTTATACATTTTTATGGTGATGGCTATTAATTCATAGTAGATGTTACAGTTACAGTGCGTTTTACCAATAACAAGACATTCAGTTACCGACACCCATGGGATTTGATAGATGCCAGATAAATGAAGTTTCTTGTTTCTTTAGCGTTAGTATTAGAATAGGCCTAACTAATACTACACTCCAGAACATAAACTCTGTACTGATTTCATATTAATATTGAAATATAGTAATTAAAAGCAAATAAAGACAAACTTAACGTAACACAGTTTTACTGTATCATAAAAAACAGCTTTGTGAATGCAGTATTTTTTCAAACTTTTGCTGGTTACTTGGCCATTCCAGTTACTTGAGCTCCAGTTAACTGAGAGTCGATTGTACTTCTGTAGTATGATAAACTTCATAAGTAAGAAACCCGAATAACGTTAAATCTGGGTCTAGTTTCACATTTAAAAATCATGCAAATCATAGATGTCATTTTACTGAACAGAGCAATACAACACAGTTCCCATTATGTGCACAGAATTCTACTTGTGTTGTTTTAAAAGAAATCTCCATGCATTTTTTTGGAACTGGAAGGAAATTGAGAAGCTAGTGATACACTGATGTTTTCAAAGTAAAGTCATGCCGTCCCTTTGTGCAACAAGACTTTCTGACTTAGTAAAGCCAGTTTTTAGCTGGGCTTTAGAAAAAAACATGAAGATGTTATTTGACTAGTGAATATACCTGTGGGAGTAGGGACAGGTTTCCACTCAGCTACAGCTACATATTGGAGTTGGAATTTGGACTGCAAAAGGTGCTCAAAATGCAATCCTATATATCCGCTTACTTAGGAATAAGCCTTGCTTAAGTTAGTGGGGCTTACTTATGGTTACAAACATTTTTTTAAAAAAAAAATCAGGTAAACAAATAGTTCATGATTCTGGTTGCTTTGGAACCAACTCTTCCTGAAATGTACCTGTTCTTTCATATGGATACTTTATTGTGCCTATGCAATGAATGTAATTTTTAAAGGTATTTGAAAGATATTGCCTATTTTAAAGGCAGATAATTCCTCATTACTACCAAATACTACCAAAATGCAATAATTATTATTGCTTCTGCAACGTCTTCAAGCATGTTTACCTTAACAGTTCTTGTAGATCAATGACACCAGATATTACTTCCATAAATGAAACCATGAAGATATCATCTGAAAAAGGAACAAGTTAATTTTATTAAATTGAAACTGAACATTGTGGATATGATATCAATTTGGCATGTATTTCACAGCTTTAAAAGTATTTTAGACAACGCTGACTGTACACATGTTTGGCATGTTATGATACATGAACAAGAGGTGCTTAGTAATAGATAATAAAAAAACTGATTCTGCTGTATAGATAGTATAACCCTTTTGACATTATTTTATAAGGCAAGCATTTCTCTAAAATACTTGCACTCAGATTTCAAGCACAGAAACAGTGTTTCTGAGGTTTGCTTCAGTTACTGACGATAACAAATAACTTAAGCACATGCTGTATATAAAATGAATTACAGGTCAATCCAAAAGTAACTAACTAAAATACAATGCAACACATTAACAATATAAATTCACTGCAAAGTAATATGAACACATCTCTGAAGTATGTGTAACTGGAAAAAAGCGGATTTTTCAAAATTACTGCAGGACAATATAGAAAAGAACATATCAATGTACGGATAAATATTTGGGAACTTACATTTGTATATACATCAGTCAATGATTGATGCTGTATTATAGAAATCACACAGAAGGCGGGAATATGCTTCTGTAGGTTCAGAATTTGGTATAAGTGGACAGGCTGACATTTTTACTGAAAGAACATACAAGTAGACCTGTGACTCCAACTGACTGGAAATAGTTTAAAGACTATATGAGCATACAATAGAGGGAGATAAAGTATGAAATTAAAAGGAGGAAACAACAAAAGAAGGACTCGGTGATAGACTAAGAGAAAAGGGAAGTATAATATAAAGACTTACATATATATACACATGATGCTAGAGAAGAGGATGACACAAAGAAGAAGACTGGGAAGCCAAGATAGTTCCCCGTCCATTCCTCCCGACAAACCCCGTATTCCCATTTCCTTGTCCTGCCCCTCTTTCCCTTTCTCAATATACCCAATAGTCTATATTTTTATTATATATTAATTATAAAAACTTTCAATAAATATATATATTTTAAAAGAATTTGGTATAAGTGATGTGTGTAACCAGCTAACTATGCCGTTTAATAGATGTGTTTAATGGTTTTATTGGTTTTAAGTATGTATTTTTAATATGCATTTTATTTATTTCATTTATTTACCATGTCAGAAGCTAATTGAGAATACAATTATAATGTATACAAAAACCACAAAGTCAGAAACTTGGCATTATACTAAATTTCCTTTGACCAGAAGCTGGCCACTTGGAGAGCTGGTGTGGCTGTAAGGAGGTCCTCCACTGTGCATGTGGCAGGGCTCAGACTGTATTGAAGTGGTCTGTGGTTTGCTCTTCTCCGCACTCGCATGTCATGGACTCCACTTTATAGCCCCATTTCTTAAGGTTAGCTCTGCATCTCGTGATACCAGACCGCAGTCTGTTCAGCGCCTTCCAAGTCACCCAGTCTTCTGTGTGCCCGAGAGGGAGTTTCTCATCTGGCGTCAGCCACTGATTGAGGTTCCAGGTTTTAACCTGCCACTTTTGGACTCTTGCTTGCTGAGGTGTTCCTGCGAGTATCTTTGTGGCTCTTAGGAAGCTATTTCTTGATTTAAGATGTTGGCTTGCTGGCTGATATCCAAAGAGAATGGGCTTGGTCTTTTCATTACAGGCTGCTACTTCCAGGCGGATGTCAGGTGGTGCATCCGCCAACATAATTATATAACAATATAACAATATAATAACAATATAACAATATAATTTCTCCAGTGGTGTTGGGCATAGACATCCTGTGATAATGCAGCATGTCCCATTAAGAGCCACATCCATTGTTTTAACATGGTGAGATGTATTCCACACTTGGTATGTGTATTCAGCAGCAGAGTAGCAAAGCGCAAGGGCAGATGTCCTCACTGTGTCTGGTTGTGATCCCCAGGTTGTACCACTCAACTTTCATACGATACTGTTTCTAGCACCCACTTTTTGCAATATGCAATGTGACAAGTTGACATTATTCATCCCCTTGGATTCCTTTACACAAATTATAGACAAGCCCTTCCGAGAGGCCTACCCAGTTTTTGAACTATGAATTTTAAATTCACATTCTATGCCTATTGTATTTTCATCTTTGTTCCATGTATTTAAATATGTGTATGTTATAGAAGTATGTTTTAATAATATATGCACTTTATGATGACAATATTTTAACTATGTTGTACCCCACCTGAAGCCCTGAGGTGAGGCAGGTAATAAATTATTATTATTATTATTATTATTATTATTGCCAAAACTCCAAGCTTTTGAAACAAGGGGCATTGTTGGAAATGACAACCTTCCTCAAACCTCTAGTCATTTGTTTGTATATATTACTGTTGCTTACTTATTGCATGTATGTTCTGTTTCCTACTTTCTTTCCTTGCTCTATGTTTTCCTGAGATGTCCTGGGAGAGGCTGCAGACCACATGATCAGCTCTGAGTTGAGCACAGAGCTCAGACTTCATTAGACTTTCATAGAATCATAGAATTGTTTAAAAAGCTCCACCGGCTCCCAATAAGTTTCCGGTCCCAGTTCAAGGTGCAGGTGATCACCTACAAAGCCCTAAACAGTTCGGGACCTGCCTATCTTCGTGGCCACATCTTCCCCTATGAACCAGTGCATGCCCTGAGATCATCTGGGGAGGCTCTGCTCTTTCTTTCGCTGCTGTCCCAAGTGCAGTTGGTGGGGACAAGGGAGAGGGCCTTTTCGGTGGTGGCCCCCTGGCTTTGGAATTCCTCCCTAGGGAGATCAGACAGGGTCCCACCTTGTCCTTTTTCTGGAGGGGATTAAAAATCTGGATGTTCCGTTGCTCCTTTGATTAGGCAGTTCACCAGGAAACTATCCTGTTCCTACTTTAAGTTCTGCATCACTTTGGGACTGCTCATATCACAGAGTTGCAAACATGCCTGCTGCTTTGAAGTAAGAGAGATGTCCTGTGCCATCTGCACTGAAAATTATTTCAAACATATCTGAAACTGGACTGATAAGTTATGTACCTGTGTATGCTGAACACATGAAGTTGTGAATAAACCAAATATGTTATCCAGTCCAACCCCCTGCCAAGAAGCAGGAAAATTGCATTCAAAGCACCCCCAACAGATGGCCATCCAGCCTCTGTTTAAAAGCCTCCAAAGAAGGAGCCTCCACCACATTCCGGGACCGAGAGTGGTCATAGTATGATAGCTGGGTCCAGAAGCTCTAGGTCAGTGTTTCTCAACCTGGGGGTCGGGACCCCTATGGGGGTCACACGGGGGTGTCAGAGGGGTCGCCAAAGACCATCAGAAAATACATTATTTTCTATTGGCCATGGGGGTTCTGTATGGGAAGTTTGGTTCAATTCCATTGTTGGTGGAGTTCAGAAAGCTCTTTGGTTGTATGTGAACTATAAATCCCAGCAACTATAATTCCCAAATATCAAGATCTATTTTCCCCAAACTCAACCTGTGTTCACATTTGGATATATTGAGTATTTGCACCAAGTTTGATCCAGATCTATCATTATTTGAGTCCTCTGGATGTAGGTGAACTACAACACCCAAACTCAAGGTCAATGTCCACCAAAACCTTCCAGTATTCCACCTCCCAAATGACAAAATCACCCCCCACAACCCCACCAGTATTCAAACTTGGGTGTATCGGGTATTTGTGCCAAATGTGGTCCGGTGAATGAAAATACATTTTACATGATGATTCATAACAGTAGCAAAATGACAGTTATGAAGTAGCAACGAAAATGATTTTATAGTTGGAGGTTACCACAACATGAGGAACTGTATTAAGGGGTCGTGGCATTGGGAAGGTTGAGAAACACTGCTCTAGGTGTTACGCGATTGTGAACAAGGGAAGGGGAGAGCGGCACACTGAGGGTGGGAATATACTTCGTAGTTGCATTTGGTGGAAGGATAGAAAGGAGGGGAGGGTTAGAATAAGGTTTAGGGTAAGGGTTAGGGTAAGGTTTAGGATTTGGGTTAGAATTAAGGTTAGGGTAAGGTTTAGGGTAAGGGTTAGGGTTTTACCATTAAAGAACTTTTACATTCCTTCTATAATATCTGTGTTCCCTTCTGCGTGGTGCAAACAGCACTCCCAAAGGAGTGAAGTGGAAACAGCGTAATGCTCAGAGCTTCCAGACCCAGCTTTCATACTATTACCCAGAGAGTTCCACTGCTGAACAGCTCTCAATTGCCTTGCATAATTGTCCGAACGTATTCTCCTCTATGAACCATCAAGGCTGTTAAGATCTTCTAGAAGGGCCCTATTCTCGGTCCCGTCATTTTCGCAATTGCATCTGGTAGGAACGAGAGACAGGGCCTTTTCTGTAGTGGCCCCCCAGCTATGGAATTCTCTCCTGAATGAGATCAGATTTGCCCCCTCCCTCCTGACCTTCAGGAAGTTAGTGAAATCCTGGCTATGGAATTAGGCATTCCCAGAATAATGGCTGAGACCAGCAATTGATGAAGGTTATCGACCACATATGCGGACTAAGTTGGACATGATTTTATCTTGGCGAATTGGCTTATATTAATTTTATTCTATATGTATTTTCATCTAGATTGTATTGTTAGCATTGAATCCTTGCTGTTAGCCGGTCTGAGTCCCTCTACGGAGGTAGAGAAGATTGGGATACAAAAGTTTTAAATAATAATAATAATAATAACAACACCTGATTGTTTACCACTTCAGAAGATTCCTCTCAAACGGGTTTTTGGTGCTTCTTTGAAAGATCATGCTTTTTCCAAAAGGTTATGATCTCAAAATGGGTATGAATGCCATTTCCCCAAAGGGATATAATACGCCTGAGCTTCAAAGGCTTGCCTCCAGCTTCATGCTCCCTAACCAAGGGTTCATCTACCAGGCATTCTCAAACTGCGTCCCTCCAGCTGTTTGAGCCTTCAACTTCCAGAATTCCTGACAATTGAACAACCTCATAGGGCTTCTGGGAGTTGGAGGCCCAAACAGCTGAAGGATGCCTGATCTACGCTGTACAATTAGTCTTCCCGCACTTATTGCTGGGGTTAGGTCTAGGACCTCCCGCAATAAGTGGAAAAACCGTGATGTAGGGACGCTATATTTATTTAAATATTTATAAATTATATTAGTAGTTATACACTAATTTAAGTCTTTATAAACTTAAAATAAAGTGAAGGAAAGGAAGGAAAGGCCCTTCAAGGCTGGAGGGAGGGAGGACTGAGGAGGGAAAGCGCCTTGGAGAGTGGCGGCACAAAAACCCCACAAAACAGCGAAAATACCATGATATATATATTAAATTAATATTTTTTTAAATCAGCAAAACAGCGAGTCCGCAATAAGTGAACCGCAAAGTAGCAAGGGAACACTGCACTGCGGTCTCACCCTGAAGCAGCTTAGAAGATAGATAGCAGGCCTGGGCAATCATGGTTCTAAAGTACTTAGAAAACTAAAGTTCTGGTGGTGAAAAAGGTGGCGCTGGTGCTTTGCGCAATGGTGTTCTGGTTTGGCGCTGGTGCTTTGCTTCAATGTTGCTAAAGTTCTGGTGGTGAAAACTAGGTGGCGCTGGTGCTTTGCTTCTACAGTGTTGCTAAAGTTCTGGTGGTGAAAACTAGGTGGCGCTGGTGCTTTGCTTCTACAGTGTTGCTAAAGTTCTGGTGGTGAAAACTAGGTGGCGCTGGTGCTTTGCTTCTACAGTGTTGCTAAAGTTCTGGTGGTGAAAACTAGGTGCTGCTGGTGCTTTGCTTCTTCAGTGTTGCTAAAGTTCTGGTGGTGAAAACTAGGTGGCGCTGGTGCTTTGCTTCTACAGTGTTGCTAAAGTTCTGGTGGTGAAAACTAGGTGGCGCTGGTGCTTTGCTTCTACAGTGTTGCTAAAGTTCTGGTGGTGAAAACTAGGTGGCGCTGGTGCTTTGCTTCTGCAGTGTTGCTAAAGTTCTGGTGGTGAAAACTAGGTGGCGCTGGTGCTTTGCTTCTACAGTGTTGCTAAAGTTCTGGTGGTGAAAACTAGGTGGCGCTGGTGCTTTGCTTCTATAGTGTTGCTAAAGTTCTGGTGGTGAAAACTAGGTGGCGCTGGTGCTTTGCTTCTGCAGTGTTGCTAAAGTTCTGGTGGTGAAAACTAGGTGGCGCTGGTGCTTTGCTTCTGCAGTGTTGCTAAAGTTCTGGTGGTGAAAACTAGGTGGCGCTGGTGCTTTGCTTCTACAGTGTTGCTAAAGTTCTGGTGGTGAAAACTAGGTGGTGCTGGTGCTTTGCTTCTACAGTGTTGCTAAAGTTCTGGTGGTGAACATTTCAGAACTTAACAAAACTTTCAAAACATTATTATTTCATTATTTGCGATTTTTAAGACAGAACCAATTAGGAACTGCCATTTATAACAAAATTTTGAAAGTTTTGTTAGAGTTCTGAAATGTTCACCACCAGAACTTTAGCAACACCGTAGAAGCAAACCACCAGCGCCACCTAGTTTTCACCACCAGAACTTTAGTTTTCTAAGTACTTTAGAACCATTTTAAACCTTCAAAGTGCTGGTTCTCACCTTTAAGGCCTTATATCAGGGGTGCTCATTAGGTAGATCGCAATCTACTGGTAGATCGTGTAGGGCATCCTGGTAGATCGCAGGCAGGACGGGAGGAAGGCTCAGTCTCGCCCCACAGGCTCTCGACGCCGCCCAGGTGCAGAAGGTTAGACTGGATGGCCCTTGGAGGTCTCCTCCTATTCTAGGAACCCATTGTTGTTGTTATTATTATTATTATCAGAGGCGGAATGGCCATCTGTAAGTAATGCTTTGATTGTGTTTTTCCCTTATGGCAGAAGGAGGTTGGACTGGATGGCCCTTGGAGGTCTCCTTCTACTCTAGGAACCTATTGCTGTTGATGGATGTTACTATTAGTGAAGGGGAATTGATGCTTTTAGCAGAAATAATGCTAGGAGAGAGTGCTGCTCAGCAAAGGCTTTAGAATAGCAGGGTAGCTTGCCAAGAAACAATGACGAGAATAAGCTACGGTACTCTGATAGGTACACAAGCACAGGCTGTGATTAGTCAAAAGAACAGCATGTGCTTCTTAGATAGAAACGGCCCTGATTGGCCTACTAGCCATGTGCTTTTGTTTACAATGTTTCTGAATGGTTAGATAATGCGCATGGCAAATGAAAGCTTCCACTTGGCAGATTTCCCGGAGAAGTGGCATAGAATTGTAACAAATTGTAACGCTGCATCAAAGCAGATAACATACCATGGGAATCAGAATTAATAACTGTGCAATGCTTCTTAACAAATAGGAGTGAGATGCTAGAGAATGCTTTGTTTAATTGGATGATAAAATGAGTTCATGGGTGCCAGCCAGTTGCAAGGCATGAAGAAGGGAGGGATCAAGGGTTTGTCGCCATTGCTTGTATAAAACCTGAATGCTAAGAATGCTCGAGGTTCTACCCTCCAGAAGCTCGTTCTGTAAAGAGGGGGTGGATCCCGTCAGCTGATGTGCCTCAATAAAAACTGGTTTCATTGAACCGCAGTAAAATTGTTGCGTTATCCGTCCCTGCGCTCACCCGAATGCGCCGCCTGGGGAAAAGGTATTGCCTAGGGAGTTTTGGGACTCCAAATTACTGCTACATTAGTAGTAGTAGTAGTAGTAAAGCAGAATTGATGCTTTTAGCAGAAGTGATGTCAGAGGAGAGTGATGCGCAGCAAGGTTTTAGAATAACTGGCCTTAGTATAGCTAGATAGCTTGTCAGAAATCATGCTAGCAGCCAGAGACGAGAATAAGAGGCACGGCATAGAAATGTTGCAATTCAAGAACACTTTGCTCATAAGGCAATAACATAGAACAATGGAAATAAAGAATTAATGCTGCGACACAGCTCTTAGCAAATAGAAATGTAATGCTGAACAGTGCTTTGTTTAATTGGGTAATGAAATGTGGTTTCATGAATGCCAGCCTATTGCAAGTTATGAAGATGGGAGGGACTTGGGGCTCTGCAGCCATTGATGATATAAAACCTGTGTGCTGGAAATGATCGGGGCTCTGCCATGGCAGTCTTATGCTAGGCAGACTCCGTCAGCTGATGTATCAATAAATTGGCTTCATTTGGACCAGTATCAATTGTTGCGTCCTTCGTTCCTGTGCCCGCACGAAAGTCGCCGCCTGAGAGTTAGAAGTATTTGCCTGGGAATTTTGGGACTCCAGATATCCGCTACAGTAGTAGCAGCAGAGGCTGAATGATCATCATTATTAATACATTAAGGGGCTTATTATACTCACATTTAGTTGAATTCAGTCTTAAAATATATTATATGGCTCTCACTGAAATAAATTTCCAAATATTTTACTTTTATGGCTCTCTGAGTAGTGGGTAGGGAGATCGTTTTGACTTGGTTGTTTTAGAAGTAGCTCGCATGCTGAAGAAGTGTGAGCACCCCTGCCTTATATGGTCCAGGGCCGGCGTACCTGAGGGCCCGCCTTACCCCCTACCAACCCGAGATTAAAGCAGGTCTGGTACTTTTCCGAGCATAAAAAGTACAGTCAGAGAGTGATGCTACTTACGTGTCAACTCTGAAAAAGAGGGTTTTGGTGCCAGAAATCAGACAGGCACTTGCAATGAAAGACTAACACCGTGATTTAATGCATTTTAATACACCCTGTGCCCAATTTGAGATAATATAGGCTAGATGGGTGGAAACAGTGCAGTTTGAGCTATGGAAAAGTTAATGGGAATGGAAACAGCAGTGCGCATGGCAAGAGTCCGTCCTTCTCCGCTGCTGGCACGGAGCCCGGAAATATTGTTTCAAGTCAGGAACAGAGAGACTCAGCATTGATAACTGCACTGTGGGAAAGAAATAACTTATAGATGGCTATTGTTCTCATTCTTAGGTATGACAGAGGGATGATGCTAATGATTTATGCAGTGTTTATTGGATTAATGAAATGTCATGTAAGCAACAGTAATCACCAGCCAATTATGATTGTTTTTATCCATGAGGAAGGGTGGGCTTAACTGGAATGACTCCATTGGGATATAAATGTCTTTGTATGAGAAGTGACGGGGTCTTTTGCCCCTACCTGCAGCTGAGTTCTGCTGGCAGAAGCCCACCAGCTGGTGCCAGAAATAAATCCTTTTGATTTTCACCTATTTCACAGTTGTCGTGTGTTCTCCTCATCCTAGAACCCGCGCGTTAAAGCAGCTTTGGTAAGTTTAAATTTGGTAGTTGGAGTTCCATAACTCCTAAATTCTGCTTCATTTGGTGACCCCGACGTGATGGTAAA
>JARBWK010000009.1:86026331-86086331 GCA_030556195.1 Anolis apletophallus
GGGAATGGAAACAGCAGTGCGCATGGCAAGAGTCCGTCCTTCTCCGCTGCTGGCACGGAGCCCGGAAATATTGTTTCAAGTCAGGAACAGAGAGACTCAGCATTGATAACTGCACTGTGGGAAAGAAATAACTTATAGATGGCTATTGTTCTCATTCTTAGGTATGACAGAGGGATGATGCTAATGATTTATGCAGTGTTTATTGGATTAATGAAATGTCATGTAAGCAACAGTAATCACCAGCCAATTATGATTGTTTTTATCCATGAAGAAGGGGTGGGCTTAACTGGAATGACTCCATTGGGATATAAATGTCTTTGTATGAGAAGTGACGGGGTCTTTTGCCCCTACCTGCAGCTGAGTTCTGCTGGCAGAAGCCCACCAGCTGGTGCCAGAAATAAATCCTTTTGATTTTCACCTATTTCACAGTTGTCGTGTGTTCTCCCTCATCCTAGAACCCGCGCGTACAAGCAGCTTTGGTAAGTTTAAATTGGTACTTGGAGTTCCATAACTCCCATTTCTGCTTCAAGATCACTTCGGTATGTGGACCAGAATTTGCTCGAAGTCCCTAATATTCGAACCTTTCATTTATCGAGCACTAGGCGCAGAGCCTTCACGATCGTGGCTCCATATCTGTGGAATGCTTTGCCGATAGAAACACGAGACATCCGAAGTTTACCTTCTTTCCGGAGGGCGTGCAAAACATTTCTTTTTTGGCAAGCATTCGGATCGTGCCGATTAGATTTTGTGTTTTGATTGTATTTTATTCCTTGGATAGTTGTAAACCGCTCCGAGCTTTCGGGGAGTGGCGGTATACAATTTGGAATAATAAAATAAACAAATAAATTTAGAACCATGATTGCCCAGGCCTAATAGATAGATACATACAATATATTAAATTATAAGCATAGTACAATATCAGTATTATATATTATATACTAGCTTGGGGACCCGGTGCTGCCTGGGTTATTTGAGAAAGGCCTTTTGTGCCAAGGCTGGTCTTTATCAGTTATGTGGCTTGTAGTGGTCTTGGGAAGTGAGGGAAGGTGCTGGGAGTCCCATCATCCATGGTCCATCCTCCTCCAAACTACACCAGGATGTAGATTGGATCATGGGGGTTCTGTGTGCCAAATTTGTTTACTGTCAATTTAGACCATACACAATGTCCCATGAGCTGTGGCCTAGTTGGGAAAATCAAGTTAATGAAGCCTTACTGTCAATTCAATGCCTTAAACAGTATCCCATTAGGTGAGGCTTAGTCAGGAAAATCAAGTTAATGAAACCTTACTGTCAATTGTGGGCCTCGTCTGTGGTTTGTAGGGGTTGCAGTGGTTTTTTTGTGAAGGGTATTGGGTGAAGGTACTGAACATTCCATTTCCAATGGTAAAAACTGTCAACTCGCTAACTTCAACTCCAGCCATTTATGTCTGCCTCAGGCCCTCTCCTTTCCTCTCTGTACTGCCTAGGAGTGTTGGAATGTTGGGTAGCTGGCCAATCGGAGTCATTTATGCAAATAATCCCACAGGGGCGACCAATCGAAAAGCTGCCACATATTCCTCCGCACCTCCCGCCGCAAACACTGACTTTTATTATATACATAGATAGATAGATAGATTCACAACGCTTGAACTGCCATGCCCTTTTGGTCAGGAGCCAAGTCGCTTCTGGTGTGAGAGAATTGGCCGTCTGCAAGGACGTTGCCCAGGATGTTTTGATGCTTTGACCATCCTTGTGGGAGGCTTCTCTCAAGCCATGGCGGCTCAATGCTATGGAGTCCTCGTTTGATGAGGGAGGGGCCAGCAGGGGTGGCTGAAGACCTGGTACAGCTAGCATTCCACAGCGAGTGCAATCCACAAGTGAACTGAAAAGCCCTCCAAGCAGCAGCACTCTTCTCTCTCAGGCGCCTCCCCGCTCCCGAACTACATTTCCCAGCAGGCCTTTCGCCTAGGCCTCGCTTGGTGGAGGCCGCGGGGCTGCTGCTCTCGAACGTCTGGAGCGGGGCGCTGAATTGTGGGGCGGCGAGGCGCGGCTGGGGGGCCATGAGCCTCCCGCTGGGCTCCGTGCAGCAGAAGGTGCCCTGCCTGTTTGTGACGGAGGTGAGGGAGGAGCCCTCGGCCAAGAGAGAGCACCAGGTGAGGCAAGGAAGGAAGGAAGGAAGGAAGGGGGCCAGGCTTTTAGCAGCCAGTAAAGGAAATGAGGCCTTAAGCTGTATCTAGACCAGGCATGGGCAAACTTGGGCCCTCCCTCCAGGTGTTTTGGACTTCAACTCCCACAATTCCTAGGAATTGTGGGAGTTGAAGTCCAAAACACCTGGAGGGAGGGCCCAAGTTTGCCCATGCCTGGTCGAGATTGAAGGACGCCATGGTGCCCTTGTATTTTGTGTTGGTTAGGCCACATCTGGAATACTGTCCAATTCTGGACACCGCAGTTCGAAGAGAAGGTGCCCAGAGGAGGGCGACTAAAACGATCAAAGGCCTGGAGACCTTGCCCTATGAGGAGCGGCTTAAAGAAAGCAGCCTATCGTACTGTCTATACCAGGCCTGGGCAAACTTCGGCTCCCTCCAGGTGTTTTGGACTTCAACTCCCACAATTCCTAACAGCCTACGGCTGTTAGGAATTGTGGGAGTTGGAGTTCAAAGCATCTGGAGGGCCGAAGTTTGCCCAGGCCTGGTCTATACTATCGTACAGACCTATCATACTGTCTATTCTCCTCTATGGGTCTGAAACATGGGTCACCTATCGCCAGCACCTACGACTCCTTGAAAGCTTTCATCAGCGCTGTCTTCGCACAATCCTAAATATACAATGGACCGACTATGTGACTAATGTTGCTGTCCTTGAGCAAGCAGGGATCACCAGCATTGAGGCCATGCTATTGAGAACACAGCTGTGCTGGGCAGGGCATGTCTCTAGGATGGAGGACCACCGCCTCCCAAAGATACTACTCCATGGTGAACTCGTCACGGGTCAGCACAAGAGAGATGCCCCAAAAAAGAGGTATAAGGACTCCATGAAACAACATATCAGGCTCGGCCAGATTGATCACCAACAATGGTCCACCCTGGCCTCACATTGGGAGGCATGGAGACGCACTATCCACAATACTGCGGCCTCTTTCGAAAAGACACGACGAACGAGTCTCGAAGAGAAATGACAACGCAGAAAGAACCACAACTTGAAAACAACATCACCCGAGGAGACTTTCTGCTGTGCTTTCTGCAACCAAACTTGCCTATCTCAGATTGGCCTTTTTAGTCATCAACGCGCTTGTAAAAAGCGTGGGATGAGTCCTTCCTAAGAATCTTTGTTCGTGAAGTAATGCCGAGAATGCTTAGCCTGCAGGTGAGAAGGTTGAGAGGAGACATGATAGCTATGTATAAATATGTCGAAAAGGAAGAGGGAACAGGCTTGTTTTCTGCTGCCCTTGAAACTAGGACTTGGACCAGTGGGTTCAAATAACAGTAAAGGATGTGTTGTCGAAGGCTTTCATGGGCGGAATCTCTGGGTTGTTGTGACTTTTTCGTTCCAGAAGCAGTAAAGGAGATTCCACCAGAACATTAGGAAGAACTTCCTGAGTGTCGGAGCTGTTGAACAGTGGAACTTTCCACCTCCGAGTGTGGTGGGCAGCTCCTTAGAATCATAGAGTTGGAAGAGACCTCGTGAGCCATCTAGTTCAACCCCCTGCCAAGAAGCAGGAAAATTGCATTCAAACCATCCCTGACAGATGGCCATCCAGCTTCTGTTTAAAAGCCTCCAAAGAAGGAGCCTTCGCCACACTCCAGGACAGAGAGTTCCACTGCTGAACAGCTCTCACAGTCAGGAGTTCTTCGTAATGTTCAGGTAGAATCTCCTTTCTTGAAGCCGAAGCCATTGTATGTGTCCTAGTCTCCAGGGCAGCAGAAAACAAGCTTGTTCCCTCCTCCCTATGACTTCTGCTCACATATTTATAAAAGGCCCTCATCATGTCTCCTCTCAGCCTTCTCTTCTGCATGCTAAACATGCCCAGCTCTCCCTTCAATTGTGGTGCCCAGAATTGGATGCAGTGTTCCAGGTGTTGTCTGACCAAGGCAGAATAGAGGGGTAGCATGACTTCCCTGGACCTAGACACTATATGCACCTATTTAAGCAGGCCAAAATTCCATTGGCTCTTTTATTTGTCACATAACATTACTGGCTCATGTTTAACATGTTGTGCCCAACGACTCCAAGGTCCTTTTCACATGTACTGCTATAGAGCTACGCATTTCCCATTCTGTATCTCTGCATGTCATTTTTTCTGCCTAAGTGGAGTATCCTTCCCTGGAAACTTTTAAACAGAGGCTGGATGGCCATCTGTCAGGGGTACCTAGATTATGCTTTTCCTTCATGGTGGGGTTTGTACTAGATGGCCCTTATGGTCTCTTCTACCTCTTTTATTCCATGATTCTAAGGTTGAATATCTGTTCTCCAAAATGCTTGGGACCAAAAGCTTTTTTGATTTCTCCTTCCCCACCCCTGGATGATATTATTATTATCATTATTATTATTGGTCCAGACTGCCATCAATCAAATGCCAGTTAACACCCCTTCCAAACAAAGGATCCCCCCCAGGCAGCAACAGCCAGGCTTTGAAGCTGCAAGGTTATTCAATGCTAAGCTGGCCAGCTGCAACATTCACACCTGCCTCAAACAGACAAGAGTTCTTTCTCCCACCTGAACTTTCTACAGATATATAAACCCCACTGCCTCATTTCCAACGGACTTCACAACCTCTGAGGATGCCTGCCATAGGTGCAGGTGAAATGTCAGGAGGGAATGCTACTGAAACATGGCCTTACAGCCCAAAAAACTCACAGCCATCCAATTGTTGGTAGTGTTCTATTATCCAGGCAGAGGCCACTAGGGTGCGGTAGAGGGAGAAGGAGGATGGTACATTTTATGGGGATGGAGGGTGGTTTGATGGAGTAAAACTATTTCCCCCTGTTATTCCCTCCACCCATGTTGCCCTCATTTTTGGGACGGAAGGAATAACCAGCAAAAACAGGGGAAATTGTTTTCCTCCTTTGACTCACCATCCTGTAGAATGGACTGTGCTTCTCTCTGTATTGCCTCCTAGTGGCCTCCACCCAGATAATGGAACAGTAAAGGTAATGGTAAAGATTTTCCCCTGACATTAAGTCCAGTCATAGCCAACTCTGGTGCTCATTTCCATTTCGAAGCCGAAGAGCCGGCATTGTCCGTAGATACCTCCAAGGTCATGTGGTCGGCATGACTGCATGGAGTGCAGTACCTTATTATTATTTGTAACCCGTCACTCCAGGCTTGAGACAAGGCACATCATAGATAAAGACACATAATTTTAAAACACATAGACCTAATATTAAAACATACAATAAAATGGCTATATAAATCCATACTTTCAAATCAGAAGATTGGCATTTACAGAATAGACCCACATCTAAACATGAATTTTCATTTTGTTTTTCATATACGACTTGTACACATAGCCTGGAGGTCCTTTTGTATACAATAGCTTAAAGAATTTTATGCATGAAATAAAGTTTACATATGCTGAACTGTCAGAAAGTGGAGGCGTTATGTCTCATACACCCCTATGGAGGATTTTGGAGCGTTTCAGATTTGTCAAAAGTTGGTTCATGTGTAAAAATAATTATGCTGGCGGCACAATGTGCTTGTCATATTTACTCACTTGGATGGCTTTTATCCCTATTATTCTACTCCCATTCAATGATATTGTTTAACCAGGCTTCTACATTTGGTAAAACGCTTCTAATTCATCAATCTTGCAATAGACAGTTGATCCCATCATTGTTGTGAAAAGGTAATAAGTTCCAATCTTTCTTAAAGTTGTTCAAAGATGTCTAAGAATTGTAAAAGTAGCTGTCACTGGCACTCTCTTGTTTTTCCTATGCTTAGTCTTATTGAATCAAGACAGGTTTAATTTGGGCAACCATATTTTTCAGGCTGCGGTGTTCATTGTTGCCTTTATCCTCCTGATGTTAAAGGGATAGATCCAACTACTTACTATTAGTTTGCTGACAGTGTGGCTTCTCATTTCAAACTGAAGCTTGAGAGCAACTGCTGCTCGCTTCATACATGATGCATGGAATCCTTGTTGCCATGGATATAGTACCTTTTAGGATTCTGTAACACATCAAAAAGCATATTGCTTTCCTGTTATGCCACCTTTGGGAGAAAAAAAATTGTGTGGAATTTGATTTTACTTCTTTGGTGAATTGGTATTGAGAGTTGTACTCTGTCATCACAAGGTTGGTGGTTGTTTTCTTATTTCGGCTCCATGTAGCCTGCTATGTCCTTGAAGAAGAAAAAACATGTTTTTAAATCAACTTTTAATGATTTCCCCCCTCTCTTAGCCTTTTAAAGTGTTGGCCACTGAAACGATTAATCAAAAGGCGTTGGATGCAGATATATACAATGCTGTGCCAACGGAAAAAGTGGACGGAACTTGCTGTTACATAACTACATACAAAGGTAATGTGTTAAGAAGTCTTCAATCAAAATGTGTGTCATTTAAGCAATGCATACAGGAACATTCCTGTGTGACATTTAAGTAATGCCCTCAATCCACATTAAGTGGTCAATATAGATGTGCCCTAAGAGGGGTTAAGCGTGTACAGCAGAGGACAACTAAAATGATCAAAGGTCAAAACCATGCCCTTTGGGGAACGGCTGAAAGAGCTGGATATGTTTAGCCTGGAAAAGAGAAGGTTGAGAGGAGACATGATCAGCATGTTTAAATATTTGAAAACATGTCATAAGTAAGAGTGAGCAGGCTTGTTTTCCAATGTCCTTGATACTAGCACTCAGACCTATGGGTTCAAATCACAAGAAAGGAGATTCCAGCTGAATATTAGGAGATTCCTGACCACGACAGTTGTACAACAGTGGAACTTGCTGCCTCAGAGTGTGGTAGCAGCTCCTTGTTTGGGAGCTTTCAAAATAGAGGCTGGATGGCCATCTGTTAGGAGTGCTTTGATTGTGCTTTTCCTGCATGGCAGGGGGTTCGACTGGATGGCCATGTGGTCTCTTCCAATTCTATTATTCTATTTACAGTATATGAGCAACAACCATAAGTAGCTCTCTCCAAAAAGTCCTAAGTATGTGGGTGAATGTGTTACCACATTCTTGCATTGATTCTTAAGGCTGTGATCAACAAGACCTTAAAAGAACTGCTGTTATAGAATTGTTATAGAATTGCTGTTGTTATAGAGTTGTTATAGAATTGAATACAGTTTGTCCTCTGCGTACACAAGTTCTGCGTCCATCAATTCAACCAATCCCGGCTCATTTTTTGAAAATTGAGGATTTCCTGCTTCCCTTTTGTCAGTTTCTCTATAATTTAAATTCTCTTTTTAAACCAATTAATGTATATATACTTGTATTTTTTATTTACATGTAATTAGAATAGAGATATATATTGGTAACAGAAATTGTGAGGTTATGTGATTGTTGTTCAAGTATAATGCTCTTTTTTATTTGTGTTTTTCCTGTTAAAAATTTCAATTAAACATGGAAAAAATATTTTAATATGCAAACCTTGATTTTGCCATGCATTAAGCACTATGTAAAGCATATCCTGCTATAGCCTCCCACCATTTTATACTCTCAGACTTTATCTAACATTTGAGGATTTTGCCATTTATATAAGGGACAACATTCTCCTACGTCATTGTATATAATGGAACTTGAGCATCCATGGATTGTGGTTTCCAAGGGAAGAGGCTCTGAAAACAGACACACACAGTTCATGGACTATTGTGCCAGTCTTTTGTTGATTTAATTTCAACCTGTTCACACTACAGAATTATAGCACTTTTCTTTCACTTTAACTGCCATGTTAAAGGGCATTCTCAATCATAGCTCCAGTCCTCTGGAATGCGTTGCCCTCTGACATCCGTGCCCTCCAGAGCCTCCTACCATTTTGGAAAACCTGCAAGACTTTATTATTTGCAGGCGAGCGAGGCCCAGGCAGTTCTAGGCTCATCCCTGAATAGTTGTTGGTCTCTCCTCCTTTTTGAATAGTTGTTGGTCTCTCCTCCTTTCGTAAACGCTATCTCGTTGTTCCTGTTTTATTAAAATGATATTTTAATGCTGATGTTTTAACTGTGATTTTTTAATTGCTTTGTTGCGATTAGTGTGTGAGCTGCCCCGAGCCACTGGGAGTGGCGGCAAACAAGTTTGAATAAAATAAATAAATGTTTCTGCCCTGTGAAATCCTGGGATTTGTAGTTTGATGAAACACAGAAATCTATGCTCAACAATTTTAATGATCTTCCCTTAACTGGAAATCTCAGGATTGCATGGATGGAACTATGACAGTTAGAGTGGAAACATATTGCGATAATTGGATAATGTGAATAATGCACAGGGTTTGGCTGTCCTTTTAACTACCATAAGAAAAAGAGAAGAACATTCTTTTGTATTATCTATTTTTTTTACTTTATATGCTTTTATGTTTGTACTGATTATTAAAAACAATGGGAGAGTAATGTGTGGGAGAGGTTCAACTCAAGTTCAAACCCCATCAAATCAGTTTGCACCAGAAACTTTATTTTGAGTATTACTGCTCACCACGTTGAAATAATTTTTTAAACAAAACCGTTGTGTGATGTGGCAGGGGAATTATTGTTGCAGACTCAGCCATTCTTTGCAATCTTAACTCTGTAATGTTTGATCAAGAGGCATGTAGCAATCATTAATCCTGTGACCTTTTTCTCCAAATTGCCTTTATTAAGCCACAGGAGTAGAGCAGTTACTATGCACCACGTTTACAGAGATGGAACACATTTTAGGATTGTCCATTCTCAGTAAATCTATAGGGCATAACAAAAAGCAATGTGGAGATGAAATAATACTGCCAAACAGATAAATAGTTGACCTTGAACAATTGAGATTATACAAAAATAAAAGGCATAGTTTAGCTGAAGTCATACGTTGTAACAATGTATACTTAAAGGTAAAGGTTTCCCCTTGACATTCATCTAGTCGTGTCTGACTCTGGAGGGTGGTTGCTCACCAAGCTCCCCGAATTCGAACCGGCGACCTTCTGATCAGCAAGTTCTGCAGCTCAGCGGTTTAACTCGCCACGCCTCCACAGCCCCAAATGTATATTTATTTGGGAGTAAATCCCATTGAAATTAGTGGGTATATTGTGCATAGAACTAGACTTTAAACAAATAAGTAGTAGTACTTCCATTGAAATCTCTAGAACTCATTTGTTTAACTTTGGTGAAGCTTTACTCTATGATCACTTATTCAACTATTTTACAGAATATCAACAACTGTATGTGACATTATATGAAGATCCATCACAATACTCTTCTTGATTTCATAACAAAAAATGGAAAAAAATTATTTGAGCCAGCTTTTGTTTAGTTCAAGCATTTACTTCTTGAACCCGAAAACAATGTGTGTATTGGGTTGCTGTGAGTTTTCTGGGCTGTATGGCAATGTTCCAGAAGCATTCTCTCCTGACGTTTCGTCCACATCTATGGACCTCACAACCTTTGAGGATGCCTGCCATAGATGTGAATGAAACGTCTGGAGAGAATGCTCCTGGAACATGACTATAGAGCCCAGAAAACTCACAGCAACCTAGTGATTCTGCCCATGAAAGCCTTTGACAACAAATGTATGTTTTGTGCTTTGTGCATTTGTGTCTTGTGCATGATTTATCATGGTATTATTTTTTTAAACCAGTACATATATAAATATTTTAAAGGAATAATAAGATCAGTATACATAGAATTTGTTGGAAGGATATGAAAGTCTGATGTACATTTTGTTCTGATGTCACAACTGCAGGGCAGCCATACCTTTGGGCCCGGATGGATAGAAAGCCTAACAAGCAGGCTGAAAAAAGATTTAAACGTTTTTTGTACTCAGCAGACAACTCACGAGGTTGGTAGAGAATTTTTTTATTTTTCAGCAGTTACAGTAAAAGCTTTTGGAAGCAGGAGGACTGCAAAGAGTTCATGAAACCTGTTGCCCATATTCCACCTTATTTGCAGTTATAATTTCCACCAAATTGCTTGAAGTTGTCACTTGTACTCATTTTTTTCTTGTTACCACAACTGGAAACACATATTGATTGGGATTTCTGCATTTTAAAGAGGCAGGTGGGAAGAATAAAAATGAACACTTTCGTTTTATGCACATTTACAGGGTTTGGCCTACAGGCCTTTAAAATAAACTGCAGGTGGTGAAGAAAATAACGGATGGGTTGGAGAAGGAAGATAAAATGCCACCTGTTGTTTTTGTGTTGTTTTGGTTTTGTGAAGGTGATAGTATTCTTTGGAGAGCATAATCAACAATGTCAACATGGTGGATATTCAATCGGCATAATGCAAATGAAGTGCCCTTAAATATCAAAGGTTCAGGGAGAACAAGAAGTAATGTGATTGATTTAAAAATGCTGAGGATGAGATAGCACCTGCAAGCCCAATTTAAACCGTGACTCATTTTAGATCTTTGACTTCATTTGATTTTAAGAGAATTTTCTAAAGCACTGGTTGTTGCTGATTAGCAAAACATATTTCCCAAGCTCTGAATGTTCTTTTTAGTATGAACCTTGAATGGAGCCGCCTCTGTAGACTTTAAGTAATGGAATGGCAAAGAAAGAAAGAGAGAGAGAGAGAGAGAGAGAGAGAGAGAACGAAAGAAAGAAAGAAAGAAAGAAAGAACAGATTGCCAATGCTGTGGGAAGTCTACATCTCTTTGGATTAGTGACCTATTGATACTTGTCCTTGCAAATAAATGCCATATTGGGTACTTACTGTGAAAGTGCATCTTTGGTGCTCTTACTGCCTATTACAGGGGAAACCAACTAATTCCTAATCCATCTAAAACACAGTTGTGTGCTTTTCACCTTAAGAACAGACAAGCATCTCGAACTCTGAGGATTACCTGGGAAGGAATCCCATTGGAGCATTGCATCACACCAAAATACTTGGGAGTTACCCTGGACTGCTTGACTATCAAACAAAAAGAAATAATATCACCAGCACAACGTGGGGATCACAACAAGACACAGTGAAGACATCTGCTTTTGTGCTGTGCTACTCTGCTGCTGAATACGCATGCCTAGTGTGGAATACATTGCACCATGTTAAAACGGTGAATGTGGCTTTTAATGAGACATACCCCATTATCACAGGAGGGCTATGCCCCACATCACTGTAGAAATTATACTGTCTAGCTGGTATTGCACCACATGACATCCATTGGGAAGTAGCATCCAATAATGAAAGGACCAAGGCAGTGACATCTCCGGCCCATCCTCTATTTGGAAATCAGCCAGCATGCCAATGCCTTCAACCAGGAAATATTTTTCTAAGATTTACAGAGATACTCACAGGAACACCTCAGCAAGCAAGAGTCCAAAAGTGGCAGGGTAAAACCCGCAACATCAAGCCATGGCTGATACTAAATGAGAGACTCCCTCCTGGGCACACAGAAGACTGGGCAGTTTGGAAGGCGCTGAACAGACTGTGTTCTGGCACCACGAGATGCAGACCAACGTTAAGAAATGGGGCCACAAAGTGGAGTCCACGACATGCAAGTGTGGAGAAGAGCAAACCACAGACCATATATTACAATGAAGTCTGAGCCCTGCCACATACACAATGGAGAACCCTCTTATAGCAACATCAGAGGCATTCCAAGTGGCCAGCTACTGGTCAAAGGAAATTTAGTATAATGTCAAGTTTTTAAAACTTGGTTTGTGTTTTTAAATACATTACAACTGTCTGCTTCTGACACAATAAATAAATAAATCTTTAGTTTAACCCATTACCACCCAGAGACAGGCAGGAAGAATAACATAGTGTCACAATACCTGAATACAGACTTTGATGGAATGTACCTGTATGATCAATATTCCGCGTGTCATTCTGTGGGTTGGTGAAAGGAGGAAATCCACAGAACTTGGGAAATAACCAACCCCCACCACCACCACCACCACCACCACCACGGAAGTATAAAGGAGAGAAGTTACTGCATTTTAATCGGACAGACAAAACTTGCAGGATCTTCAGGTCCAGTATTTTTTGTGAGTGGATATACATACGTATATGCACAGTAAAGCAGACAATACAATTAAAATTAAGAAAAGTTATATAATCACTGGATAATATTTTAGTACTAGATAATATGCTTGTTTGGAAGTAACTGATGGTCAAAATGTTACTGGTATCAAAAAGTGCTTTTCATGTGCCTTTAGGATTTACCTGGAATGTTGAAGAAGATTTCAGGACTGTTCCTGAATGCTGGATTCCAGCAAAGGAAATAGAGCACTGCAATGGAAAACCTCTTCCTGACGAAAATGGACATATTCCAGGTAAAAAGCAGTTTAATGCCATAAACAACTATTTTAAATGTTAGCATTTCACACTTTACATGGTCAGTTGCAGTCACAGAGCAACAGGTTACCCAGAGAAATGTACAGAGCAGCCAAGATATAAAGCTAAATTAACAGGAATAAGAGATCTAATATGCAAGCCATCGATTGTACAATGCATTTCTTTCTTACAAATGTTCACAATATATTGTTTTCTTTGTGATATTACTGAAGCACTGAAAATTTGAGATTATGGTTCTCTAGTTTATACCAGTTTTTTTTCCGTGTCAGGAGTGACTTGAGAACTGCAAGTCGCTTCTGGTGTGACAGAATTGGCCGTCTGTAAGGACGGTGCTTAGGTGACGCCTAGATGTTTTAACATCTTTTGGGACGCTTCTCTCATGTCTCCACATGAGGAGCTGGAGCTGACAGACGATAGCTCACCCCGCTCCCCAGATTCGAACCGCCAACCTTTCAGTAAGCAGTCCTACTGGCACAAGGGTTTAACGCATTGCGCCACCGGGGGCTCGTTTGTTTATACCAGTATTTAATAGATACATAATTAATTCTGTATTATTTGTTCTGTATCAGAAGCTATTTTTTAGGTATTTACAATCCTATCTTTTAAAAAAAAAACTTTAAGAAGAAAAATCTAGATTGGTGAGACAGGGCTTTTTAAAAGCATCCCTTCTCGTATGCTCAGTGCTATATCAGCTGAAGTACGCCAGGTGTCATCTTTGCTGGCTTTTAAAAAGGCCCTTAAAATGATCTTCCACAGATTTCCCTTAAAATGATTTCACTGGGCTTCTAGTTATGTGTTTTCTGGTTCTTTGCTCTAATTATTTTAAGCTGGCTAATTGCAACATTCATACTTGCTTCAAACAGACAAGAGTTCTTTCTCCCACCCTCGACATTCCACAGATATACACCCCACTTGCCTTATTTCCAACAGATCTCTGAACAAACCTCTGATGATGCCTGCCATAGATGCAGGTGAAACGTCAGGAGAGAATGCTACTGGAACATGGCCATACAGCCCAAAACACTCAAACAACCCAATGTTTCTGACCATGAAAGCCTTCGACTACATACAGTATTTTAGTATTTTCTAGGCTTTTATTGATTTACACATAATTTTTGTAACTATTTACACATAATTATTGTACCAGAAGCAAGTTGAGAATACAGTTATAACGTATAAAAAACCACGAACAAAGTTACAAACTTGGTATTATGCTAAATTTCCTTTGACCAGAAGGTGGCCTCTTGGAGTACGTCTGGTGTCGCTGTAAGAAGGTCTTCCATTGTGCCTGAGGCAGGGCTCAGACTGCATTGTATACAACTAACATTAATATTTACATCACTTTAAAGTCTTGAAACTGGAAAAAAAGGACTTGCTTCCTTTCCGTAGGCTGGGTACCTGTGGAGAAAAACAGCAGACAGTATTGTTGGCACACTTCTGTTGTTGACTACGAATTTGAACTAGCGCTCATTCTGAAGCCTCACACTGAAGAACCTGGTTTTCTAGAAATCTGTCCGGTGCCTCTATCTACGTTTTCAGAGCACACGCTGGAGCTCATTGGAACAAACATTAATGCCAACCCATATGGTAAGTATATCCTTCGTGTACCAATATTAGATATTTTAATTTTTTGTCAAATCCACTATCCTAAAATTACAAAATTAATCTTGCCGAAATAAGAAACAGCAAAACTGCTTAGAAAATAAATATACATGCAGTCCCTGAGTTACAAATATCTGACTTACAAATGACTCATAGTTAAGAATGGGGGTGAATCAACAGGAAGTGAGAGAAATCTATCCCTGGGAAGGGAAATTCACCCTTGAAAGAGTTATCATGGGGAAAAGGTGTCTCAAGTGAAGCTTTAGCCCCAATTCTTGTTTCCACAACAAGCCATTTTTGTGCTGGTCTGTGACCGTAATAAAGTTTTGATTGATTGAACAAGCCATTTTTTTCAAAATCCAATTCTCACCGGGACAGAAAGTGAGGTGAAATCTTCTGAACAGGAGCAGAGAGCAAAACAAACACCACTGGGGCTTTACACCAGACACACACACACTCATGGCTGCAGTTACACTTTAAAAATGTACCTGTTCCGACTTACATACAAATTCAACTTAAGAACAAACCGACATAACCTATTTTGATCATAATTTGGGGACTGCCTGTATTAGGTTACGGGTTACAGAAGTATTTTTGTTGTTGTCATTGTTGAAGATTTTATGGAAAGCTTTTTTATGGAAAGTTACTATTGATACCATATTGTTTTTGTTGACCTTACTTTTCCACTTGTAGAGCTAGTTTATTGTTTTCTTTGAAATACGGTAAATATTCAAAAACATTTAATCTACTGATTCCTCAATTAATGTAATTGTATTGTTATTTTATTTTTTGAAATTTACCAGTAGCTGATCCATTTTCCACCCTCAGCTTACACTCAAGTCATTAAGTTTTCCCAGTTTTTGTGCTAAAATTAGGTGCCTTGGCCTATATTTGGGTCGGCTTATACTCGAGTATATACAGTACCTTATATTCTAGAGCATTGCTTCTTAAAACCTAGGTCTCAATCCCAAATGGGTCCCCTTAGCCTAGTGTTGGGATCATGAAAAATTGGCAGAATTGAAAAGTTTCTGAACTTCACCTAGTGACGGTCTTAGATATTTTTATGAATCTGTTGTGCAGTGCTTACACTGCACAACTCCACAGAAGATGCTTCAGCTGTACATAAATAGGAAAATTGGACTGTTTAGCAAATTTTGCAAGTGCTGCTTTATTATCAATTATCTGCTTTATTGTCTGTTACCTATATAACTGGGGTCACGTAAACCTTTCTCAGGCCAAAAGGGGTTGTGAGTGGAAATGTTTAAGAAGCCTTGGCCTTGAGCAGCAGTTCCCAAACCTTTTTGGTCATGGAATACATCAGAAGACATTTTTTCCCACGGAATCCTAATTCTATCCCTGATTTCTTTAATAAAAAATATGCTGGATCATTTTACGCTAATTTAAATATATTTCCCAATTTCCTATATGGCTAGTCTTCGAATAAAATATACTGTTTTATGAATAATCTCCCAACATCTCAAATGATACAAGAAAGAAGAAAACACACACACCCTAAAATGTGAAATCAACATAATTGACTATGACTTGTTATAAACTGTTGAAATGTTTAGCCAGTAACTACATACTCAAAGCACAAAATAACTATGACAGAAACTGTGTCAAATAGTTGGCATCAGTTTTAGGATTGCTGTTCTAGAAAAAAGATAATGTGGAATAAGCCTAGTAAAGGTAGGCTTAAAAAATAAAAGATCTGAAAAGGTGATAAAGATGCTGAAGAAGGGTTTATGAAATAACACATGGGAATTTAAAATAAGGAATAGTATAGAGAAATTTGAGAACATTGAATGAAAACAGTATTTTATACTTTACTTTTTAATCTTTTAATCTTTTAAATAGGTTTAGGAAGCAAAAAACATCCGGTACATCTCCTTGTCCCTCATGGAATATTTCAGATAAAAAATGCACCTGCATTGAATCACAATGATATATTGACATGGCTTGATGGATGCAAAGAGGGGAAAATTGAAGGGATTGTATGGCATTGTACTGATGGGAATTTAATCAAGGTAATACTGAAAATATTATTAAACATTTCACAAGGTTTTGCTTCCATGATCTCTCAGTTATTTCAGATTGGGGGTATTTGCTTATGCTTGTTTGCTTGTTCTACACATCTTTATGGATAGGATCTGGTGATGTACTTCCACCAGAACTGACAATCTATTTATCCCCAGTAAAAGTCTGTTGAGAAAACATGCAAAACAGGCTTGTGGCACCTCAAAGGGTGAGAAGAAATTCCCAATTTTGCTGGTATGTTCATTTGAGAGATTGACAGGTATTAGACTTGGGCCCGAATCACCGTTAACGAAAAGATTTGTAGTTTTCGGAGGGCAATTTTGATTAAATTTTTGAAATCAGAAAGGGGAAGACGAAAAGACCAGTGAAACAGATTCGGGGAGAGGGTATTTTCGGAAAGAGTTAAGTCCACAAAATACCTGAGACAGGGGGATCTGTGGTGTATTTTTCTCTCAGCAGCAGAAGAAGCCTCCCCCATTTTCTCTTGGAAAGTTACCACCTCCAGAGAGGGCCCTGTTTTTTCTCTCTCTTTCCCTCTCAGCTAATAAAGTCTGGTGGTGTCAATGCTCTGATTGGCTGAGAATTAACACAAATACCGACTACAGTTCTGGTAGTATGTCTTATTTAAAAAATAATTCTAAAAAAATCAGTAGATTGGTGAATTGTTTTGAAACTTGTAAATGGGGTCTACAACTGAGGTAGGTTTCATGCAGATAGGCCGTAAAATGGTTGAAGATTGAGCCTTTAAAGATTCCCATTGTAGCTAGTGGGCCGAATCCCTGCTGAATGAGAACAGAAACACCCCTCCCCTTTTGAGTAACTTTCCGGTAAATAAAATGAGAGGTTAGATAAAAACAGACCTGAAAACGGCATGCCTTTTGGCCTGAATGCACATGCTTAACAGGTATCTCCCACCTGTCCTCCAGTCAGCTCAATGCAACATTTACAGTCTTACCTTCTTTATTTTCAGAACAACCTGAGCGACTGATCAGGCTAAAAAAGAGGGACTGGCTCAAGTCATTCACTGATTGTTAATGGCTCATTTGGAACCAGAACACACAGATCAAGGTGACTTGATCGAAGTGTATAAAATCATGCATGGGATAGAAAAGGTGAATAAAGAAAAACTATTTTCTTTGTCACAAAACACTAGGACTAGAGGGCACTCCCTGAAGCTCCAAGGTAGGAAAATTAGGACTAATAAAGGGAAATATTTCTTCACCCAGAGGGTCATTGGGTTATGGAACTCACTTCCAGAGGAGGTTGTGACAGCTGTCAGCCTGAACAACTTCAAGGCAGGATTAGACAGATTCATGGATACCAAGTGTATCGGTAGTTACTGAAAAGGACATTCAAGTGCCACCTCGGAGTTGGTTGAGGTAGACAGGATTTCCCTGGGTACTGGTTGTGGGGGTCGGGGAGCAGGTCAGGGTTTGCCCTCCCTTCTGCTCGAGATCCCCGTGTACAACTGGTGGGCCACTGTGTGATACAGAATGCTGGACTAGATGGGCTGAGGTCCGATTCAGCATGGCTCTTCTTATGTTCTTATGTATCTCAAGTTCTAGTTAACACTGTATTCATTACAATAAATGTGAACATGCACCATTGGATCATTACCTCTTTAAGAACTGTTACATTATAAATGTTCTATATGGCTGTTTTTAACATTAACAAGCTACCTGATAATGTCAATAAGTTTCTTTGTTCTTTGTTTATTTACAGCTTCATCGACATCATCTTGGTTTGTCCTGGCCAATTGCAGACCCTCACTTGATTTCTCAGCCTGTTGTTATCAACTTCAGTGGGATCAAATATGACTATAACTTTGAACCAAAGACGCTTTTTGATTATTTTTCAAAGTTGGATGGACAAAGATTCAGTAGTCTCAGGAATATAACAAGTGATCTATGACCAGATTTCTCAAAAAGATACATATGTATAACTACTCATTCCTTTTGGCTCAGTCTTACATATAGTATATATGTCACCAAAATTGTATTTTCTTATTGAAATGCAAATCAAATCGTATTTATGTTACTTATGGCTTAACGGATACATCTATGTAGCAGGAAAACCTGGATTTGAGCCTCATTATTTTCCCCCTCCAATCCCCAAAGGTTGTATGAAATGTACCCTAAATGTTTTTAAAACAGTTAAGAGCCTAAATCCTGAAAGTGATCCGTTTTTATGGTTAAATCACTATAGTTGCATTATTTGCAGTTATGAGTGCATGCATGCAAACGTATCACAGCTCCTACCTTAAAGTACACAGAAGCAGTTATGTGAGAGAGGTCTGATTCTTTGTATTTTAAAAGTTGTTATCCATACGATTCATGTGTGGCACCTGTGTTTAATACAAAGTATAGTCTGGAAGCCATACCTGATTTTAACATTTGTTTTTAAATGTTGAGATTCATTAGATTCTGTACTTCTTTTGAAGTGTATCTAATAATACTGCAGTAGTGTACTACTGCTTTAAATAGTTTTATAATTTAACTTTACCATAAGATTGTGAACTTGAATGTTATATGACAATACTTCGTGCTCTCCGCCCCTTTTTCAAATCTGCTGTAGACGTAAGGGGCATGTGGTGATCTGTTCTACTGAACCAGACAACACTGTTTACAGGCCCATATAATTAAAATAATGTGCAGTAAAGCTATTGAGGGGATTTTATATTTTCTTTATTATCAAAATACCAAGTACGTGTACATCTTTTAAGTTTAATAAAACATTTAAAACAGGGTAAACAAATGTTAAACTGCTGTTTCTTCATCATTTGTAATACTCAAATGTAGAAAAACAAATATTTGATGGAAAAATCTAAAAAACAGTAAACTCTAAAAACTTAATAAATTAACATAACAAAATACATACATATATATACACAAATCCCCAATTCACAGTTATGTAATGTTTTTATTTCAAACTATTGGCTCCATGCTTGCAGAAATGGAAAGAAGCAGTGGCTCAAATAAGTAAGAAAGATCCTTCCTTTAGGGAGAGCCAACAAAAGCTGTGCAACACTAGTGTTTTTTTTTTTTGCAACATGGAAAGTGGTTTGCTTGACTCCTGATATATGCATGTTCCTTTTCCAGACTATATGATTCATCTCCAAATGGGACATGCCTTTCCATTTAATCAATAGAAACTCGGGCTGGAATATCTACTGGAACACCGAATTGTTCAGAAAGTGTTTTCAGCCTCTCTTCTAAGATAATATTCTTTTTAACTTCTTCATTGTAGTTGTACTTCAGGTCTTCAATTTCTTCAAAAAAGGACGGGTCAAAATTATCCAGTTCATTTTTTAGCTTTCTGACTTCTTCCTAATAAGGAACAGAAATTACTGTTATAAAACAAATACATAAATATATTTACTTCCCCTCTTGATTTACTGTGAATTGGCTATATATGTAAAATCAATCCAGAGCTGTATACTTTAAAATCCCATGGATTTCTCTAGGAATATTAGAATGTGCTTAAACAACAGCATGGGAGAAACCTGGCTTTTCATTTCAGATCGCACAAACCATTCAAGTATTGTTGCATAGTCATATTTTTTTACAGGCAAAAGTTTTGCAATTTATAAAATTTCACAAAAAATAACCATCTGTACTGAATTAACCTTTACAGTGGCAAACGTAAGCCAGGCCATCTCACTTTTTAAAGGAACAATCCAAGTATTTGTATTTAAAACTCTTCATAAACTGTACAACACAAACTAAGTAACTAGTAGAGGATCTAGCAAGAAACAAATGAGAAAAACTGTGTACTGTATTTAATTGGAGACTTCAACTTTTCCAAATGAAAAAAAAATGACTGAAATGTCTATAACACAAACCTGAAGTTGCTGCTGTTCCAAATCTGAGGTTTTCAACTGTTTCTTCAGGTCTTCTGCTAGTACCATATAGCTTCCAGGCTTCTCTAAATGTTCAAATTAACATTTTATTTTTATAAAATTATACATGAAGATACATTAAACACATTATTTCTATTTAAACAGAGCAACCTATGTTGCATTTGCATGTTTTGTTTAAGGCTAGAAATGAATTGAGAGTTAACATAAACTGATAATTTAAAGGAAATGCTTATAAATGGAGATTTCAAAAACAAAACAAAACACTATATTTTTTGTCATGATCTACAGATCAAATTGAGTGGGCAAATGCAGTGAGCCTTCAGGAACCTATTTACTGCCAAAATTTCCCACAAAACCACAAGTCATTGATGTAAAAAAAACCTGGAGGTTTTACAAGGGGATCTTATTGAAAAGGTGTATTGGCCTCGAAGTTTCTAAAAAGACTATTAGTCATTTTTGGTTACACAAAGAAGTTGAACACTGAAGTTTGTAGGAAGGAATCATAAAAACAATCTGAAGGCTGCATGTGGTCCCAGTGCCAAGCTTGATCTACTGCTGAATTAAAGGATGAGACTTGTATAATACAATTTCACACATCCATGCCAGTTTCAACTGGATTTTCACATTTATCCATTATAATGGACTTGAAGCCCAGCTGCGTTACTTGCAACATTATTTACTATTGCTTATGCTGGCTAAGGTCGTTGGGTACTGAAGAATATTTAATAAGCTACAAAATTCCAATTCCTGTTTTAACCCACTGCTATTTCACCTTTTGGTTAAAACACATCTTTATGACTGAAAGGTTCTTGATTTTGATTCAAACCTCTTGCTTGAGTGGAAAGTTTCTATACTTGCACAAAGGGTTTTAAGACATTCCTTCCACATGCAAGAATTCTCTTCAACTAGTTTTGCTTCTCACATGTTCTAATTATTTGATCTTCAAAAGCAGAACAGTTGGTGATTATCAAGACATCTGGCAAGAAATGCTGCATGAATAGTGTTTTTTAAGGTCTGTAGTCTAAGCCTGTTTTCCAAATTAGAACATACCTATATATCGATGCCTTTTACTAAGTCAAGGCTTAGCGAAGCACCATTGATTGATTGGGTCTAATCCTCCTGGCCCTGACAACTGGATTTAGCCCTATGCTTATGAAAATCTGACACAACATAATTTTTATAGTATAACTTTTGAAAGGTTTCACCATTTACTGAAAGTATTTTGAAATGTTACCAGAGACAAAGCTAAGTCCTTTCTTTACTTCAGTTAGACTTCGAAATGCCTCCAACTGATTGATTAATCCTGCCTTTTCATTTTCCAGACGAGCATTGGATAACCTAAAGAAACAAAGAATTAGGTGCAGGTGTCTTGGTAGTTCTTAATATTTTTCTAGATCTGTTCTGCTGAAGAAATGTGCTTCTCTGAGTTTTACCTGAGAAGCTGAAGTTCTCTGAGACGGCCCTGCTCTGTTTTGGCACCCTCAGGATAGTCTTGGAGAAGCTCAATCTTTACATGGAGGAAAGAAAAACACTTAGACGTTAAAGTTGGGATAAAAAATAATTTCCTTTCTGCAACCCCCACCTCAAAAAGCAGTTCCTCCAGCCTCTAGGAACAGATGTGAGGATGCACAGGTTGGCCCTCAATATTGCTGACTGATGTTCTGTCTCCGGATCCTAGCAAAACTCTAGGGCATTAAGGATTCAAATAAATTATCAATGCCAGAAGATTAGCAAAATTAATTTGCAGTCATTTTACTTGCCTGTTCTTTTAAGTCTTTGACATGTTTTTCTTCATGTCTTGTGGCGTTCTCCAATTGTTGTTTAAGATCACTAATATTCTGGGCTTTTTTGGCAATATCAGCCTCCATTTCTTTCATTTTATTTTCAAACATTCTAAAAGGAGGAAAAGTCCATGTCCATTAAAAATACTGTTTGCAGAAATTACTGCAGTGTTTATTTCACGCTATTATATTCCACCACCATTGCCCCAAATGTAAGTAGACACAGAAACAAGTACAGTGAGCCCTTGATATTTATTGGAGTTTGGTTCCAGGACTCCCCAAGGATACCAAATCCATGGATGTTCAAGTCCTATTATATACAATGGCATAGCAATATGGTGTCTCTTACATAAAAAGGCAAAATTAAGGATTGCTTCGGGGATTTTTAAAAATATTTTCAAACCACGGATGGTTGAATCTGTGGATACAGAGGACCAAGTACATATTGGCAATAGACAACAATAGACTGATCCAGCAACGGGCCACTTCTATTCGTTAGAAAGCAGATTAGTTGGCTAATAAATCAAACCACTACTTATTTTTCTTTAGGAGAACAACATGATCAGGAATATTTATGCACAAAATTACTTTAGTTGAAATGACCTTCAATACCTACCTTTTGGCCAGTATCCAAGGTGGGTATGCCATGGATGGAAAAAGTACCATGAATGGAATCGGGAGAGGATACCCCTTCTACAGCCTCCCCGCAAAGCAGAGTTTTGGGTGGCAAGCAAAGGAAGTCCCTGTTTCATTACCAGAAATAGGACAGAACAGTGGTAGATCCTGGTCTTTCTTATAAATGTGCAACTTACCAGTAAACCACAGAGAAAAGGAAAACAGAAGACAACCTGCAAGACTGCCAGCCTCATTCTTGTTGCATATAATACCATGCACAGCACTCTATAGAATATTTAGTGGCTGCCTCAAACAAGAATATTTTCTACAGTTTCCAAGATCAATATTATGCCCGATAATTATCTTTTAAAAAAGAATCTGTATAATAGTGTGCACACTCAGAATCAGCTTTCCCAGAATATGGTTTTTCCAAACAAGTATAAATATGTGAATAAATCTGAAAATAGATCTTTTATTCATTTGAAACCTGGTGGGAAAAGGGCATGCGTGACTATTCCACCTACTTTGTTATGACCATAGATTTCCAATGCTTATTGTCAGCGCCTTCAAACTGTGGGATTCTGCTTTCTGCCACATTTAATTTCTTAATTGTTTCTTCCAGTTCCTCAGTCAATTTTTTATTTATTATCTCCAGATTGTTCTTTGCTATTCGTAGCTTTTCAGCATTCTCTGTTTCCTGTTGACCATCAAAAACAAGTTGAATCCATTGCTTTTTGCTTTTAGATATAAGATTCATGACTTGAAGCTAGAATGTAGTAAACCAATAATAAGCACCAGGCCCTTTTATTTCTTGCATACGCCATCCTTGATCTGCACTTTCATGAGCCAGTTTTGTATTTCAGTCCTATTCATAAAAATTTCAGCTAGAAGAATCCATATTAATATGATAATAAACATAATGAAGCTAGATTTACTCTTGGCCAAGATGCCTTTTGGTCTTTCAGGAAAACCAAATTATATCAGTTTCTGTAAAATACATGCAACATATCTGTTCATTTAATAGCTGTACCTTTTTCAGCTCCTTTCGTATTCTCTCATTTTCAGCAATAATTTTTTCGGTACCTTTAGTTTTTAGTTCATACCGTGTACTCAGTTCACCTCCAAGGTGAAGCTTCAGTTTTTCCAGTTCAGACTTAAAGATTTCATAAAGAACAAAAAGAAATATTTAAAGGGTTTTTTTAAAGCACTGAATGGTACAATTATCGTGGGTTTTTTTTTCTCATGTGTGCTGAAATTAACATTATTTCAACCAGCATAATCATTCTGGACATATACTTTCAATATTAACAAAGTAAAATGTCTTTTAAAAGAGAACAACTACCTTTAAGCATTCATTTTCTTCTTGGAGGCTGATTATTTTTTCACTGGAGACTATTCCAGGTGCTTTCTTAAGCTCTTCATTTTCTCTTTGGACTCTTTCAACAACCTTTTTCATTAAACCAATTGTTTTCTCTAATTCTGGAATAGTCTTACCACTTCTTCCAGACTATAAGACAAAGAAATGGAGAAGAATAATAAAATTGTGGTTCTCATGTCACAAGAACCATTCTATTACAAAATAAAATAAAGAATGGAAATTTGTTAATTTCTTTTTAATTGTTGGATTGATTTTCAAAACCAGTTGGGGACAGATTTTTATGTCAACATCATATCCCATTCCCTAGGTACAAGTCTTGTGCATATCTTTATATATTATTTTCTTGCTTTACCTTTACCTTAGTTGTGGATTAATCTCCCATTGACATTTTATTAATTAATTACAACTGCAAGTCGCTTCCTGATATCTGCTGGGAAGTAGCAGCCAACAATGAAAGGACAAGGCATGTATATCTGCAGCCTATCCTCTGTTTGGATATCAAGCAGCAAGCCAATGACTTAAGAAACGGCTTCTAAAGATCTACAAAGATGCTCGCAAGAACACTTCAGCAAGCGAGAGTCCAAAAGTGGCAGGCTAAAACCCAGAACATCAATCAGTGCCTGATACTGGATGAGAAACACCCTCCTGGGCACACAGAAGAGTGGACAACCTGGAAGGCACTGAACAGGCTGAGCTCTGGCATCATGAAATGCAGAGCTAACCTTAAGAAATGGGGCTACAAACCACAGTCCACTTACAATGCAGTCTGAGCCCTGTCACATGCACAATGGAGGACATCCTTATAGCCACGCCAGAGGCACTCCAAGTGGCCAGCTTCTGGTCAAAGGAAATCTAACATAATGCCAATTTTTTTAACTTTGTGGTTTTTTATACATTATAGCTGTATTCTCAATTTGCTTTTGCCATAATAAATAAATAAATAACAAGAAAACAACACGAAATCCATGGATTAATGTAAAGTGTGTTGATGATAGTGAGAGTTGTGCCAAGTAAAGTCAAACATCTCTTTCATAAGTGTGCACACACCCCTGACCCACAATAAGCAACCATGCTCTACTGAGGACGAGAGTATACTGTACATATTTGCCTTGAATTAGATAACCTAAGAAGATGAAGAATCAGAAGTCCTTATACGTTAATGTAACCAAGATCTCTCCTTATAGATCAATTGATTATGGATATGCCAAGAACCACCTACTACGGCCAAAGGGCAACTTACTCATAGTTAAGCCCCCACCTATTTTTAAAAAATCACAAGTAAATGCTTTTAAAAAGCCCTTAACAGGTTGTCTCCTCACACTTGTTTCTTCAAGTCAATAATTAGTCCTGGACACTGAGGCTCATCATTGAATGACACTTCCCACTATTAAGTTAAAATATTGGGGTGTTGTGTGGTTTCTGGGTTGTATAGCTGTGTTCTAGTAGCATTTTCTCTTGACGCTTCTATGTGGTGCCTGTGAAATCGCACATATGGGTTTGTCTGTGCATGTGTGGTGCCGTTCAGAACCTTCTAGATATCTAAATGAAACATTTTGGCAGTGGCCCCATTCACTCTCCCCATAGAGTATAAATAGCTGTGGGTGGGGCTGAGCCTCAGTTGCTTTTCTCCACCGCTGACTGCAGCTAGGGACCTTTTCTCTCTGTGCTATTTCTGTGCTCTAGTGCTATACTTTGCAACTTGTCTTTTCTAACGGTTATTTTACTCTGACTCCAATTGACTTGCTGACTTTCACCCTTCCTTGACCTTTGACTGTTTTTTGGACTTACCTCACTCTTCTCCACCCTACGACCCAGCCTGGACACAAACTACAGGCTAGTCATCATTATGGCCTCTGCCCCTCTTTTTAGAAAATGCTCCACTTGTGGGACCAAACTCCCAGAGGTGGATCGCCATGCAAACTGCTTACCTTGCTTCATGACAGCAAATGGCTACATCACAAAGATTTTATTTTGCCTTCTTAAAACGCAAGTTCCAGAATGTAATTCTTACCCCTCTGACATTGCCCAACTTCCGCTCAGCTTCTGTCTTTTCTCGCTTCAGAAGTTCACACATTTCTTTTAAATCAGCTACTTGATTCTGAAATAATAAAACCACAATCTTATTCCACTGAAAAGTATTTTTCTACAAAAGTAGTTTTAAGTTTCTACTACTTATAACAAAAATTGAATATAAGAGACATGAAGACAAAGGGAAAACAAAATAATCATCATTGCCATATTGGATCTCGCAGAATTCTGATGCATGAGACAACTGCATGACCAGCTGCTATACAATAATTTCTCTCCAAATACACAATGCCACCATAATATTTGTACAGTAATACTTTTGTTGACTTCTAATTCACACTTCTTAAATCAGGCTACTACTTACAACAAATACACTACATTAAAAGTAGACATGCTTTACTATTCAAGGTACTGCCGCATTTCTAACTCCTCTATGGCCAGCTACCATTTAGTGATCACAAGTTGATAGAAATCCAGTTCGAGTGCACTCAAAAAGCCAGCCAAAAAGACAACCCAATGGAGAATACAAAATTCAAAGTAAGATAGACCAGAAGTCACACCAGGCAAAAAAAGAATGCTCCAGAGAATGATCCTCTCAATATTGCTATTAGAGTGCATGAAAAGGAACTGAGCGCTTAGGTGGGCATCACTCTGATATGGTATGAGGAGTGGATAGGGCTACCACCAAAATGCTTATGAAATATTCCTAGAAGGTTCTGAACAATGCACTCTGTAGACACAGGTAGCCCATTTCTGTGACTCATAATTGATAGGAAGCGAGGCATTGAAGGTATCTATTTTATCTAGTTCAGTAATTATTAGAAGCCTTAGGGAGGAAACTTATACTTTAGCTTATGATTGCAAATGCACTGTTGTTGTGTGTCACTCAACAGGTTTCCATGGCCAAGTGGGGATTTCAACCATAGTTTCCAGGGTTATACACACATAACAGAAATCACTAACAACAAGCAAGATATATGAATACATTTAAAAAGGCATTACTTATACATTGTAATGACTCCACTATACAGTGCATACATAGACAAGTAGCATACAAAATTACCTTTAATCTTGGTAGGTCTTTATTGGCTTGTTCTAGCTGAAATCGTAATTCCATATTTTCAGATGACAATATTAGGTTCTCCTTTTGAAGCTCTTGTTCTTTTTGATACTGATCATCTGATCCTAATCCTGATGTCTTCAAAAGCAGAAAGAATACATATGCTAGCAGTCAGTCCTAGTTCACATTCATGTGCCAGTTTGACCAGTGCAGTCTCATTGACTTAAGCCAAAGTCTAATGTAATATTTTATGGAAATTGATACTTAGTAAGTCAGTTTAACTGTAACTTAAAGCAGTATATCCTATACACACTGGTCATAACTATTTTTAATATTGGATGGATACAAAGAAATTGGTTACCTTTGTTTTCTAAGAAGCAACATCAATAAAGTACACTTAAAATGGACAGTAGCATGCAATACAACTATGTGTTATCTCTGTTTAAAGATACAATCTAAGATTTACCAAGAACACAATGTCATACTATTTTTGTTTTGTATTTCATTTGATGCAGTATCTCTGAAATAAGGTATTGTACGTATTATGCTACATGCTAAAGAAATGAATGATTGCATATTTATTATAAATGCTACAAACATCCTGTTTCAAAAGCATTAAGAAATATTGTATTTCTCCAATTCTAAGACAAACGTTTTCCCTATAGAAACATATTTAAAACGGGGTGTGTCTTAGAATAGCAGCTGTATCTTATGTATTGTTATTGGTGGTGATGGTACTAAAATTAGGATGCATCTTACAACTGATGGGGTCTTACAATTGAAGAAATACAGTAGCAGGTCAGTGAAGCAGCTAGGTAATCGCTAGGTATCTGGAAAACAAGCAACGTATGTAAAACAGATTAGCTACACAAAGGAACTATGATGGGAATAGCGCGGGAATGTGGTTGCAAGGGCAAACCTGAGGAACTTCACAAAATTCACTCCTCTCTTGTCCAGTTTGATGGCTCTCACTTGTATCTTCTCCTACGACCTCATTATTATTTTCCACTTTTGTCTCAATTTTTTTGGATTGATCAGTAACTTCTTCTGTGTCAGACTGAATACAGTTCTTGTCAGGATTAGAGTCATGTTTGCTTTCCTTTTCTTTCCCATCACTACTACTAAAATACTTGCAGATTTCTTCTGTTTCTTTGTTAGGCATTTCACATTGTTTCTCAATACTATCCTCTTCAGGAGAAACATTTTCCTGTTCCACATTATCCTCAGAGTTGCCCTTTTCAGCTTCTGAACTTGCCTTTAAATCCTCTTCCTTTTTCCTGTTTTCAAATTGGTCTTCATCAATATCATTGAGAGCAACATTTTCAGCAACCTGGTGGGATTTTTCTATGTTGAGTGTTTCATGATTTATTCCATTGTCATTTGCATTACTAATATTAGGAAAACCTTGAAGCCTCAACTTGGTTTTATCCATGAGAATTTTCTTAGATGAATATTTCAAACGATTGCGCTTAGAGAAGGAGTTAATGGTAACATGTGTATTACCCAATGCAGTTGCTTCACATGGGACATTCTGATATGGAAGATATAATGTAGGCACAGAAAGAAAAAGTGGCAGATTGTAAAAGAGTGACGAGATTTTTTTTATAAGTCTTTATGCATAATAGAATTTAATTTGCATAAATTCTATTATAAATTCTTATCCTGTTGGTGAAACAATGAATTTCTCCTAGTCTCAATTACACTCCTCCCCTAAAATCTAAGAACAATTTGGATCACATACATCAGCTTTCGATTTCAGCTTTTGATTTTGAGTCCTCTCCACTGCATGAGATAGTTGGCTCTGCTGGGAACTGCAGTCCAAAATATCTCAATAGGAATAGGTTGAGAAAGATTGAGGGAATCAAACATTCTGTTTTCAACGTTAGTCAATCAGATGCTTCTAGTTAGCCAGTACTCGAGTATCAAATACTCAAGAGCTATACTGCTTCACCCCATAGAGCTTATATTTAGCTCTCGTGGCTAATTTATTGTGTGCCTTGAAGTCATTTCCAACACATACTAACACCAAGATAAACATATCATGAGTTTTCTTGGTAGAAGTTGTTCAGAAGGAGTTTGCCCTTGCCATCTCTTGAGGGTGAGAGAATGTGATTTGCCCAAAATCATCCAGTGCGTTTCTATGGCCAAATGATGGTTCAAACCCTGGTCTTCAAGTGTCTTAGTCCAACATTCAAATCACTATATCAGGCTAGCTTTCTATCATAAGTATTTATCATGTTTAAACAGCCCTTTAAACATGTCTAATACTTTTCATTTATACGTTTTTACAATGTTTTCAAGTCAGTTTTCAAAGTAGAAAAGCTTTCTCAAGGTGGCTCAAACTCACAACAAAAAGTATTTTTAAAACATATTTTACAGAAAATATGAAGGGGCAGCACTAAAGTCATTGTAACTATAGTCACTTACACACCTGGTGGCAGTGACATTTATTAAGTTAATAAAGTATTGTGTGAAAAATTGAATTCAGGTGCTATCTCTTCTGCATCCAGGATGAAACTAAAATATTAGTCTAGGTAATTAATCCCATGATCTACTCAGACAGTAATTATCTTACTCCTTACACACTTCAGATTTGTCTGGGTTTTCCTCATTTCTCAAACATTCAAGAATCTCATTATCAGACAATAATGCTTCCTGCAACGTACGATCTGAAGGCCTCTCTGTTGACCACTACACTACTAACATTCCAAAGCAGGTAATTATAGAAATGAATTCAAGCTACACAGCTCTTAAATACAGATAACTGGGATACTAGAACTGATATTATAAATATGTGTTGTGAAATTAATAAAAAACAGAAACATGGTATGAGAGAGAGAAAAAGGAAAGAAATTTTGGCAACCATGTTGTGAAATCCTCTCTGTTGAGAACATGGCAAAAGTATAAAACTAATTTCTATAATAAACCCCCCTTATGGATCTCGCCAATGGAAGCTCATCAAAGAAGATTACTAGGTTGGTCGAACTGGCCTACTTACAGAGACATATTAGTGAAAAATACCTCCAGTCTAAAAACCCACGAAGAACTGGAAAAAAAATCTAACAATATCTCATGGTTACTCTATTTACAGATTATAGAATATTATAATCAAGACAAGAAGGTAGGTTTTAATTTAAATGAAGAAACATGGGATAAGATATTACAAATTGAAAAAAGGGTAATTACAAAAATATATAATAAACTGTTAGAATGGGCAATGGAAACAGAAGAAGTAAAGTTATGCATGGTCAAATGGGCAGAAAATTTGAGAAGACCAATTCATTTTAAGGAATGGGGACAAATATGGAATAAAAAATGAAATATACCTTTGCGATGGATTTAAAGGAAAACTGGCTTAAAATGTTCTATAGGTGGTACATTACCCCTAAAAAATTAACCCAAATGTATAAGGACACTCCAAATAAATGCTGGGAATGTCAAGAACATGATGGGAGCTTTTTTCATATGTGGTGGCATTGCAGGGCAGCCACGAAGTACTAGGTAGAAATACATAATGAACCACAAAAAATCCTGAAAATGAGTTTTAAGGAAAAAAACCTGAATACTACCTGTTAGGAATTACGGACTCAGAATTGATGAAATACAGATAAACTATTTATGTATATCACAACAGCAGCAAGAATTTCCTTTGCAAAACTTTGGAAATGAGAAAAAACTCCCGAAATCGATGACTGGATAACTAAACTGCATGAAATTAAAGACATGGACAAATTAATTTTCTTTTTGAAAAAGCATTCAGGTAAATTGACTAAATTGACAAATTGGGATCTTTTCCAGGAGTATGAGAAGACAACTAAATAACAAGGGTTATAACTTAAACAAAAAAGAATAACAAGAATCACCAAGCTTGGAATTTTTTTTCTTTTTCTTTCTTTTCCTCTTTTTATATTATTAGCCTCAGTTTTTTCCTACTTTCCTATAATCACATTGTTCCGCCACTTTCATGTAAATAATTCTGAGGTTACTTTGTTCCTTCCTTTTAAAGTTTTTTTTCCTGTTTCTCTTTCCCCTTTTCCTACTTTCCTATTATCATAATGTTCCACCACTTTCTATGTAAAAAACCAACTCTTTTTGTTTATACTTAATAAAAACCTATACAAAAAGAAAAGGAAAAGAAAGAAAAAACAGAAACATCCGAAGTCTGCAACTATGAACATTTGGTTGATATAAAATAGTTTAACGTACCGAAGGTCTTGAAATAGTATCTTTAGAAAGCTGCTTCTCTAGTACAACAAGTCTTTCTTGCAAATATCTGTTTTTTAAGTGCAAGTCTTCCACAACAGAATCTCGAGGAACAGCATACTGTGTCCTGCACAGAAAAGTTCATGAATACCAATGCTGTGGAGGTCCACCAGCTGATACTTTCTTAATATCCTATACGAACCTATGTTCTATACAAGAATTTTGTTTGAAGAGCAACACTTTACGTATTTGGGTAAAAGTATTATGAGCATTTTAAATATCCCTTATCCAAAAAGCTTCCAATGATTTTATGAAGATACCACAAGGGTATCTAGTTCTTCCACATACAAAATCTACTTCTATTTGTATTAACTCACTGCTATATAAGTATCTTAGTGAAGACCAAGCAAATTATCTAAAATGTGCCGTAAAATGTATCTTTGTGCACTCAGCTACCTAACAAGAAGGTGCCACAAAAATATATTCCTATTATGTAACATGGTTGATAAACAGAAGCATTCCCCTTTATGTATCACTTATCATCAGCTCCTGCAAAGGTCTCAATCTATACAATTATCTAATGCATTTCTAATAGCATGCTGATATGCTTATTAAGAAAAATAAAAAAGAACATTCTTGGGTCCAACAGAGCTTTTTGAAATGTCTCATACTTCAGGTGAAGTATCTCATTCTCCAAATCCATGTTTTGTTTTCGAAGCTCTTCGAGCTCTCGCTCCGACTCAGAGACCCTTACTCCTATCACCTGATCAACAGTAACACCGCAGCTCTTCAGCTTCTTCTGCAAAGCAAGTTTTTCTTTATCTGCCCTGTAATATTTAAGTGATCTTCATTAATATAACTGTACATTCACTTGTATAAATAAATTATATCAAAAGATATGTATTCCTTAAATGCACAATCCTATATACATGTACTGAGAAACAGCCTCCATGGATATCAATGGGACAATCACCACTAGGTAAGGGGTGTGTGTGTATATGAGGGAAACTCTGATCCGTAGTCATCTTTATAACGAAACACTTACAAGGACTCCATCTGAATACATGATTTAGAAAATTATGCCAGTAGACATATATTTGATAAAGTGGGGGCTGCAGCCTCATAGTCTTTGTTTGTCACTGCAACACTGTGTACTCTGGTCAAAAAACGGGGATGTTATTTGACCTACCCAATATTTTATGTCACCCTTTGTCTAACATATAGACGGGACCTAGGTTATTCTCCCTTATGAACCAGTCTGTGCTTTGAGATCTGCTGGGAAGGCCCTTCTCTCTGTCCCACCACAGGGTAATCTGGTGGGAACGTGAGAGAAGGCCTTCTCAGTGGCTCTCCCCAAACTTTGGAACTCTATTCCTAAAGAACTTAGATTAGCACCCTCCATACTTTCTTTTCACAGACAAGTAAAGACTTTTCTAATCCAAAAAGCACTGAATTGTATAATGCTTGTCTCACCTACAAAGTACACTAGATCTTGCTAATTCTGCTGTGATATGCGCCCATGTTTAATTATGTGTGTGTATATTTTAATTATTTTTTATTTGTTTAATCTCATTTTATTTTTTATCTTGTAAATTTTCATGGTGTTTTTAATTCGTTGTAAGCCAATCTGTGTCTTGAACTGGAAAAACCCATAATAGAAATTATAAATATAAATATTATAATCTGATTTCCTATTACTTTTTTGACGTGATGATGGTTAATGATTCTTCATGTGATCGAGTTACTATAGATTAGCGCATTATCTATTTTCCTGAAATAGCTCTTCTTCCCAGTGGATGAAAATCTATATGTAGAGTCATTATAAATTTTGCTATCAAAACAAACTTACTTGGAAAAAAGTTCCTTTACTGTGGTTAATTGTTTAGTTAAGGATTCCACTTCCTTTTCCTTTTCTTTCAGTTTGTTCTTCATTCCTTCCGTTTTACTCTGCCATTTTTTACTTTCTTCCCATCTAATCAATTCTTCCTTTTGGCTCTGTAAATTGATAAAAAGCAGTATTCATTGTTTTCAGAATCTATTTGTTAAAAATGAAATAACAATCTTGATTCAAGTCTGATTTTTTATAACTCTTACTTTTAAAAGGCCTTATACAGAGATTTAAATATAGTGGACTCTCCTCATTTGTGTGGTTTGGCTCTGTGTGTTCAACTAACTCCAGGTTAAAAATAATAATAAACTTGAAATATTCTGTTCTGCAAAGTTCCCTTACTGAGAGTGATGAAGTTGCTGAGGTGGGGATGGGGCGTGGGAGGGGGGGGGGGGAAGAGTGAGACACAGGAAGAGTAGGAAGCAGTTGTTGAGGAGTTGTGGGCTTTGAACGAGAAGTGAGAGAAATAATGATTTGGTTGTCAAAATGAGAAGAGGAAGTTGTGGCTCACACTGTTTTGGTGGTGGTGGGGAGCTGTTGTCAGGGAACCTGGGCGGCACATGGGATGGGAAAGGAAGGCAGCACTTGAGCCCCGGTTCTTGTCCCTTTATATGAGGGACTTGAGCATCCAAGATTTTTGGTATCCATGGGTGGGGGTGGGAGGCAGTCTTGAAAGCAAACCCTGAGTGATAAGGTGGTCCCTCTGTATTATCAATGTGTAGAATATTGAGAGATTACAACTATTAGACAAAGTATGTAAAGCCCTTCAATTAGATAATGTAGATTGCATGTAGTTAATGTTTTCTGATGCTTTGAATGTAGTAGTAATATATTTTATTTTATTCTAGAAAAAATATTAACTTTATTTTGCTTTATTGGTTTATTTGAACCTTGGTATGCACGTTTTATGCATACTCGCTGCGCCCCCTGGTGGCGCAGAGGGTTAAATCACTGAGTTGATGAACTTGCAGACCAAAAGGTTGGCGGTTCCAGTCTGGGGAGCAGGGTGAGTTCCCATTGTTAGGCCCAGCTTCTGCCAACCTAGCAATATAAGTAGATCAATAGGTACCACTGCTGCTGGAAGGTAACGGCACTCCATGGAGTCATGCTGGCCATATGACCTTGGAGGTGTCTACAGACAATGCCGACTCTTTAGAAATGGAGATGAGCATCACCCCTCAGTCAGATATGACTAGACTTAATGTCAGAGGAAACCTTCACCTTTACCTATGTAGGTTTTGTATTAATTTGTTTAAATAAAAATTAATTTAAAAAGTATGTTTCCCCATTAAATTCATGTACTTAACTGGGTTTCCTGTTGGTATGTTTTATCTTTAACACAAACCTTTTTGAAACAAGGAGCCCATCTGTATGTAACAAGGTGAATGCTTCACACAAGAAAGGATATGATTTCAAAATGAACGAGGGAGACAAGAGAACTGAGAGAGAGAGAGAAAGATATATTGCTAAGGAGCATTTTTGCAGTGTGCTTCTCACACCTTCTCTTCTCTTGGAGTTTTCTTTTCTAAATCATCATTCTTCTTTCCTAGCTCAATTTCCATCTTCTTTATTTTCCTTTGAAGCTCATCTATCATAGTTTGGTCTTCAGCTTTGCCCTGAAAAATCAACAGTTTATATGAATTATGATTGTTTTATCATGGTCCATACCAGCATGAAGGCTACAGCATTCTAGCGACATCACAAGGACATAACTAGTTTTGCAACTGCCACTGTAATAACTGGCTGGAGGAAAGAAGTAACACTGAGTGCTAGGTCCCTATTACACTGCTAGAAAAGGATCCCATTATATAATCGACTTACTCAAGTACTCATAAACTGCTGTGTAAATTGTTGAAACTATGTATTACAGATATTTGAGATTTTTTTCAGATAATGTAATTGTATGTATTAACTAAACTAAATACATTTACTTTAAGATATGCATGGTTATTTAAATAAGCTGTTTACTAACTGTATAATAACTAAGCCACATGGCATGTGTGCAGACATGTAAAAGATTTCCACAATGAAAAATCCCAACCAAATTAATCCCAAACAAATGTTCCATAACACATACTCCTTACCTGAATTGAAGTAGATACTCTCTTAATCCGCTTTTTCAGTTCTTCGTTTTCTTTTTCTATATCATCTTTTTCCCTTTGAACCTTTGTGTGGGCTTTGATTTTTTTCTGAAGTTCCTGATTTAAATCGTCTAAATCATCTAATAATGAATTCTCTTTATTTTTGCTTGACTTTAGAGCATCTTTAAGTTTGGAAAGCTGTTCATTTAAATCTTCTATCTGAATCTGCAAAAATGAATGTTTTTTAAAAGGCATGGTGTTGAGAATTATCAGTGAAATGAATGAGTGTGGTCTACTCTTAGATGTTTCTATAGCATAGTGGTTCTCAATTATTGTTCTGCCAGAAGTTTAGGTCTTCAGTTCTAGAATCCTAAAGCAATGTGGACAATGTCATAGGATTCTAAGATCTGAAATCTAAAACATCTGGAAATTCAATGGTTGTAAATTGCTGCTATGGAAAAAAGCAGCCCCAATGGATGAACTATACTGACCAGAGGTCAGAAGACTATGACTGAATGCATTTCTGACAAACATGGTACACAAGAAAACTCAGCGGAGCGAATGACTTCATATGCTGCCAGATTCAACATGAGAAGCCTATTCATCTAACCAAGTTTCATGTATTCTTGCTGACAGTGACTTTCTAAGGATTTTGACAGAGGACATTCAATATTAAGTTTGTTGAAATGTCATGGATACTACCATTATTTGTATGTTTCCATGTAGGGCAGCTACGTGTGTTCAATGCAACAGGGGTGCATATACTGGCACTAGTCCCTACATCCTCCTGACTGTCAGCTCTCTCCTAACCTCTTATTTGTGCTCAATGATAAAATCTAAAGGGGTATACTCTTCATGTCCAACAGAACATTCCATAAGGAGACCCACATGAAGCACTCAGCTCACACCTCAAACATCAGTAAAATCTCCCTTCAGAGCTTTCTGCTCAAACATCATATAGATGGGGACACAGGAGGCGAGATCCATCCTGCAGGAAGATCCTGGCAGGGCCAATATCCTGCTCCCATTCATATTTGCAGTCCTCTTAGATTCAGGCGAACATGAATAATTTAGAAAGTATGTAAACTAGCACAGATGTGTTGTCTGTAGCTATCTGTAAGTACTGAATAGCAAGACTCTTGATTGGATATAAACAATCTTGTCCCCTATGATGTTTTAGACAAGAATTCCAATCAGCCACTACTCGGTATGGAGCCCCAGGTGGCGTAATGTGTTAAACCCTTTCGCCAGCAGGATTGCTGACCGAAAGGCCGGCATTTCAAATTCAGGGAGTGGGGTGAGCTCCAGTCTGTCAGCTCCAGCTTCCTATGTGGGGACACAAGAGAAGCCTCCCACAGGATGGTAAAACATCTGGGCATCTCCTGTGTTATGTCTTTGCAGATGGCCAATTCTCTCACACCAAAAACGACTTGAAGTTTCTCAAGTCACTCCTGACACACACACACAAAAACTGCCCAATGACCAATGGATTATGGAGACTTTTATCAAAAATATTGGCTGGGTGACATGTTGCTTATTCTTATTCTAGATGCTGCTAAATGTTTTAAGGCACAAAGTGTTATTTTTTTCTAGAAGACTATTGAGAATAATTATCTTCTCTGATAAATCCAATAAATCAAGCTTCGGCTTATAGAATCTTATGCAACACAATGCATGTGCTACCATCACGTTGTCAAAATACTGTTGTAATACAGATAATCTTCTAGACTGGATTTTTAAAAATGATTCTGCATGGAAAGTTAAAATGAAGCGCAAATATGTTGGTTTAATAATATACTTATACTGAGTGCTTTAAACAACACGTGGTCGGAACACTTTGTTTTTAATGACGTCTATTCTGTTGATCACAACAAAATACACAACATCATATAAGCATGCTATTTCCTCCTCACCTTCAGTTCCTTTGTGTGTTTGTCAACGATCTGCTGAACATTCATATGTGCCTCCTTTTGAGATGCTATAGAAATAATCTGTTGTTCAGCAGCTGCTGTCATTTCTGCTCTCAGCTCCAAAAGTGCTTTACTCAAAGCCTGCGAATATTTACAATTATAAAAAATAAAGATTTTTTTAAAAGCCAGTACAAATAAATATTTATTCTCTCTTTGATACAATTAGACAGTTATATGCCTAATTCACAGGATAGCAGAAGAAAGCAAGTATTTTCCCATTAAATGTCAATATGCAATGAAAAAGCAGTGTTGATATTCATGCCTAGAATATGAAGTGGCTAGAAATATGCCAAAACATTTACTTAAATATTGGTTTAAAAATAAAATAATATATACGTGAGTATAAGATGAGTTTTTCAGCCCTTTTTAAGGCTGAAAAAGCCCCGCCCTCGGCTTATACTTGAAATTTTTTATTATTTTTTTAATTTTACTGGATTCTATTTTTATTTTGAAATTTACCATTTCCCACCCTCAGTTTATATTTGAGTCAGTAAGTTTCCCCAATTTTTTGTGGTAAAATTAGGTACCTTGGCTTATATTTGGGTCAGCTTATACTTGAGTATATATGGTAATTCAGTGAATGAATTCTAGATGCTGCTTTTTTGGCAATTCAATGTTTTTGGCAGGAGTGAGTTAACTTGTAATTTGTGAACTACATGAAATATTGCAGGCATCTTTGTAATCCTAAATCCCTTCCCACCATTACTTCTGAAAACTGCAACACAGCAGTGTAAACAAACTGGTCACATTTTTCATAATGCTAGCCATGTCAACATTAAATCAGGATACATGTGGAGCACAAGCATGAAATGTGAGCTTGCTAAGAATGTGTGTGTCTCCTGCATGCTTTCTTTTAATGTAGAATGGATAATTTCAAGAAAACAACTGGGGGGGGGGGGTGTCCACCACACTCTGATGCTAAATTTGAGGGTGCTAGCAGACTGAACAGCAAGATTCCATTATGTTAGAAGCATGGTTCCATGGGTTGGCAATACATCCTTTCTACACTGCTACAACCCTAGGAGTTGCCCATCCTATATTTACTGTAAGGCACACTAATGCTTCCAGGAAAAGGTTGAGCACATGGCATTTGAGAATGGATAACATCCAACACTATTTAATTAATTCACCATTACATTCAAACAAAAACTTGAGTAGCCATGGGCCGGCATGCAAAGAGACTGGTTGAGGAGAATGGAGCAGAGAAATTTTATAGAAATTAATTGGGCTTCTAAAGTTCTCTCCTTCACACCTTGCAACAAGATGCAGCTTTTCATCCCTCCTCTGCCAGCCACCAGCTGATCAGTTTTGTTTTGGATTTGTCTGCAGAAGTTTTGGGTAGCTATAATCACTTCTATTATTTTATAAAGTACCAGATACACAAGGTACTATAGTTAAATACAGTGAACATGCCCAATCTTTCAGAATCAAGTAATTTTAAAAAAATAATCCAATCCAAGTGTTCTGGCTTAAAAGAGAACTAGTTTATACTCTTCACTACTTCTAAAGAGTTTTTATAACATACTTTCTGTTGTTTCTCTTTCAAGGCTAGCTGATTCTTCAATCGTTCCACTAGATTTTTCATTGTAGTTGTTGGAGCTCTATTATTTGCTTCTCTTTGGGCCTCCAGCTCTGTTTTTACATTCATTAATTCTTTCTCCATCTGTGACAACACACTCCTTAATTCATCCACTTCATCTTTCAATTCTTTCTCTTCAGCTGCATGCTTCTGCTCAAGTCTAGCAAAGCGAAATAATAAATAATACTGTCATCCACCAGCTAAGTTGAGCAAGTTCCAGATGGACTAACAGGACTGAAATATTGCACTAGTTTGATCATAATTTTAAAGATTCCCAACAGTGGTCTACAGAAGGAAACAATGACAAAATTATTTTTGTGTTAAGACAAATCTGCTGCATTATGTTGACTATGAAAATGTAGATTAACTCTTATATTAACGCTTGGTTTATTTTTCCCCATGGCTCAACATTTTCAGAATATACACTTGGAGAAAGGTTATTAGACTACCTCCAACAAATCCACTCTGCATGGAAACATCCCAGCAGATATAGTAAAATTAGTAGAAAGGAGTTATTGTTTTTAGACAATCATGAATATGTTTTGTTGAAGGCTTTCATGACCAGAATCACTGGTTTGCTGTGAATTTTCCAGGCTGTATGGCCACATTCCAAAAGCATTCTCTCCTGACGTTTCTGCCACATCTATGGCAGGCATCCTCAGAAGTTGTGAGGTCTATTGGAAACTAGGCAAGTTTTCAAGAGATCTCACAACCTCTGAGGATGCCTGCCATAGATGTGGCTGAAACATCAGGAGAGAATAATAATAATAATACACTTTATTTATATTCCGCTCTTCTCAATCCGTAGGGGTCTCAGAGTGGATTACATTACACATACAGCAGACAATCCCTGCCGGTTTACATACAAATACATACAACAAGTACAATTTAGAAGGATTTTTTCTTCTTCTGGCTGCGTCACAGGGTGCAATTGCTCCATTACGTCATTACGTCACAAGGGGGTGCTGTTGCATCATCCTCATGATGGAGAGCCTCTGTTTCCGCATTCCACCTTCCGACAGCCGGTTTTTCTTTTTTATTCAGGCGTTGTAAAGTCCTTTCTTGTAAAAATCCTTCCCCGCTTGGTGGTTCCCAGTTCATCTATTCACAGCTGGGCTGTTTTCGAATTGTTGGGTGAACAGTGGACAGGGCTCACAGCTGGGTGTCCAGACCAGCCCAGTAATCAAACATGCAACCTTCTGATTGCAAGCACAGCTGTTGTTACCGCTGTGCTATCTCTTCGGAACATGGCAATACAGCTTGGAAAATTCACAACAACCCAATCATGAATACTTTTTTAAAAATCCAATTAGTTGTGTTTACATGAGAAAGGCAAAAAACTATTATTCCCATGCTAAACTTAAAGTGAACATAAGTAAGAAAGGCATTACCAGAATGAAGTTGAAAAATATCACCCTCTATTTATCATCTCCCTTAATAAAAAGCAACACAAAACAAATGTTTCTCTTGTTTCATTTTTACCCTTCAAAGGTTTAGAAGGATGTATTTCTGAGTGGTAAATTGAACAGAATAAGGCTGTGGATTACAACCAACAGATTTTGTTCAACACTGTCAAAATATGTTAAGGTATATCCCTAAAAAGAAGAACATCATTTCATTTAAAGATACTGAAGCAGGGTTTGAATAACATTATCTTTTTCATCTGAAAGTTAACTGTCAGCAGACCACTTATAACAAAGTGCAACCCTAGTTCAGACTTACTGTGCCCTGATGTTATCAAAATCCTTGATTTTTGCAACTGTCATTTGCTTTTGCCTCTGTAACTCAGATGACGTTTTCTTTAATTTGTTCAAAAGGGAAGCAAGGGAACTGTCTTGTTCTGCTACTGTTTGTTCCATCTCTGCCAGACGAATTAAGTGTTTATTTGCTGGGACAGCTAAAGAGGGTTTTTTCATCAATTCCTGTGGAACAAAACGTATCTTTAAGGAATAAATACTGCACTTCTTGATTATTTAATATTATTCAGTGCACATTTTAACACTCTAAATTCATGTAACTGTTCATACCCTCCATTTTGAACACACACTTCAGTAAAAAAAAATAGCAAAGGCCTAATGATTTCTGTAAGATTTAAGTGTATTAACATTTTACCGAAAGAAAAGTTGGCACAACAGCTCTATGATTTAAGATAGCTGTTATGGTAGCAAATATTTTATTGCACTATTATGCTAAACAAGTTTTGTTATACTGTATGTGTAGAATAGGTGGCTCTTCAGAGAGGATTAAACTGAAACTCCCAAAAGTCCTAACTAGTTCAGCTAATAGTGTGAGAACTGCTGGGTGTTGCTGATCCACATCTGGAAGGCTGTACAAATTTAACCCTTCATTATGTGAAGTAAATAACTAAAAATGATATATGGCATTGTGAATCAATGTAATATATCATTTAATGCATTCGCATGGTATTATTCACATGCATGGCATAGTACCAGCTTACTGATTCCTATTTAAAATTATAATAATTCAAGAAAAAAGATTTTAACAGACATATTTCCATGAATTATCAATAGCACAACCTTGACACTTCCTAGGCTAGGGCTCTGATAATTTTGCACAGTTCCCTTTTGCAAATGACTAATCAGCAATTTATTTATTTACCATATTTATACCCCACCCTTCTCAATCCTGTAGGGCACTCAAGGCCGCTTACATATATAGGCAGCAATTTGATGCCATAAAAACACACACAATAAAAAACATACACATCAAAACAATCATTAAAACATATAAAACCCTTAAAACCACTTATTTAAAATCACCCAATCCAATATCATAGTTTGCAGCCGTTCCAATTTGTCATTGTCCTATTCTATATTTTCTTATTGCACTGATAGATTACTCACGAAATGCTTGTTCACACATCCATGTCTTTAGCCTTTTCCTAAAGGTCAGGAGAGAGGGGGCTGATCTAATTTCACGGGAGTTCCATAGCCAAGGGGCCACCACTTAGAAGGCCCTGTCTTTCGTCCTCACCAACTGCACCTGCGAAGGAGGCAGGACCAAGAGCAGGGCCTCCCTAGAAGATCTTAACCTCCTAGCTGGCTCATAGAGGGAGATACATTCGGATGGATAAACTGGGCCGGAACTGATTACGGCAGTGGTTCTCAACCTGCAAGTCCCCAGATGTTTTGGCATTCAACTTCCAGAAATCCTAACATTTGGTAAACTGGCTGGAATTTCTGAGAGTTATAGGCCAAAACGCCTGGGGATCCACAGGTTGAGAACCACCAATTCAGTTTCAATTTGTCCACCCTCATCCAGAGTGTCACAGCCGTCAAACACCGGTTCAGGACCTGAACAGCCTCCTTAGCCGCAGGTAGAGTTGGTTGTGTTTGGGGGGTGGATATAGCTTTATTTCTGAACATCCCTGAGGAAACTGGCCCTTGCCCTCCAACAGAGAGGGGCCACTCCTGACCATGTCCAAGTGCAAGGGGGAGGCAGGGAAGGGGGGGAGAGCTGTCCGGCAGACTGCCCTTGGTGCAGCCTTCCTGCTCAGGGCCTCTTCCTCCTGCCGCTCCTGACCACAAAGGCCCGCGGGACTCCCTGTCCAAAGGAAATACTGGCTGGAACTCAGGATTTCAAGAGCCGCCCCCTGGGTGTTGCCTGCCACTACAGCAGCAGGTAGAGTTCTATGTCACCTGAGTACAGATGATACACACAAGTAGTACTGTATTACAAGTACAAACACACATAGAACTAAGTAGTAAATGCAAATGCAATATGTATTCAAGGCTATTAGCCTATAAAGCATATATAATCAGCGCATATATCAAAATGTTGTAAGAATACGACATTTTTATATATGCGCTGAATATATAGGCTTTATAGGCTAATAGCCCCACTTGAATACATTTTGCATTTGCATTTACTACTTAGTCCTATGTGTGTTTGTACCTGAGTACAGATGGCAAGGAACTCCAAAACTCTGGATGATCTCTCCCAGCGGCGTCCTTGTAGATGTTAAACAACATGGGGGACAATACTGAACCCTGCGGGACTCCACTGGACAATGGTCGTGAGGCCGAGCAGGTGTCCTCCAACAACATCTTCTGAGACCAGCCCTTCAGGGAGGACTGGAGCCATTACAAAATAGTGCCACAAGCCCCATTCCCACTAGGTGTCCCAGAAGGAGACCGTGGTCAATGGTATTGAAGGCCTCTGAGAGGTACAAGAGAACCAAAAGGGACACACTCCCCCATGCAGTTCCCTATGCAGATCATCTCCCAAGGCGACCAAGGCTTTTTCAGTTCCATGCCCTGGTCTAAAGTCAGACTGCACCAGATCCAGATAATCGGTTTCCTCCAACAACACCTGGAGATGCAAGAATATGTATCCAAAACACTATAAGAAAAGAAATGCAAACCATGAAAATGTGATTACATTTAATGGGTGTGGTCCAAAGTGATCCTAGTTAAGTTAATTCTGCTCAAGCAAGGAACATCTCTGTCCTTTCTTTAAGACCCTCCACCAAATGCATTCCCACCTTCTATACTCAGCATCCAGGGGATCACACCCCAACATAAAAAACAAGCAAATGACTGATTCCTAAAAATCAGCTTTGGGTAGGCTGGAGAGTTATAAGATGTAATTTACCAAGAAGAGTTCCATGTGTCATTTCCTGGATCCACGCCAAAGCAACAGAAAGCAACAACTTCAATCAACCATCAATTTAAAAGATATCTGCTGTTGTAAAAGGACTTTCCTTCTGCCCCGCATCCCTCCATTTGCTTAACTCCCTATGGGAACTCTCCCATAGACCATTCAAGGCTACAAGAGAGCCAAGGAAATTGTCTTTTTTACATTTCGGCTGTGAGAGTCCCTAAAAATAACAGTAAGTACTCAAGCTCATTGTCTATCTAAATGTCCCAAATAATCACTTTAAAAAATAAAGAATAAGGATGCATACTTACCAATGCAGTTTGCTTAAATTTATGAAAAGAATTATCAGTATGTAAATCTAACTTTTGATGTAATATTCTGAGGTCTTCTTCATGTTTTTTTGCAATTTCCTCTTGTTCCTAAATAGCACATAACATACATTTCTTAAGACTGCAGCTAAGTGAAGAGGAAAAGAACTATTTTTCAAACTTGCCTGGAAAATTCCACTAAGTTATGTAGTCTTTGGCTTTTAAGGTTTAAACTAGAAAGAGTCAAATAGCAAACAATTCACTTTCCTCTGTTCTCTAGCTAACAAATACACATTCTATTTAAGAGTTATTTCAGTGATATACTGTAACATTTTGCATCAGGATGCCATGGCATTCTGTCCCAAAGGAAACAAAGTAATTGCACAAAATATAGAAGAGACAGAAAACTATGTTCTTGCCCAATGAGCGTTTCAGTCTTCAAATATTACAAAAATGGATTGCAGTATCAATTTTTGAATCTGCAGTTCAACATGGGACTTCCTTATATTTTTCCTGCCTCCTTTCACCATCCCCTACTTCTTCATGCAGTCTCAGATGTTTTTCATGTGTAGCACTTGAAATGTTGCAGGCATGATCACAAAATCAGAGTGACTGCTCACATAGAAGCATGGCATCTCTAAGTAAACATTGCCTAGCTATGAACACCACTGTTAATCCTATAAATTCTAGGTAAGTATTATTTAACTGTTTCTAGAACATCCTTCAACTCAAATTATCAACAGTGCTTCGTAATAAAATTTGACTTTCACATCCATTTAAATACCTCTCTTGCTTTGGCTAAAAGATGTTGGTATTTTTTCAGCACTTCCTCTTTTTGATTTAATCTTGCTTGCATATTTGCAATAGTCTGATGTGCAATTTTCAGACCATGAGGATGGGTGGCAGACTCATCTGCTTTTTGGTCAAGCTCTGCTATTATCTTCTCTCTCTCCAATGATGCTGGTAATCGAAGTCTTAGCTCATTTATTACCTTGTCTCTTGACAAGATATTCTGCTCTACTTTCCACAAAGCAGCCTCTTTTTCTTTCAACTTCTATAATAAAAGAAAGATATTTTATTAAAAAGTATCAATACATTTTTATTTTGTGTTAGCTGTTTTTAAAAAATTCTACAACTGCACCAGTCACTTATCAGATGTATTACATTTAAACATCCACATTCTATAAGCCAGTGGTTCCCAACCAATGGGCTCTAGATTATTAATTAAATATGGTTTTCTGTAGACGAGCAGATGGCAACTACTGGATAGCATATGTTCTGTATCAGAAACTAGAGCTGATGTGGTCTATCTAATGCAATTTTCTGAATCATCACCCTAAATAACCAAACTGAATCTAAAGTTGACCAAAAACTGATCCATAACCCTTTTGCTGCTAATATTGGAGAGTGGTCCCTGGTCAAAGTGGTCCCTGGCCAAAAAAAAAAAAAGGTTGGGAACCACTGCTATCACCTATGAGTAAGCAAATAAAGCATTTCTACAAATAGTTACAAAAGTTTAAATGAATGCTGGTCCCTGAGAAACTTAAGAGATAAGGTGTTGTTGCATTAATAAACTGTATACTCTTTCCATTGGCACCTGGTTGGCACAAGAAATATATATGTACTTCTTCTATCTATATTTCTAAAGAGGATGTATCTAGGAGAAAATAGGACTCTGACTATTTGTTTCAGTCTTCCTTGTATATTTGGGATAATGACTATTTTGGGATGAGATGTTAGCTGGGAATCTTTCATTCTGTATTTTGGACATGGATTTTATCCCATAAAGTCAAAATTGCATATTGTTCTGTTCAATAATCAAAATAAAATAGAAATACATTTTTCTTATGTATTTGTAATGTTATGGACTTTTGGAAAAGGAAATTTATATCTGTATACCTTTATAAAACGGAATGTTTGTATGTGTGTATGTGTGTATGCGGAGGCGGAAGGGCGGATATGTGGCAGCTATTTGCATAAAGTCCTTTGATTGACAGCCTCGCCACTCCAAAATTCTAAGGCACCACACAGAGGGCATTGATAGCCACTGATTAGCCAGCAACCCAGAATCCGGGCCTCTACATTCAAACAACAGGATTTCTTCCCACTGAGGGGAAAAAAGCCAGCAACCCAGAATCCAGGCCTCTACATTCAAACAACAGGATTTCTTCCCACTGAGGGAAAAAAGCCAGCAACCCAGAATCCAGGCCTCTAGGGCGGATATGTGGCAGCCACTTTCACAGGCCAGGGCGGATATGTGGCAGCCACTTTCACAGGCCAGGGCGGATATGTGGCAGCCATTTTCACAGGCCAGGGCGGATATGTGGCAGCCACTTTCACAGGCCACAGCGACCAGCGCGGGTGATGGACCTGCACCAAACTTGGTACACATAACCCCCCTATGACATGACCCACGTATGGGATTTGTAGTACTTTCCAAGACTTTGGTTCCCACAGACCACTGAGGCCACCAAAAAGGACCAATACAGACCACACTCAGCACACACAGCCCCCATGACCCACTCTACGTCCTGGTGCAGTTCAGAGGAGGGTGGGCCATGGATGATGGGACTTGAAGTGCCCCTACTCACTTCCCAAGTCCGCTGCAACCCTCATCCAATCACTGATCGAGACCAAACTTGCCATACATAACCCCATGACTGCCTTCACGTCCTGGTGAGGTTTGGGGGAGGACTGACAATGGATGATGGGATTTGTAGTACTTTTACACCCCTCTGTTCCCACAGACCACTGTGGCCCCCAACAAACACCGAGAAAGTCCACACTTGGCACACAGAGCCCCAGTGACCCACTCTACATCCTACTGAAGTTTGGAGGGGACCAGAACATGGATGATGGGACTTGCAGTATCTTCCCTCACTTCCCAATCCTGCTACAAACCTAATCCAATGACTGATCAACACCAAATCTGGCGCACAGAGCCCTCATGACCCACTCTACAGCCTGGTGCAGTTTACTGTGAGACGGACCACGGATGATGGGACTTGAAGTACCTTCACTCACTTCCGAAAAAGAATGCATCCCTCATCCATTCACCAATACAGACCAAACTTAGCACACAGAACCCCCATGACCCAATCTACATCCTACTACACTTGGGGGGGACAGACAGAGATGATGGGACTTGCACTACCTTCAGTAATTTCATGATACCACTGCACTCCCAATAATGATGGATCAAGACTAAACTTGGCACACAGAGCCCCCATGACCCACTCTACATCCTGCTGCACTTCTCAAATGACCCGGGCAGGGCCGGGTCCCCAAGCTAGTATTGAATAAAGGTAATATGGTTGTGTATGTAAGGGATAGTAGGAGTCTGAACAATTAAGAGAGTTAAGACCAGAAAAGAAAGGGTAAAATCTGTCAGAGTTAGTTAGGACATGAAATGAGAAAGATGTGTGTTGGAAGAAGTCAGGATGTATATGTATGAAATAAGTAATCTGTGATGTTATATTCAATGTGGATGTAATAAATTATTATTTTATATTATACACCCAAGTTCTGTTAATGCTATATAGGTTTGAGAAGAAACAGCATCTGCAGCAGGGTGGTGATATCCAGTGGGGAGACAAGATTAATAGTCTCACATAATCGTGGATATCCCCACAATTGTTGGCCAAAGAAGGTAGTCCACACATTGGCGTCAGAAGTGGGATAAGTAGTCGCCTTCGGGCTGAGAGGGGCCCTATAGAAATATAGCAAATAAATAAATAAATAAGCCCTCACGTTTGGCAGCAATGGAAAGAGTAGTGAAGATTATTCAATTTATTCCATTTGGCAGCCATAGCAGAGGGATTACTGGAAAACCTGACAGTAATCATAACTGTAATGGATTAGCAACACCAGTTTATAAATAAAAAAATAAAACTGGAATACTATGGACAAATAAATGTATGAAACCTCTTTAAATCAAACTACCTTAGATCAAAGTAAATTCACACGAGAGTTAAGCCTGACTTAACAATGTAACTGGTAAAAATTGAACACAGCGCTTATACAATTGTTTGAATCAATCTAACCACAAGCAACAGACATTTCACAAGCAAAATCTTCTGTCTCCATGTTTAAACCACTTCACTTATGAAAACCTGAGAAATAGGTTTGTTAAATAGTTTGAGAAATGCAGTCATTCAAATCTTCATGGATATCATACCTTGAGCCAGAAAAGTATGTTTTACAGAAGACGGAAAAATGTTAACATATGCATAGATATCCAAACATTGTAGCTAAGGAGATACTCTTTGCCATCTTAAAATATTCTCCAGAATCTCTAAAGATTATGAGCAATTCAATTACCTCTTCTAAGGATTTGCAGGTGGCCTGCATTTCTACGATTGTTCGAACATGTTCTCTAATTTTTCTGATAGCTTGCTGAAGCTGATGTGGAAGTGACAAACTAGGATCTGGAACTGACCCTGTAGTTTCATCCAACTGCAAAGGGGAAAACAACAACAACAGAAAGGTTGTTTCTCTTTCTATTGCTACTGTGAACACAAAGACTAATCCAATTCACACTAGACAGACATAAGTACCTTGTGAGCTGTACTTAATAAGTTTCTTTGCTGACGGTCATGCATGTCTAGCTGACGTTCTAATTCTACTTCTCTTTGATCCCAAGCCATCTGCCGTTCCTCATGAAACTAAAAAAATGGACAAATTTAATGAGAATTTTGCGTAAAAGCACTTGAGATACTGTAAATAATAAATAAATCACAGGTGATAGCTCTTTAATCTTATCATTAAAAATGTAGTATGACCTGAACTATTTCTAAAAACTTTAAACCTGGTAGTACCTTGTTCTGCTGTACAATTTCTTCTTCCAGGTTATTGATGGTACGCTCATATTCAGAAAGGATATTGTTCAAATATTTAATCTCTTCCTTTTTTGTGGTTAGTTCCCGGTTCAGTTTGAGTTCTTGAAGACGAAGTTCTTCCATTTTCATATGCCACTCAATGACCTGTCAATAAACCATGAGTTAAATCTCCACAGTAATTTATAGGTAAAAATAAAACTAATTTCAGCATAGTAGTCAAGCACAAAAAAACATGCCATGTAAAAAAAGTGTGCCACTTAAAGAGATTAACTGGATCCTATATGAAGAACCTTGGTAAAAGAAAGCTTGATTATCAGATAAAAAGGCAAATTACAGTTGCCCATTGCGGGTTGAGTTAATGATAAGGACGTTCAAGTATCTCAAGGTGTTGTCAACTTTATTGGAGCCCCAGTGGCAGCAGGACTGCTGACTGAAAGATCAGCGGTTTGAATCTGAGAAGCGAGGTGAGCTCCCATCTGTCAGCTCCAGCTTCTCATGTAGAAACATGAGAGAAGCTTCCCACAGGATGATAAAACATCTGGGCATCCCCTGGGCAACATCCTTGCAGACAGCCAATTCTCTCACAGTTTCTCAAGATGCTCAACATGATTATTATCACAATTCATACTGACCTAAAACAGTAGTGTTAAACAAATCTCCGGTGTCATTTTCCTACAAGGTTGAATGTTTGTGTTGAGTGCATTATAGCATCTCTGAACTGTTATAATAACTGCTCTGATCAGCTAAACTAGTTTGGATTCCTAGTCAGAAATCACTCATACTACTCAGATTACAAGAACATTAACACAAACAGCAAATTTAGCTTAATATAAGGGCTACGCAGGACTAAATAGTGCTTAAAGCTGTACATCAATGGGGTTGTTAGTATCTCACACCTTTTGTGCTCCTCTTGTATCTTTTAATGTAGCAATTAGTTCTTCTAATCCTTTTAATTTCCGTTCCAGATCCAGTGTTCTAGTCTCTGCATTTCGACGTTCTTGCTGAGCATGTTGGATATCATCCAACATTTTCAATTTGTCGTTCTGAAGCTGAATCATAGTCTTGGAGAACTTCTCCTGCTGAGCAAGGGGCAAAGCACCACTAAATTGTCTCCGCAGTGACTGCACAGTCTGGCGAAGGTGCTTGGCTCTGTTTCTCCCTTCAAGCCGTGCGTAATATAAGGCTTGTTCCTTGTCATCCAATTTCTGTTCCAGGCGCATATTGGCAATCTCCATCTTCTGAAGTTTGGATATGGCAGCCTCTAACTTGGACACTGCAGCAGCCTCACTAATCTGGAGGGCAACAACATGCTGATGCAATTTTGCAATAAGAGCTTTTTCATCTGATTGTGCCTAAATGCCGAACAACATAAAACAAAAAATACACTGTCAGTTGTGTCCTAATGCATCTGTAAGGGGGTGGGCTTCTAACCTTTTCAGGGAAATCATTCGGCTCCATACCTGATAATCCAAAACCTGCATTCTAAGTGATTCTACTTCTTTCTCTCTGGATTGCTGGCGATTCTCCAAAGCAGCAACTTGCATCTTGGCAATATCAGAAAGCTCCCTTAACCTTGGCAATATAATAGATTAAAACAAAAACAAGAGTAATCTGGGGAAGTGGGGAAAAGGCAGAAAGCCTCATTTGAGGACTTCTCCAGTGGGACTCAACACTTTAAAACTTACTTTGAGACTTCAATCTTGAGCTCTGTTTCATTTTTCTCCAAATCTATTATACGGCGTCTGTCTGCTTCACTGACTGCTTTACTCACACTGCTTGACAGTTCATCTCGCAAGGACTGTTCCACTTTCTGTGCCTCAAGGTTGATCTTTGTAAGCTAGGATACAATGGATTTGATCAATATGTTTGCAATGTCAATGCAATGAAAACGATTTCAGTACATGAATGATCATGTAGTGGAGGCATTGTCATATTTTCCTTGAAATGCAGCTAGCAGGGATGTTAACTTTTTCTTTTCTTTTTTACTGACAGGTACTACCAAGCAATTGCAGTTCACATGCAGCCTTCATATTATTATTATTACTATTGTTGTTGTTATTTCCATTATACTGTGTATTTTGTCTTGTCTTATATTGATTGGTTATGTTATTAATTGGGTTGCTGCAAGTTTTCCAGGCTGTTCCAGAAGCATTCCCTCCTGATGTTTCACCTGCATCTATGGCAGGCATTTTTACTGACAGGCACTGCCAAATAATTTCAGTTCACATGCAGCCTTCGTGTTATTATTATTACTACTGTTGTTATTGTTATTATTATTGTTTCCATTATACTGTGTATTTTATCTTGTCTTTGTCTATTGATTGGTTATGTTATTAATTGGGTTGCTGCAAGTTTTCTGGGCTGTTCCAGAAGCATTCTCTCCTGGCGTTTTAGCTGCATCTATGGCAGGCATCCTCAGAGGTTGTGAGGTCTTATTTGTATATCTGTGAGGTTCACAGATATATAAACCCCACTTGCCAAGTTTCCAATAGACCTCACAACCACTGAGGATGCCTGCCATAAATGCAGGTGAAACGTTAGGAGATAATGCTTCTGGAACATGGCCATACAGCCCAGAAAACACACAGTAACCCAGTGATTCTGGCAATGAAAGACTTCGACAATATGTTATTGATTGTTTATCCTTATGTAGTTTACTGTATTGTATTTTATTGTATTACTTATGTCATGAGCCACCCCAAGTCCCTTTGGGAGATGGGACGGGATATAAATAGAAGTTTAATTTTTTATTTTCTATTTTGTTATTAATAACCAGAAAAACAAGTATCACAACAAGCAACTCTCGGAAGACATAAAGCTAGAGTAAAAAACATCATATGTGAGCATTAAGAAAGCCAGCTCCCAATTTGAATTAAAGAAATAAGTTTCTAAATTAAGGTTGGACAACTACTGAGAGATGGAGTGGTTTTTCACTGGCAAAACATCCCTTTCCCTAAGACTGCTGCTCTATATTTTTCAACTAATTTGTGATGCCTTTCCCCCATATTTTAACTTAAAAATACAGGGGAAAGGGAATTGGGGTGGCTAGGTTCTGGTGCAAAACTGTCATATTTTGTTACTAAAATATTTTGTTTTAACCTTCGTTTTTAACTTTTGTGGTATGTAATTTTACCTTGGCATTTTAATGATGATATTTTTTAAACTATCTTTTAACTTAATCAAGTTTTAATCCTGTTACCAGCTTGTTTATTTTAACTTATGTTGTACTGTATGTGTATGTCAAATGTTTTTGATACGGCCAATGGGTTAATCAATAACATGTACACACCATTATTGTTTATGGATGAAAAATTGCCTTTTAAAATTTAAACCTAAAAATGGGTTTGGTGCAGTTAGGGGGCTTCACTTTCCATGCTCCAATATTATGTACTATGCACAGGAATAAACAGAAACGAAGAGGTCACTGGAAATGAAACAGTGTTTTTCCCAGAATAGAAATGGCACAGTCTTCCAGGCCCAAAATGACAACATGGATGGGGATTGCTAAAGCCAGGTGATATCATACTAGAAACTTGAAGCACACAAAGATGGGCCCTAGAGAAAAAATTACTCTGTGAGAGCAGAGTCCTATACAATTCTACCTTGTAGCAAGTTCAATTCAATGGGGCTTATTCCCAAGGAGTTGTGCACATGCAGCACAGCCTCATAGAATTAGGAGTGTATCATTTTACATACTCTGTTTTTCTCAGCATTCTCTCTGTTAAAACAGGATTATTTAAGAATCCTATTCCACTAATGGATAGCAATTAGAGAGAACATAAGACATAAAGCATTATCTGATTAGTAGCTAACCTCGGCAAATTTGGTTTCCAGTTCGAAATTACGTTCCTCCACTTGCTTCAGTGTGTTCCGTACGTGTTCATACATTCGCTGCGAGTGCTCTGCCCTTTGCCTTTCATTTAGCTCTTTCATTTCCAGCATGGTAATTTTTTTAGAAATAGAAACGATCTCAGTGTTGGTTATAGCTTTTGTGGCCTTGTCTGTAGCATTGTCTCCTCCTACAACAATATAATGTACCATTTTGTTATAAATGTACCCAGATTATAAAATCTATGCTGTTTAGGAAAGAAGCAAATGTATTTAATTTTTCCAAAACACTATCAAATTTGTAGGTCCTCCAGAGCAGTGGAGCACCTAGATTCCTAGAGAGGTGAAAAAAAATATTCATGATTTTCCCACTTCCAGATGACTTGCACCCTAAACCCCTGTAAATGTGGAGGGTGGACTGTATTTGAACACCATTTAAGATTCTAACTCAAATCTGAACATCATGTGAAAGCAAGTTGCCTTGTTAAGAGTATAAAGGAAAGAAAATAGAGAAAAGTCTTGAGATTTATATAAGATCAAATTTAAATAGGTGGAACAAATATCTTCCCATTATCAGAAAATAGAATTGCACAATTATTTTTACCCAGTTTTACTGTTTGTTCCCAAGCCTGTTCAATTGTATGAAGTTTCTCTTTTGTAATTTCCAGTTGCTTATTTAAAGATTCCATTTGTTCTTTCATGGACATATTCTCATGCTATAAACAAAGAAATGAAAATATATTTTAAAAAATTAAATTGACCTTTCGTGCATTTCAGTGATTCTCACAAAACATGATCAAATATCAAAACATTACTCCTTTGGTTGAAGAAGCAGCGTATAGATATTGCTTTAGTTTTAAAGAGTCAAAACTCTCATGTCATTTCTCACATCTGTGCTCCACTTTTCAAATTTGACACCTTGACATACGAGTTTAATTTGTTCTGTGATCAAGCTTTTAACTCAATTTACTCAAACGTCAAAGCAAATTTCTCAATTGAAATGTACTGAAATTCAATTAATCCGTTCCAGCCCCCCTAAAACCAGTGCAATTTCCCACTGTAAGTGCTCAATCACAGAAAAAATTATCATAAATGAAGAATTTTAGTCTTCCCCTATTCCCTGTCAGAGCCCTCGCCAAAAATGCTACCTGCTGGAGGCCTCCGTGCAGCGCCTGGTGGAGGAGGCCTCGCGGGGCTTGGAGCAGCTCTTCTCTATCCGCCAACCCAAGCCTCATGAGAGGTAGCACTAACGCAGGAGTACCCGCCATCTTAAGCAGAGCCTGCTTGTGGCCTTCAGCGGGGTACAAAGTCTCATTCACTGCCAGTTGTGTGGCTCGTAAGTCGTATCGCTGCTCGCATCTCAAAGCAAGAAACGGGCCAAGTAACAGCTTAAATCTCATAAGTCAAGGTATCACTGTAATGCCTATAATAATAATAAGCAGAACCTCCTGATGGATTGTACTGCCAACTTGGAAATTTAAATAGAGTATTTAAAGGAATTAATCTAAAATTTTCTCAAAGTAACACAAAACACATAACATTACCTCCAAGCATTCCAGATTAGTTGTTCTTTGAACAAGCAAGTTATCCTTTTGTAGCATATCTCTATACTTAGCAGTTAGTTCATTATATTGTTTATTTGCCACTTCTAGGTCATTCAAAGGTACACTGTCATCCAATGCTTTTTGTAATGCTGCTATTTTGAAAGTTGCCATTTCCTAAATAAAAAAAGGACAGGAAAGGGTGTTAATATGGCATTCCGCAAGTCTAAATACCAAAATACATTCAAATGCATATCTGCTGTAATTGTGCACCGAAATGAAATTATAGGCTGGATTCTGCAATGAAAATGCAATAAAGGATTATATAGTAATTTCAGTTTGAAATACTACAAGGTTTAAGTGGCTTGTGTCCAGGCCAAATCAAAGATCAATTCTTTCTTTTCTGTGTTCTGTCAACAAAAATAAACAAGAAAGACATAATCACAGACTAGGGATCAAAATAATTTGTTTATTCCAACTTTCTGCAAAAGTACAGTGTAATGAAGTCATTGCACTAACTCCTCTAAATGCTAAGAGCGTCAAAACAGTTGCTGGAATTGTCAGGTTGGCAGAACCAGGATGGCTTCCTCCAACCATGAGGAAAATAATCTTCCTTTTCCAGAAAGAGATAAAAATATGATTACTACAACAAGGAAACACATTTTCTTGCTGCTGGATGTTAGTGTACATATCTGTCTTCAAGTCACTTGTCAACCTCATGAATGTCATAGGGTTTTCTTAGGCAAAGGCTATTCAAAGGTTTCTTTGTCAGTAATGTAGTCTACAGAACTTGGTATTAGTGGATAACCAGCACTAAATCCTATGACCTATGCATAAAAAGAACTAGAAGAACTAGCATTATTAGAAATTCCAAACACACCTTGAATCTTTGTAAACATCCAATCTTTTCTTGAACTGCTGCTTCCACTGACGTTAACTCAGACCTCATCTTTTCATTCTCTTTCCGAAGTTGCCTTTCCATTTCAAGCAAGGTTGTGTACTGCCTCGTCAATGATCGTTCATTTACTCGTAGAACAGTCATTTTTCTACTGTAGTCCGCAAACTGTTGTTTTGAGTCATCACTATCCTTTTCAAGCACATCTAGCAAATTCTAGAAAAGGTTTCCAAAAGTGACTGATACTGTGATGCAACTTTTAGTATGTACTCTATTCACATGCAGTGTCTTGAATTCAGGTATAATCACTCATATCAGCACCTTTCCCAACTTTTCCCAGAACCATGAACTCTCTGAAAAATTGCCCTGATAGTTGAATGTCCCTGCAGACCAGTATGAGATGCATACAGATATGAGAGACTGAAATGGGAAGGAGGAATGTCTGGGGAGAAACGTATCTCCAGAATGTCAGAAAAGGAAAACTAATTCCAAATAAAGGGAAGGAGGGGTTATTCAACCCCTGAAATAATTGGCACATATCACATTCTTAAAGAGTTCACAACCGTCCAAACCAGCTCTTTAGGCAGTGAACTGACTGTAACAAAGAAGAAATGGAAAGGACATTTTGAACAAGCAGACTGGTATTTTTTTTAAAAAAACACACAAGTCTTCACACATATACAATTTAACAAGACTACTCAAGTAGTCTTCCTTCCTGATTGCATTTGGACCCCACGGAATGAGGTAAGTGGTGGAGGCTTTCCTCATGTCCAAACATGAAAAACTATTATTCGGCTTAAAACAGGAGTAGGACACACAGTGACATCTAGATATTCAGCAGAGCATTCAGAAATTGAGAGCATGTTTACATTCTGACTCTGAGGGATTTCTCTTGAAACTGTTCAGAAGAATCCTTGTATAAAGATATCACCAAAAATGTTCTACACTCAAATGTCAAGTTCCTTGTTATTTTCAATGCCTTTCACTTTATATGCACTACTTGATTCCAATATATACACAATGTGATGCATAAGAAAATCTCTAAACCTAGGGCTTTTTTTGTTTGCTTTTTTTTCATGTCAGGAGCGACTTGAGAAACTGCAAGTCCCTTCTGGTGCAAGATAATTGGCTGTCTGTAAGGATGTTCCCCAGGGGATGCCTGGATGTTTTACTATCCTGTGGGAGGCTTCTCTGATGTCTCCGCATGAGAAGCTGAAGCTGACAGACAGGAGCTGCCCTCTAGATTCAAACTGCCGACCTTTTGGTCATTAGTCTTGCCAGCACAAGGGTTTAACCCATTGTGCCATAGGGGGCTCAACCTGGGGATCACAACCAGATACAGTGAAGACATCTGCCTTTGCGCTTTGCTACTCTGCTGCTGAGTATGCATGCCCAGTTTCGAACATATCTTACCATGCTAAAACAGTGGATGTGGCTCTTAATGAGACATGTCGCATTATCACAGGCTGTCTGCGCCCTATACCACTGGAGAAATTACACTGTTTAGCTGGTATTGTACCACCTGACATCTGCTGGGAAGTAGCAACCAATAGTGAAAGGACCAAGGCAGTGACATCTCCAGCCCATCCCGTTTGGATATCAGCCAGCACGCCAACTACTTAAATCAAGAAATCGTTTTCTAAGATCTACACCTCAGCAAGTTAAAGTCCAAAGGTGGCAGGCTAAAACCCAGCACCTCAATCAATTGCTGATACCAAATGAGAGACTCCCTCCTGGGCACACAGAAAACTGAGTGACTTGGAAGGCGCTGAACAGACTGCGCTCTGGCACCACGAGGTGCAGAGCCAACCTTAAGAAATGTGGCTACAAAATGGAATCCACGACATGCGAGTGTAGAGAAGAGCAAACCACAGACTACCTACTGCAATGCAACCTGAGCCCTGCCACATGCAGAAAACCTTATAGCAACACTGGAGGCACTCCAAGTGGCAGCTACTGGTCAAAGGACATTTAATAGAATGCCAATAGTTCGTAAACTTTGTTGTTGTTTTTTTTAAAAAAAAATACAACTGTTTGGTTCACTCCTGACATGATAAATAAATATTGGGGGCTCTAGTTGAAAACAGTAAACTCTCAGTTTGCAGTCATGGGAATCGGTAGATGCCAGATAAATGAGACTACTATTAAAATAGGCCTAAGTAACACTATACGCCATACTAACCCACGACAAGGGGGCGCCAATGTAGAGGACTTGAGTCTACTGTGCTTAATAATAATAATATATATAAAAAGAGAGTGGTTGTGCAAAGGACTTTATGCACGGCCAAACTATGCCCCCCAGAAACACCAATCCAACGAGACACATTCCCCCAGACCACGAGGTATAACCTTCACACAAAAACCCACCTCCCTACCTTGCAACCCCCAAAAAACCCCCCCACAAACCGCTCATTGCCTCCCGGTCTGCGCTGGCCGTGAGCACAGAACACAGGGAGAGCAATCGCGCAGGCGCACTCCGAAACCCCCTTCCCCCCAACACACAAACACACCCCGTCTCCCTCTCTCCCCACTCACCCTGAACCATCGCAGCCACACCGCCAGCGCCCTAACCGCCTCCTCGCGCCAGCGTCGTACGCGTCCCGTGGGTGGCGTCAGGCCGCTACGGGACACGTACGACGCTGGGCCTTGCGCGCCAGGGCGGGAGGCAGGGCCGGAGATCGGCGATCCGCCCTCCGCCGTGTCCCCCGCGGTTGCAGCGACCGCGCCTGAGAGAAGGTAACCTCCCGGCCTTCCCTTCCTTCAGGCGCGCCGCTGCAACCGCGGGGGACACGGCAGAGGGCGGATCGCCGATCTCCGGCCCTGCCTCCCCATGTGCGCCAGGGCGGGAGGCAGGACCGGAGATCAGCGAAACACCCTCCGCCGTCGCCCCCCACGGCTCCAGCGACCGCGCCTGAAAGAAGGTAAGCTCCCGGGTTTACCTTCTTTCAGGCGCCGCCGCTGCAACCGCGGGGGACATGGCGGAGGGCGGATCGCCGATCTCCGGCCCTGCCTCCCCATGCGCGCCTCAAAGAAGGTAAGCTCTTCTTGGGAGAGAGAGAGGGACTGAGAGAGACAGAGGGGGAGGCCTGAGACAGGGGGGGGGAGGAAAGATAAGGGGGGGGGAATCAGACAGAGAGAGATGGGGGGTGGAGAGAGAGAGGGGACAGTGAGACAGAGAGAGAGGGGGAAGCGAGAGAGAAAAAGGGGAAATCAGACAGAGAGAGGGAGGGGGGAAAGATAGGGGGAAGTGTACATACACAGACACATACATACACAGACACACACACACAAACGTACGCACACACATGCATACACATACACACACAAATACATACAAACAAACATACACATACATACACAAACACATATACATACACAGACACACACACATGCGTACACAGACACATACAGACACACACAGAGACACACAAACATACATACACATACATACACACACATACACATATATACACACACAAAACACATTGTCACAACATTACCAACCCTTACATACCCACACTTCCTCACATCTACTAGATAGGGCACAGCAACGCGTGCCGGGATCAGCTAGTAATAATATAAATCACACAGTCCCAGACACAAGGGAAGTGTCCGACGTGTGATTCAATACAACAGCCAGCATAGTGATCTTGTCTGCTGTGTACTAATATTGTTGTGTTTCAAACAACAGCAACAACAACTTTATTCTTACACCCGGCCACCATCTCCCCAAAGGGACTCAGGACGGTTTATTTGGGGACCAAGCCCAACATAAGCAAAATTACTAAGTAAATGCAATTAAAAACATGTTAAAACATGAAAATTTGATAATAAAAACATTTTTTTTAAAAAAAAACATGTAACAGATAAACAACATATTTAAAACAATTAAGACCAGAAAAATAAAAAAATCATAAAATACATAAACCGCCAACAACAACCAATAGCTAGAAATAGGGGGCGTGTTCAGACTTCAGACTTGGGGGGGGGGTGGGGGAGACACAGGACAGGAGCTTGTACTCACATAATATTCCTTTAGTTTTATATCATCTTGCTCCTTTTGATACTCCAACTTTCTCTTTTCTTCTTGTACTTTTTCACCAACAGTTTGCCAATGTTCTCTCTCACTAGAAAAACAATTTCAAAAACACAATATTAAACATGCATTTCTGAATAATGTGAAAAACTCATTGTAATAACCATGAGATATTATGCCAGTTGGATACATGAAACTGCAGACCAAGAAATGCATAACCTTGTGTGCAGTGGAGTGGCAATGCATGGCAATAAGACCTTCTGTAATAAAGAACTTGCAGTTTTGTCAGAGAATGGTAGAATATGTTCATTACATGCTATTGCTAAAATCAAAGAAATTAGGTGATATTTAGCACCAATATTTCTTTGTTTGCTTTCTTTTCTTCAAGGAACAGAGACATACTGTACATGCTCCTTACTACTTAGCTTTAAATATGTATTAGTGAGTATAAGAAAATGCTGCAGACACCAGCTTTCTGCAAGATACTAAATACAACCACTTCACATATTTTTCATATAAACCTATTAAAAAAACAAGAACTTGGTGCATTGCATGTGCTTGACAGAAAGAGCTGCACTATTTTACCTGTTTTACCTATGAATATTTACTTTAAGTATAAAAGTGTTTAACCTTAGGGATGGGACCTGAAATCATCTTTTGCAGACATGAAACTGCTGAGAACTGCTATTCTGAGATACTGCTTGCAGCATCACCAACATGTAGAAGGCAGTGAGTTGTAACAGAGAGACACTGATGGGCAATAATAACTGGGGAGTACTGATGGTGGCTCTGAGCCAATGAAACTTCCTCCTGCAGGATATTGTGTTGTTGATGATGATGATGATATTTTATTTGTTGCCTGCCTCTCCTTGTGGCTCGGGGTAAGGAAAAAACAGATAAAATACACAGATAAAATGAAAGACCATAAAAACCTGTATTAAAAATATAGATCAAAAATTAATACACCAATACTAATAACATTTACATTTAAAATTCATAGTTTAAAATTGACTGGGTAGGCCTACTGGAAGATAGGTATTTAATTTTGTTTTAGATTTTGACAGCTCATTTAGCTGTTGGATGTCTTCAGGAAGGGCACTCCACAGTTCACTTCAAGGTCACCATAAGTCACAGTTCTGATTGATGGTAACCCTAAATTGAACTTCTCATGGGATTCTCTTGGCAAAATTTGTTCAGGGAGTTTGCCATTTTACTTCTCTCAGGCTTAGAGATTACTAGCTAACCCGTGCACGCGTTGCTGTGCTATATATGTGTGTGGATGTTTATATATGTATATGTGTGTGTGCATGTGTATATATATATGTATGTGTGTATGTGTATATATGTATATGTGTGTATATGTATATGTGTGTATGTATATGTGTGTATGTATATATGTGTATGTGTGTATATGTATATGTGTGTATGTATATGTGTCTGCATGTGTATATATGTATATGTGTGTATGTGTAT